>JAXCHB010000037.1:3582500-3947500 GCA_036926305.1 Uropetala carovei | reverse complement strand
CCCAAGTGTGGCTCTTCCGTCAGCAATTTCAGCTGAGTGAAAAGGATTCTGATGGCCTTCTTCAAATGTCCATCTTCGTGGTCAAGATTTATATCCAAGCATGGTTTTCCGCTCCCTTCGTGGCTTCTGCACCCAGAAGTGATCTCGACTTCCTGACAAAGCTCCTAGAGTATGAAAAGGTTAATCCGAAAGCTGCAAGCGCTGCTGAAAAGAAGTTCACAGGTCATCTATGGTACCTGAGCGAAGAACTTGTGGGGCTTGCTGTGTTCGACAGTGGTCTTCCCAATCATGTAAGAGAAAAACTCGTCAGAGGCGTAAAGATTCACGAAGGAACAGAGGATCCTCCCAAAAAACAAAATGTCCAGCTCCGTTACGTTCCTGAAATGTCTGTCGCCGACCTAGCTACTACAGCGACCAGTGGGTTTTTCCGTATCCTTGAAATAAGCACAAATTTCTTTGACCTTCCTGTGAGCATGTGGGAGAACCAGAGATATTACAAAAGAGGTCTTGAAATTGTATCTCACCTCAGAGTCATTAATGACATTAAACTCATGCAGGATTTTAATAAGTCCGTGACGAAGAAGGAAGAAAATTTCCAAAATCTTCTACTTATGGTAGAAGCCCATAGGAAGTGTTCCAGATCTAAAACAACGCAATTTAATCTGCAAGTACTCAAAGGATAAAATAACAAAAAACATATGAAAGCAGGTAAACAAGCGTAATTTCAGATTCAACTTAATAGAAATATTGAAAAGTCGACGTCGAGATATAATAGAATATATGTATTATATTCAAGATATATATGTAGATATGTCAAGATATAATATATATGTAATAGAAATATTGAAAATTCATTAACAATCCCAAAGAGGCCGATTCTTAGCTGAATTTGTTCTTACCTATGTACTTGAAATGTAAAGAACCAGTTAAAATGCATTCTAGTCAGTACTTGCAAAAATTGAAAAAAATAAAGATTGCTTCACGTTAAATTACAGAGTTATATAATTTTGCAAGTCAGGTGTGGGGCTCTAGGCACTGCACTAGGGGTGGGGGCCATCTGCCGTGGCGGCGCCATCCAGCGGCACCGCGTCGTGCGCTATGAAGGCCAATATCTCGAAAATGACTTGAGATTCGTTAAAAGCGATGAAATTTTGGCCCGCAAGGGTTTTAATATAGCCTCTTTTATTAAGCACGATTTTTTCCGACCGGAAAATTCGAATATTTGAGTTGGTTGCAATTAGGCCCCTTGAGGCATGGGTTAATGCTGTCGCATGATGATCGGACTGAAACATATTCGTTTTCTCACCAAAGCCAATATTTTGAAGGGTCGAAACCATAAAAACTCGAAATTTCGAAACATAAGCGCCACCCTACCGAGGGGTGATTTTTTCATGATAGACTTTGACAAAAAACATTGACTTGTATTCAGGCAGATACGGTATATATACATAACAACTAAGTAGAACTACGTCAATTTAAATAAAAACAATATTTACCATTTTAGAAGTAATACATGATAATACTTTTCCGTATTAATACTGCAACCAAATAAACAATGTCTAATGTTTATTTACTCAATGTCTCTAGCAACATAATAAACAGCTTCTGTATATCGCATTGAAATACAATATAAAGTTAAAAAAATTTAGATATTGTTTATATTTAACTATATATTAACCCTTTTAGTGCCAGCCGGCCGATCTATCGACCCTTGCTGCATGTGCGAAGAATGCCACAGGCCGATCTATCGGCCGCGCTTGTTTACGATGACTTTGTATTTTCTTTCCGGATGAGATTACTCTTTTAGTCACTTAGTTGACATCTGGTAAGCTTTTCCTGCCACAATGTATTAAATCTCATATGGATAGCTTGTCTTTCGATTTTATATCTACTGAGAGGACTTCGGCCGTTTTCGCGTCAGTAGCTTGACGTGTTTTATATGGCGCATCGCATTAGTGGTTGTTATCGTTAATTTTTGACGACTTATCTGCAGTTTTTGGACTTCAAAAGGCAGTGTGTTTATCTATTGTTATCTCAGGTACTCCACAAAATTTTTTTCGTAAATTTATTCTTAAAAATATTCATCGTACCATTATATCAGTCTTGAAATATTTTCACTTGAAAATTCAAAATTCCGTACAATGCTTAGTATTCTGTGTATATTCTTTATATGCAATTATTCTAAATTATATTCTGTCAATGCGCATATGATTTATCAGGATGTTTGAATATTATCGTTTTTATTTGAAATCTTTTACTAAGGAAAATTTTCCATTCTCCCCTTCGATAATGTCGAGGAATTTGAAAACTAAGAACGTCGAAGAGTTATTGTTTGAGTCTGATGGAAGTAATGGTGAATCAGATACGACCGATGAAGAGGTTTTTTCATCTAACAATGACGACTCAATTGGATGTCTTCCTCGACCCCCTGCTTCATGTGTACGAATTTTATCGTCATCCGAGAGTGCCGAGTCTCAAGAGTCAGATACAGGTGAGGGCAAAGTTGATTCGGATGAAAGTAATTGGCATAAGGTGTTCGAGAACAGTGATAACCCACCTCCATCTCCTCTTGTGTGCCAAGAAGCGTATGGACCAAAACACACACCCCCTCTTACTGCAGCGCCGATCAGCTATATTTACCTGTTTTTTACGACCTCTTTTTTGAACAAACTGATAAAGGAAACAAATGACTACGTTAAACTTTTTCTTTCGATGCATAAAAATCTATCCCCGAGTTCTCGTGCGCAGAATTGAGTAAATGGCAGACGGCAATAGGACACTGAAATAATTATCAGGAAAAAATAAAAGGACTGTTGTGTTTGCGGCAAAAGAGGTGGAAATAAGCCAGGGAAGCGAAAAAGGGCTCGTACTGTGTGTATAAAGTGTGAGAAGGGTCTTCATGGTCAGTGTTTCCCAGAACACAAGTGTAATGGCTAACATGGGCGCGCGCGAGATGTGCGCCAGTATACATTTTCAAGTGTAAATGATGAACATCTAATACAAAAAATATAAAAAATTGGATTTAGCTTCATAACTAATATGTGTAACTAATGTTAAGAAATTAATTGCTCAAAAAAATTTGTGACACATGATTTGTATGATCGAGTTGCAAAACTTTTAAATTTTTTATAACAAATTCTTAGAATAAACATTTTACATGATTTTACAAGATGTAAAAAATACATTTTTTATTTATTTTCTATATTCTACATATATGCAAATGGTTGATTTAAAAAATTGGCTTCCAAATATCTATAATAACTCTGGCAAAAATAATTTACTGAACGAGTGCATTTTCCTCAAATTTGGCTTGGCATTCTTCGACAACCCCATGATATTTGGGCTGGCACTAAAAGGGTTAATACCTCTATTCTGGAACGAATATTTGCTTATGTCACTCTTTTGCCCGAAACATTTTAACTTCCACTTATGATCACCTCTCCCATAATAACATTCACTTTATGTTTTTAATTTCAGATCTACCATTGCCTCACTTCTGGTATACATTTCATATATTTTACCTAACCTAGTTATTTTTCTTCTCATCTCCAAACTATCCCATCCTATCAGTCTGATCATTTCAGTAATACTGTCTTTTCTCCTATGTTTTCCTAAAACAAATCTTGCAGCCCTCCTTTGTATTTTCTCTACTTTTGAGATTTGCCCTTTGGTATGACTAAACTGAAATATCCCCTTTCTTTTGTTTTTTTACTACAATTTTTTAAATTTCTTATAACAAAGTTTAATGTTTTGTGTGCCTTATTAACCAACATTTCTGTATGCTCATTCCATTTAAGATCGTTTGAGAAAGTTAGTTCTAAATACTTAATTTGTTATCTAATGGTATATTTTCCCTTCCTAGTGTGTACTTGAATTTAAATCGGTTTTTGTTAAAATTAATCAATTTACTTTTTTTGCAATTGATTTCATTTTATTTTCATTCAACCATGCAAAAATTCTATTTAAATCCTATTGTAATGTGATACAATCGTATATGGTTTTTATCACCCAGTAAATAACACAATCATCAGCGAATAAGCGAAATCTAGATTTCACAATTCCGGGCATATCATTTATAAATATTATGAACAATAATGGTGCAATTGCACTGCCCTGGGGGACACCGGAATGAACTGGTATCGCATCAGAAAAATGATTGCCAGTTTTTATTTTTTGTGTTCTACCCCTCAGAAAGACTTTTATCCATTCCACTACTCTTGGATCTAAACCTATTCTTTTTAATTTACTAAGCAATATGTTGTGGTTTACCACGTCAAATGCTTTGGCAAAATCTATTACTATAGCATCCACTTGTTCCCCTCTATCGTAAACATCAACTAGGTCTTGATAGAAGCCAATCATTTGTGTATCACAAGAAAATCCCTCCCTAAAGCCATGTTGACGTGGACTTAACCATGCATTGGTTTTACAAATTTTTCTAATATAATCCGTTAGTATTCTTTCAAGGATTTTACACACTACACTATTTAGACAAATTGGTCTATAATTTTCCGCTTGTACCCTACTACCTACTTTATACATAGCTACAACAATTGATTCTCGCCAATCATTAGGAATGTCTTTGTTATTAATTGCGGAGGTAAATATTCGTAGCAAATATGGTACTATTTCCTTTCCCCCCAAACTTAACATTTCGCCTCGTATCCCGTTGATACCAGAAGATTTTTTATTCTTGAGTGTTTTCATCCTTTTAAAAATATCGTTAAAACCTATGCAAAACGGAAATGATTTTAAAGTTACCTCAGCTCCCGTTTCATCTCCTAAATCTTCAATATCAGAAATCTCGGATTTAATATACACTCCAGCGAAGTACTTACTTAGTTCATTTGCTTTACTTGTATCTTCCACTAGTACTGTCCCGTAATTGTATGAATCACTTCTCTTCCAGTCCTTCTTTTCCTAACATAGTTATAAAAACTATTAGAGTCTAATAATAAATTTTTCATAAACTAATCCTGAGCTTTCTTTTTCATTTTTTTGTTTTAGTGTTTTCTTGTATAATACAGTAAAACTTTTATTAGTCCCTCTCTTATTATGATAAAGCCGGAGTTTTTTCTTCAATGTTCTAATATCTTTTGTGAATTTTGGGTCTGGGTTTGGTTTTAATTATTTTATTGGGACAGTTATATTTACATCCTTCATAAAAATATCCTTAAAGCTTTCCCATATTTCAGTAACTGATGATCCTTCACTAGCCCATATATGAAATTCATTTTTTAAGTATATTTGAAAATCGTCTGTTTTAGCCTTCCAAAATTGATAAATTAATTGTTTTTCGTTTGTCTTTTTAAAAACATAACGCAAGTGTGCTTGCAAAAATGCTGCACAGTGATCACTAAGTCTGTCTAAAATCTCGTAACTGCCGTATAATTCTAATGGCTTCACTAAATAGACATTAATAATATTTCTCCCTCTTGTTGGACTATCAACTGTTTGGTTAAAACTCCCTTCTCTTATTAGTTGATTAATTAATAATTGTCCTCTTCCTCCACTTTTGGCTTCCCTGGACCAATCAATATGAGGCAAATTTAAATGACCCGCTATTATAGCATTCCTATTTATTTTACGGTCATCGCATGTCAGTTCAATTAGCCTCTCAATTACCGTATCTGCCCGATTACAAGCCGATGTTTTTTGTCAAAATCCATGATGAAAAAATCACCCCTCGGCTTAAATGCGAGTCCGAGGAAAATTTGGGTTATAGTTAAATCTCAAAGTCTCTCATTGCCTTCGCGTTCAAATGATAGAACTATATTTTTCGTAAAGTAAATATTTGACCTACGATGAATATATATAAAAATATCTTGGCGAGATCGTTTGCGTAAATTGACAGTTACGCAAAATGCGTTGACGGCTTTGAATGCTCAACTGTTTGAATTTCGGTAAAACTTTACATGGAACGTGTATAATTATAAAAATGCAATTTCTTAAGGCAATGTATATGCTAATTACATTGGAAATAGACTTGGATGAAAAAATTTCTTGGCGAGATCGCTTGCTTAAATTGACGATTACGCAAAATGCATTGACGGCTTTGAATGCTCAACCGTTTGAATTTCGGTAAAACTTTACATGGAACGTGTATAATTATAAAAATGCAGTTTCTTAAGGCAATGTATATGCTAATTTCATTGGAAATAGTCTTGGATGAATAAATATCTTGGCGAGATCGCTTGTGTAAATAGACGATTATGCAAAATGAGTTCACGGCTTTGAATGCTCAATTGTTTGAATTTCGGTAAAAATTTACATGGAACGTGTATAATTATAAAAATGCAGTTTCTTAAGGCAATATATACGCTAATTTCATTGGAAATAGACTTGGGTGAAAAAATATCTTGGCGAGATCGCTTGCATAAATAGACGATTACGCAAAATGCGTTGACGGCTTTGAATGCTCAACTGTTTGAATTTTGGTAAAACTTTACATGGAACGTGTATAATTATAAAAATGCAATTTCTTAAGGCAATGTAAATGCTAATTTCATTGGAAATAGACTTGGATGAAAAATTTCTTGGCGAGATCGCTGTTACTATATTTGAGCTTTTGTGAAAATGAAGATGAATGAAATTATTGTCACTGAATGTGGAACATTATTCAATGATGCAAAATTATTAATTGGAGTAATATTTCAAAATGTCCACAACTATACCATTTCCCACTCATTTCTTTGATCCTGAATAATGTATTCTAAGATGTGCATGAATGCCCGGCACACTTCAGCATAAAATCTACAAAATTTATGTTTTTTGCCAAAGAATTGTGAAAATTTTTGGGGGGGTCGGCTTCTATTCGGGCAGATACGGTACTTCTAATCTTCCTCCTGGAGGTCCTTATATACCAATTATCTCTAAATTTCTTTTACTAATTGGATCAACTAAGGTTACACTCAGTAATTCATGGAATTTGTCCGATGTGTTTATATAGCTATGTATTTCTTTAGAAATAATGTAAATATAGCTCCACCCCTTGCATTTCTATCTCTTCGATACACTATGAAATTTTCAGGAAATATTTCTGAAGTGGCTACTTCTTCTCAAAGCCAAGATTCCATCCCTATTATTGCATTTGGTTTGCACATCTCTAACATACTTCTAAACTCAATTATCTTATTAATTATACTGCGGCAATTTACCTGGAGAAGCTTAAGAGCCTTACCTGATTTATATGCATTTCCATAGTCACAATTTTCACCGTTTTCCTTTTCAGTCTGCTTTCTTCCAACTCATATCTTTTTCAGCACTGACTTGTCCCTCGTCATTAGTTTTACACTTACTATCCTTGTTCTTATTCACAGCCCATGCCTCCTTTGGATTACTATGTCCCCTCTCAAAAACTATGATTTCTGCAGTGCTGCTGACTAGTTTCCCGCATTAATGGATTTCACTACGTTTTTTAATGAATTCCCGAAGTTTGCGCTACCTCTCCTGTTGAGGTGTATGCCATCTCTCCCCAAATCACTTTCTCTCACCCAACCATTTGGATCCATGAACAACAAATCCTTTTTCTGACACACCCATTCAATTCCGTCGTTTATGTAATCTATTTTCCACTGAGAGAAATCACATCTCCGATTTATCCCACTAATAATTATTTTTGCTTTCTTAAATTTTAGTTTGGCAACACTGCACATATCCCAAATTAAACGCACTAGATGATCGTCGGATTTTACACTCCTCAGGTCATTCGTTCCGACGTGAATAATCACTTACTTTTCTTCTCCTCCTCCTTCACTCAGATGCTCGATTTTCTTCTCCATGTCTTCCGTCCTCATTCCCGGAAAACATTCCACCTTAAATCCTTCCCTTCTGCAGCTAAACGAAGCAATGAATCGCCCATTATCATGGGCGTCGGCAGAAATTTTTGCAGGGGGGGGCAAAACACAAAAATGGGGCGGACGAATTTTTCCCAACCCGGGAAAATTTTACTTAACCGGCCCCCAACTGACCACAAATCCACATCAATGAATCACTATGAATTATATTATCACTGAACTGAATATCCTCTCGAAATTAACTTCAAGCAGTGGTTCTAAACCGGTGTGCCATGGCGCATTAATTTGCCGAGAGGAAGGGACTAGTGTGCCGCACACTCCGAGTATATTTAATTTTTAAAAGCGTTTTAAACATACAACTCGAATTAATTTTATGATGCAAGGAATTTATCATGAAACTACGAGAGGAATTGATTGACCTTAGCAACGATCATACCACTTAAAATTTTTATGCTACCTATAGATGTATTTTGGCTTAAAGCTAAAGGTGTGAATATGCTTCAATATCTGAATATGCCATCGACATAACGTTCCAAATTCAATAACATATTTATGCGAATTAAGTTGTTCGTCAACGGCTCATATTAAAAATATTAAAAGGACATGTATAAAGAACATAGTTGAAGAACTTTTTCAAGTTCTTTCTATTACTGAGTCAAATATAAAGCGTCTTTGTATCAAAAAGGCAAGCCTAAATTTTGTCTGACATAACATTTTTACACGTTGAATTATGTATTTAATGTACAATAAAATTAAACAATTATTTGAATATTGCTTTACCAGTCGTAACAATCTAATATAACTGCGACTTTTACTTGTTATGCTAGTTTCTATCTTTAAAATTATTCCGAGTAATGTCACAATACACCGAGAAATAATTGAAGTAAATCTCTCGAAATAAATAAAATTTCTAAAAGAAGTTTAATATAAAGAGTAACAGTTCATTAAATTCAAACTAACCTCTTCAATGGAAGACGATGTACTGACAATGTTGTGAGTGAAGATGTCCCACGTAGTGATGAGAAGATCTGGATCGTTAGGATATCCTTCTACCAAAATTAAAACAGTTTCTCTCACAAAAACTCCAAAAGCGAAACCAAAGAAATTAAAAACAAATAATTAAAATATTTCACGAATTAAAATACTAACCAGTCCTATTAATTTTTACGCAAAATGCACATACTCTTACTGCAAAAGTACCACACGATTCACTCTCTCTGCGATGTTACTTCTTGCACAAACTAAGAAAATCTGAGGCTCTTGAAGTAATTTCTTTTTCGAGAAATTTTAGAAGAAAAAGGAGAGAGGGTGAAGAGACCAATGTGTAAAACATGTGTCAGAAAGGTTTCTTGGGAACGTCGCGACGTTTGCCGACGCGTCGGTAAGATTTCTTTCTAGCCACCCGTAAGGTCATAAAATCTAAAACCTTCAAAAAGAAAGAAAGACGTGTCCTCCCATTCAGAAGAAAGGCGTATGCCGGTGGTCATGGAATATCCATACAGAAATAGCCGTCAAAGACGGTACAGCGGTTCCTGTCCTCCAATTATTCTTTTCCTTTAGAAACATTCGAAAGAGTGCTTGAAAATATTTTCGCAACTCACATGCAAATCGTGCCGTTTCCCGGATTCTGAGAGAGTGGAAAGGGGAAAATTCTGTCTTCATAATATAAATAAGAGGGAAACATAATCGCTGGAATCAGGGATGCCCTATGTCCTTTTAGGTCAAATATGCCGATGGGACCAATGTGGATAATCCCCCCCTCCCTTACTTTCTTGAAAACATCCCTTTTTTCCTTCACCTTCGGAGACAAAGGAGACGGAAAGCTTGTAAAAACTACCTCGCCGATCCGACCCGCACATGTTGCCTTTGTTTTGCTTTATACTTCCCTCCATTTTTCGCATATATGTCTCTATGAGCTGGGTGGCCGCTCCTGCTGTAAATACCGAAGTTGGGAGCGAGAATTCTCGCCATCCTTACGCAACGTGTTAAGTTTTTTCGCATGCCCAGTTTTTTTACATTTTAAAATAATATCTAATATAATATTTACGTTTCTACACATTTCCAGGGGGGGGGCAATTGCCCCCCCTTGCCCCCCCCTGCCGACGCCCATGCCCATTATCCTGATGCCCTGCCTCTGAGCACTTGAGCCCGCACCCCCACTGTTTTCGTTTGGCTGGACTTTCCCTGGGTCATTGTCCATAGAAACATAGTGTATAGGATTTGCCACTCCCCTTGGGAAGGCCACACTGTGCATTCCCTTCTCTCGCTCTCCTCGTCCCACCGATTTAGCTCCACTGCACTGCTCTATATCATTTTCCTTACTCTTCTCTGAAGTTTCATTCTTTGCCTCCACTCCCTTTTTGATTTTCCTTTTCAACTCGTTGTTTATAGTAGCCAAATTTTCAATTTTAGAATTTGCTATCCTTAACTCCTTCTGCAGTTTTTTTATCACTTCATCTTTCTCATTTAGCAGAATCTGTCTCCTAGTCGATCCACAGCCGTTACAATTCCATTCCTGTTTTACACAATCTTCCAATTTACTTCTGGAGCATTTGAAATGAAACCAACGACAGCAGTCACTGCACTGAACACCGTTTGTCAATTTCTTGTGGCAAGCCGTGCACTTAACCATAGCCGTATCCTCGTCCCTCGACCCTCGCCGACCTTTGACACTTCACCCATTCTGAACCATTGTTCCACGCTTAACTTTCACTCTGACAGAGTTCTAGAGAGAGACATCCATCCACTATGACTGCTGAACTACGACCAACGGAAGAAATTTATTTTTTGAAAAAAAATCGCCTTATAATATCTGCTTTCACTGTACTTTCCTAACTTGTTATTGTTTTTTCTTTAAAAATTGTACATACTCGTTTGTTTCCTTTTCTATTCTTTTAAATTATATAATTCATTTTCGGTATTATTGCACATCATTATTACACTATCATTGTAGTTTCAAATCTTGACAAATACTTCCTTGTTGCTTCTATTCAGCGGAGTGGAGCCAGAAATGTAGTAGAAATAGAATCTTCCACAACTTCTGTATAACTTCTAGAAGAACAAGGGACGAGAGATATATCAGCGGGATTCCGAGGAAAATATTTTAAGGAATATAACTCTTATGAACGTAAATTTTGGTACAAATTATATTATCCTGACTTCAAATTTGGAATGTAAATTCGAGGAAAACGTAAAATATGTAAATTTTAACATTGTTCTTATGTATAATTCACCGGGACCAAGAGAAAAAGGCGTAAAATCGAGGAAAACCTAAAATCAGAGATCGTAAAATCGAAGTTTCACCGTATATTATTTTTCATTCCTGTAACACTGATAAATTTTCATAGTAAAAACAATCTATATGTGGTAATTTATGATGTAGGGCAGTGGTTCTCGTTGTGCCTAACGAGAAAGCATAATATCGTGTGGCAATAGTATGTCTGACTGCCTCACAAGTTGGCCAACTTGAAGTTGCCACGAGTGATTACTGTCATAATCCTGTGTCTAATTCTCAGAATATTATTGTTTTATGTTAAACTGGGAAGCGTTTGCAAGGTATGTTGATAAAAATTATGCCTAATTCAGAAAAATGACTCATTTTCGATTTTTCTAATCTTGTAGTCCAAAAAACTAATAAAAGAAAAATTACAAATATTTTTTTGATAAAGCCCTTTAAAACATTAAAGAAAATTTTCTGGGTGAGGGGGTATGGTGATTTTAGAAGACTAGAAGGAGGGCACGAGATGAAAAAAGTTAAGAACCACTGATGTAGGGCATATCTGGGCTACTGAGCTATATCATTATTATTGATCAAAACTTGGAATGCTTTATTCTAAATTTACTTTTTCATTATTCAAAATATTTAAATGGCAAATTTTGCTATTTTAAACACTATGTACATTAATATATCAATAAATAGCCAAATAAAAGTAAATGAAAATATAACACAAAAAATATTAATAAGAAAATGTTTTTAAGTCCTTTATTTAAATAATGTTACGTATTCAGTTGGTCTTCAACGTTTACCGCAATTATCTATAGAAAATTTATTTATAGAAAAGAATTTATATTTTATTACGTGTTTTTAATAAATTTTCATACCTAACTAAACATACAGGCAGACCTCGTCCTGAAAACACCGCAAAAGACGAAATCACAAAATAAAAGTACCATATATTCTGGCATATAAGTCCACCTTTGAAGTTTAAAAAAAAAATTTCTAAAACTTAGGGTCGACTTATACTCCGAACATAAAAACGTGAACCTTAAATTAAAAATGAATAACATCGATATTTAAGAAGACCGTTGATCTTTCGGTGGAGGTGATCGCTATTTTGAATCAGCTGTTCCAGTATATATTTACATTTTATGGCATTTACCCTATTTACTCGTGTACCCCTCGTACATTTTTCCCGAAATGCTGCGAATAAAAGGGAGTGCACATCTTACATGAGGATTTCTGAACAGGTTATATAAATTGTAAGTAGTGATAGTAAATTCTCTGCAATATGCTTGCATCTACGTTTCTATTCGTAAAAGACGTCAAATTCTACGAAGTATATGCGTATTTATGCCACAAAGCGAACGTGTAAGTTACGCCCCCACTGCAGGCAAAAACTCGCAAAAGTAGACAGAAAGAATACGCCAACTAACTGATAACTATAGTTGACTGACTACTGTATTGTCATAAAGAGATCATCCAATAAATTGCATCACGTAGAAGGGAGTGGAACTTGTTTCAGGGAGTGGGAAACGGTGGCTTAAAAAAAAGTTATTCTGGCTCAAATTAATTTTTTCAATCCGAACCGGCCCAAAAATAGGAGTGCTGCGTGGCTTATATGAGTAAATACGGTATTTTAGAAGATTTATAATAATAATTTTAATACTGTATTTACGTAATCCACATCCTCGTCTATCACACACACCCCTATTTCTGGACCAGTTCGAGGAGAGAAAAAAATAAATTC
Organism: Uropetala carovei; assembly: GCA_036926305.1. Lineage (NCBI taxonomy): Eukaryota > Metazoa > Arthropoda > Insecta > Odonata > Petaluridae > Uropetala > Uropetala carovei. Next base: position 3,934,737 of record JAXCHB010000037.1, on the reverse strand, counting down.
ATACTTTAATAAGTTGATGTCTATATCAGCGGAAAATTATAAAAAATCAAAAAAATGTGGGGATTCCCCATAGGTGTTTTTGAAGTGTCACGCACTAAATTTTTCAAGCGCGCACGATTGTGTGTATTTTAGAATATATCGGAATTGGACCACGTCAACCCCAGCGCATATCCGTGCACTATCGTCATGTAGGTGGGCATAGCAATACTCATTCCGCCCATGGATGAAAAAACTTAAGAAGGAACTATAGTTCTCTCCCGGGTTAAAGGAGCATCAGCAGCTCACGATGAATTCTGTGAATACAGATACCAGATGCCAACTTATCCTGGCAAAAGTGTAGGTGGAAACTGGTAGTAAATTTTTAATGACAGAACTGCTTTTCTTGAGTGACAGTAATGAACTTAAAACTCAATTAAAAGGTACAGCTTTAATATTATAAAAATAATATGTCATCTCAATGTTGAAGATGTGCCAACGGCAGTATAAACAGCGCGTTTAAATACTAAACGTTTCGTGTTCATGTAGATAAGCGTAAACTTCATAGAATTCGTCTTTTGCGAGTATAAACATAGACGCAAGTGTGTTGCAGTATAAATTTACTATTGAAACTTGTGATTTTTAAAACTTGGTCAGAAATCTTCATGTATGACCAACATTTTGGGAAAAAAGGTGTGCGGGGTACACATTTGCCATATTTTATTGAATTTCACCACCGTAGAGATCGATCGCGATCACTAGGTATAGTTTGTTTCGATAGTATCATTAGTATCAATCGAATTATAGGAAACTTTATTTAGTGGGTCAAACTCTTAAGTTTCTTAATGGTTTAAATTAAAACATGTCACATGGAATGCTCAAGAAGAATAGCACGGACCCTAAACAGTATATATATTTTTATTATTGTTTATTTCTGATTTTTTAAAACTTGGATTGTAGATGACTTTGATTTTTTCTGAAAACGGTTTCATGAGAAGTATTTTAAAGTGAAAAAGTCGGGGTCGACTTATACGGTGAACATATCGCTAATCATGTATTTTCAACAAAAAAAACAGTGGTCGACTTACACGCCGGGTCGACTTACATGCCGGGTTGACTTATATGTCGTAATATACAGTAATTAAGGCAATGTTAAATACAGGGTTTGGTTCCTATCCCAGCAAAAGTGGATCATTGTCCTCTGTAGGGGTCTGCACCGGCCGAAATCTTGAGCCCAAGCCCATCCTGGTCCATTCATAATTTAGTCCAAGCCCGGCCCGAGACTTCACCCTATTTTAACACCCGGCCCGAGGCCCAAATTATTTTAAACTGACCCAAATTAGGCCCAACCATTGACATTTTGTACGTTCTTCAGTAATTGTATGCCCTTTATAATGTATCTTTTTATATTTTAAAATTTTCAAAGCATTTCATATGTAAACGCACTTTTTTAAAAAAATTCCTTGATTAAATCCATTCTGGTATTTTAGGGATTCATAAAATGTTTTAATAACACAAAATATATTTCAAACCACACAAATGCATGAAGAATACAAATTACGTCAATTTCTCTCAGTACGGAAGACCAATGTCGTCTGCTACCCAGAGTGAACTGACGACCAACAGGCTGATCCAAAATTGAGAGTAATGGAATAAGGTGTAAGGGTAGGGAATGAAGCTTCAGATGTAAGACACCTAAAGATCCCGCTATCTCCTAAGGCAAACAGAACCCTCTTGATGGTGACATAAGTAGTTGTTTCAGAGATGGTCGGATGGTAGGAATTTGTAAATGCTGTAGCGGCGGCCTGGGAGATGTGTTGCTTGTAAAGGAGATGATGGGGAACTCTCCCTAAATGAAATAATGAAGATGAAACACTGTTTGCACAGTAGCACAAACATGAGGGGTGTCCTCTGGGTCCTCAACTGACCTGAAGAGGCCCGAACGGGAAAGGCGTCGGATAAATTGTCTAGGCCCAAGCCCGGCTGGAGCCCATTGCCTTTCAGCCTTACCTGGCCCAGGCTCGGCTCATGGGCTGGGCCTGGCGCATACAGACCTCTAGCCCTGTATATTGGTGACCTCAAAAAAATAGAGAAAGAGATGGAAAAATGAATTCAATGAAAGAGAGACTTACACAAGATAAAAGAACACAGAAAAAGTATCAGAAAATAAAATCTCATTTAAGTCCCTTAATAGAATAGAGAAAAATGAAGGGTGGTTGCCTAACTTGAAGGAGGTAATTTCCAAATATGGCAGATCTCATCTTTCTCGGAGGTTAAATTCCTGAAAAACTCTACCAATAATAAATTATGTGTAAAACACAAAGCTTAAGCTTTTGAACTACGTCAAACCTGAGCAAATATCCCAATCTTAACTTTATTGCTCAGTATCATAAATTTCTTTATACGCACAATTTTTGATCTCTTGATTTGCAGATACAATAATTAGAGAGTCAAATGATCTTACTCGTAAGAGACCTATGTAAAGTTCACCAGGGTATGCAAGTTGATCTTCAGTATGTTCACTCACGATGTCTACACTTTTGTAAACTATCTCATCTCCTGGTATACGCTCAAGTACGCGATTGTTGAGTTCGAGTGATACTTCATTCATTAACTGAGAATTGCTCTTCCATTAAGCTGCTGAGGGGTGACTGTAGTGAAGTCTATACACCCTTCCCTCTCCAACCGCGGGTTTATTAACCGCGGCCCGCGACTATACGCGGTCTACATACTCAGTCCCACCCTTCCCAACTGCAGACATTTCCCTTGTGTATCCACGGTTCGGACCAAGAAAACTTTTAAATACCATGATCTTATGACTTTGTTGTCATCTTAACTCACAAAGACTTTGTTGTCATTTTAACTTGCTTGCTATTACGTTGTTGCCGTACTGACATGATTACGTATCCTTTTTGCACGCCACAAGTCACTGCATTCAACAAGATAATCCTGCGCATCGTATGACTTTGTTGTCATCTGCACTTAGAAAGGCTATGTTGTTGTTCTAACTTGCTTGCTATTACTTTGTTGCCGTAATGTACAATTACGCTTTTCGCCCACCACAAGTCTCTACATTCCACACGAGGCGATCAGTTGTGTATTATTCACATCAGCATACGCATGCTTTTCGCGCACCGCAAGTCCACAGGACATGTTTAGTTGTGCATTATTCATATCAGCATACTAAATAAATTAAACATTTAATATTTTTCTGAATTTGTACGTAATAATACTTGTTTAAATGCAAAAAAACGCCGGGTAAGATTAGAAGACCGTAGTAAATTGTATAAAATGATGTGATGTACGTCATAGTATGCACGTAATTTCTCCGTTACCTATGGGGCGTTTGTAATCCTTAAGTTGGTAATTGTTTTACTCAATAGTTTGGCTTATGCATAGTGTGATATGTTTGAAGAAATTCTTAAAAAAAGAATTCATTCTGGGGTAGAATATGTAGTTCCGAACAGCAGAATGCAGCAGAAAGCTATTTCTCACATTTAGTAGCACATAGATGGTGGTGATTGTTTTTCATCACACATTTTTCATCTACGGGAGTTTCGACTATGCCAAACCAGAGAGCTCGTAAGGAAAGAACAGCATGTTATTGTTTTCGTAATATTTATATAACGTATTTAAGTGAGAGATAAGCGAGTAATGTAAGTGATCAGTAATATATGGTATAGTAATACGAACCGTGGAACCTAACCACCAATTTCTAATATACAGGCGACTCCCGAATCTCGTTGGGGATGCGTTCCTGAAAATGTGTTCGAATCTCGAATAATCGAGTGTCGAATGCCGTTTTTGCATATACTTGCATGTTATAATCGGGGGATACGTTCCCGCATCTTGGAAAAAAGTCTACCCTCACGTTCTATAAAGATAAAATAACATTACTAATATGTTAATACAACAATATTAAATTATGAATAAATTATATAATAAATATTTTAAATGTGTAACTTATTTTTTGCATTGAAAAGGAGAAAATAAATTTTTGTTTCGAACTTCAAAGATAGATGTATGCAATATGCTTTACAGATAGCCCTGTCTGGATCTGCGAGTCGTTTGTTACAAACGACTCGCGCAAGCTGGATAACATAACTGCGTACATCTATCTATACATACAACTATTTACCTCAGCGAAATTAATATAAAAGTTATTTGAAATGGACAAAATAACTTAAGAATAAAGAAACAATAAAATTAAAAATATTTTCATACCTTAAATCTTTTTCAACTGCGCTTACTGGACTTGGTTTATTAATTGAGAAGTTGGAAGAGTTTAGTTGGAAGAAGAGGAGCTGGGGAACTGTTTATTGTTGTTATCAAATTACCTGAATTAACACGTTCTAAAATTTTTTCCTTCTGTTCATATAAGTGCTAATAGTTGACACATTCCCTACGATCTTACGATTTCAGTATGGCTTTCAGTATGATTCTGACACTGATCATCTACCTAAAGTTTTAAAATTTTTTCCATTTTAGGAATCACAACACCGTGCCTAGGACTGTTTATTGTTGTTATCACATTACATGAATTTATCACGTTCTAGAATTTTCTCCTGTTTCACGTAAGTGCTAATAGTTGGACACATTCCCAACGATCGTGCTATTTCAGTATGGCTTTCACCTTTCTCAGCACGCTTTAAAATTCTAATTTCAATTCATAACTATGAGTCTTATGCACTCTTTTATTTGATTCACTTACATTATCACTATTACATTTCCTTTTAGATGCTATGTCAAGTGATAAATTTATAAATAAATCCATAAAATAAATAAATTTAAACAAAAGATTAACAGAAAAAAGTGAAATCAGCGCAAATTCAAACAATTAGAGCAGATATAACTACGTCTACATGAAAACTAAACCTCACGTTTGGTCGGAACCAATAACTACGCGAAATTTATTCCGCGTATATTATCGATCGGCGGGATCGAAATCTCGAATTAATTGAGACTCGAACAAACGAGGCTCGGGAGTCGTCTATACTTAAGTATTTACCAACTGCGGTTTTACCAACCGCGGTACTTTTCAGGAACGTAACCCCCGCAGTTGGCGAGAGAAGGGTGTATCACCATACAGTTCTTCAACTGGATCTTGTGTGTGTGGATAGCATCTTTCATGTAATTTAATTATTTCTCCGTTATTGTCGTAACACCGTATCTTATCTCTCCATTACAATTCATAAACAGCCTTGGTTATTATCCATACATTTGTCTGTTGCTTCACCTGAATCAAATATATACAGTTGTCCATACCCTGGTTTGTTCTGTTTGTTTGTGAACAGTGGAGAAACCTTATGGTAAATTTGTCCATGAATACGAAAACAGTAGTGTCCTCTTCCGGGAGATGCTTTGAATTCGGCACCCATTGAAACGAAAGCTAAAGCAGTGTTTTATTCTCTGATATGTTCTCGATGATTTTTACCTTCAGGTGAGTTTGTTGTTATAATTCTTTTAGTAAATCAGGCGTTTCAGATAAATCTTTGAGGGAAACTTATCCGTTGTGACAGCATTTGCTGTATTTTTTAGAAGAGTTGAGGTCATTCGGCCAGTAAAGCTCACCACAGTAATTGAAAGTCTGAGTCATATTTCCACAGTTATGTTCTTCAGTGGCAACTTCAAGTTGAGAATTATCTGCATCAGGTGCACGTTCATTTAATCTACGTCGTTTAGCTTGCCTTCTCTTGTGTAGTCAATTTTCTTTCGATTCCGAACTCAGATCAGCCCATCATCTTCTTTGTTTTTGATTATGTTGTTCTCGTTGTTGTTCATCTTCAATAGCTCTTCGATCTCTTTCAGATTGATTTCTTTCGGTTCTTCTTCGATTTGCTTCTTCAACAGATTGAATGGCTCGTTCCGCTCTTCTTCTCGCATTATAATTAGTGTAACGTGTTGCTCTTGAAGCCATTAATTTTATTCTGAGCAAACAATTTAAATATTAATTAAATTAATTAACCATTTTAGTGCCAGCCCAAATATCATGGGGTTGTCGAAGAATGCCAAGCCAAATTTGAGGAAAATGCACTCGTTCAGTAAATTATTTTTGCCAGAGTTATTATAGATATTTGGAAGCCAATTTTTTAAATCAACCATTTGCATATATGTAGAATATAGAAAATAAATAAAAAATGTATTTTTTACATCTTGTAAAATCATGTAAAATGTTTATTCTAAGAATTTGTTATAAAAAATTTAAAAGTTTTGCAACTCGATCATACAAATCATGTGTCACAAATTTTTTTGAGCAATTAATTTCTTAACATTAGTTACACATATTAGTTATGAAGCTAAATCCAATTTTTTATATTTTTTGTATTAGATGTTCATCATTTACACTTGAAAATGTATACTGGCGCACATCTCGCGCGCGCCCATGTTAGCCATTACACTTGTGTTCTGGGAAACACTGACCATGAAGACCCTTCTCACACTTTATACACACAGTACGAGCCCTTTTTCGCTTCCCTGGCTTATTTCCACCTCTTTTGCCGCAAACACAACAGTCCTTTTATTTTTTCCTGATAATTATTTCAGTGTCCTATTGCCGTCTGCCATTTACTCAATTCTGCGCACGAGAACTCGGGGATAGATTTTTATGCATCGAAAGAAAAAGTTTAACGTAGTCATTTGTTTCCTTTATCAGTTTGTTCAAAAAAGAGGTCGTAAAAAACAGGTAAATATAGCTGATCGGCGCTGCAGTAAGAGGGGGTGTGTGTTTTGGTCCATACGCTTCTTGGCACACAAGAGGAGATGGAGGTGGGTTATCACTGTTCTCGAACACCTTATGCCAATTACTTTCATCCGAATCAACTTTGCCCTCACCTGTATCTGACTCTTGAGACTCGGCACTCTCGGATGACGATAAAATTCGTACACATGAAGCAGGGGGTCGAGGAAGACATCCAATTGAGTCGTCATTGTTAGATGAAAAAACCTCTTCATCGGTCGTATCTGATTCACCATTACTTCCATCAGACTCAAACAATAACTCTTCGACGTTCTTAGTTTTCAAATTCCTCGACATTATCGAAGGGGAGAATGGAAAATTTTCCTTAGTAAAAGATTTCAAATAAAAACGATAATATTCAAACATCCTGATAAATCATATGCGCATTGACAGAATATAATTTAGAATAATTGCATATAAAGAATATACACAGAATACTAAGCATTGTACGGAATTTTGAATTTTCAAGTGAAAATATTTCAAGACTGATATAATGGTACGATGAATATTTTTAAGAATAAATTTACGAAAAAAATTTTGTGGAGTACCTGAGATAACAATAGATAAACACACTGCCTTTTGAAGTCCAAAAACTGCAGATAAGTCGTCAAAAATTAACGATAACAACCACTAATGCGATGCGCCATATAAAACACGTCAAGCTACTGACGCGAAAACGGCCGAAGTCCTCTCAGTAGATATAAAATCGAAAGACAAGCTATCCATATGAGATTTAATACATTGTGGCAGGAAAAGCTTACCAGATGTCAACTAAGTGACTAAAAGAGTAATCTCATCCGGAAAGAAAATACAAAGTCATCGTAAACAAGCGCGGCCGATAGATCGGCCTGTGGCATTCTTCGCACATGCAGCAAGGGTCGATAGATCGGCCGGCTGGCACTAAAAGGGTTAATATATAGTTAAATATAAACAATATCTAAATTTTTTTAACTTTATATTGTATTTCAATGCGATATACAGAAGCTGTTTATTATGTTGCTAGAGACATTGAGTAAATAAACATTAGACATTGTTTATTTGGTTGCAGTATTAATACGGAAAAGTATTATCATGTATTACTTCTAAAATGGTAAATATTGTTTTTATTTAAATTGACGTAGTTCTACTTAGTTGTTATGTATATATACCGTATCTGCCTGAATACAAGTCAATGTTTTTTGTCAAAGTCTATCATGAAAAAATCACCCCTCGGTAGGGTGGCGCTTATGTTTCGAAATTTCGAGTTTTTATGGTTTCGACCCTTCAAAATATTGGCTTTGGTGAGAAAACGAATATGTTTCAGTCCGATCATCATGCGACAGCATTAACCCATGCCTCAAGGGGCCTAATTGCAACCAACTCAAATATTCGAATTTTCCGGTCGGAAAAAATCGTGCTTAATAAAAGAGGCTATATTAAAACCCTTGCGGGCCAAAATTTCATCGCTTTTAACGAATCTCAAGTCATTTTCGAGATATTGGCCTTCATAGCGCACGACGCGGTGCCGCTGGATGGCGCCGCCACGGCAGATGGCCCCCACCCCTAGTGCAGTGCCTAGAGCCCCACACCTGACTTGCAAAATTATATAACTCTGTAATTTAACGTGAAGCAATCTTTATTTTTTTCAATTTTTGCAAGTACTGACTAGAATGCATTTTAACTGGTTCTTTACATTTCAAGTACATAGGTAAGAACAAATTCAGCTAAGAATCGGCCTCTTTGGGATTGTTAATGAATTTTCAATATTTCTATTACATATATATTATATCTTGACATATCTACATATATATCTTGAATATAATACATATATTCTATTATATCTCGACGTCGACTTTTCAATATTTCTATTAAGTTGAATCTGAAATTACGCTTGTTTACCTGCTTTCATATGTTTTTTGTTATTTTATCCTTTGAGTACTTGCAGATTAAATTGCGTTGTTTTAGATCTGGAACACTTCCTATGGGCTTCTACCATAAGTAGAAGATTTTGGAAATTTTCTTCCTTCTTCGTCACGGACTTATTAAAATCCTGCATGAGTTTAATGTCATTAATGACTCTGAGGTGAGATACAATTTCAAGACCTCTTTTGTAATATCTCTGGTTCTCCCACATGCTCACAGGAAGGTCAAAGAAATTTGTGCTTATTTCAAGGATACGGAAAAACCCACTGGTCGCTGTAGTAGCTAGGTCGGCGACAGACATTTCAGGAACGTAACGGAGCTGGACATTTTGTTTTTTGGGAGGATCCTCTGTTCCTTCGTGAATCTTTACGCCTCTGACGAGTTTTTCTCTTACATGATTGGGAAGACCACTGTCGAACACAGCAAGCCCCACAAGTTCTTCGCTCAGGTACCATAGATGACCTGTGAACTTCTTTTCAGCAGCGCTTGCAGCTTTCGGATTAACCTTTTCATACTCTAGGAGCTTTGTCAGGAAGTCGAGATCACTTCTGGGTGCAGAAGCCACGAAGGGAGCGGAAAACCATGCTTGGATATAAATCTTGACCACGAAGATGGACATTTGAAGAAGGCCATCAGAATCCTTTTCACTCAGCTGAAATTGCTGACGGAAGAGCCACACTTGGGGAGAATATATGGCCTTCACCATCCACCTAGCTTCTAATAGCTTCAGAAAGTCATCTCTAGGCTGACCAACCTGAAAATAACGCAGTTATGTGAATTACAACGCTATGGACTTACGGACTTGATGAAGCTGATCTAATCATTGAGTTTTCATGTTAAACGGTTCTTACTTGAATCTGAGCTTTTGCGAATCCTGCAATTGCTTCCCTTGTCGCAGCATCTAAGATAGACAATGCCTCTGGGCAGTCCACAGCCGTAGAGTATCGATTTTCGTCAGTGCGCGACCATTGCCTCTGAAATTCCTTAAAAAGTGTAATTTCAGATCCGGTGGAAGGTCCCATTATTTCATGGAAAACCGCCTCCAGCACAAGTTCGAATACATGGTGGCGACATGGAAGCCAGAGCAAGTCTCTTTCTAACATATGCTCCACCCATACAGCTGCTCCATTCTTCGAACCTAGAAAAGCGCGAAAAGTGAACTCAATATGGCTGCTGATAAAACCATAGCAATGTTAGTGCACCAGCTTAGTTCCTACCTGTATTTACAGAAGTAGTGTCAAATGACATCACTCTTACATTATCGGTAATGTTCCATTGCTTGATGGTCCTCACCACCGCTTCTGCAATGGCTTTCCCTGTGCCACTCTGAATAGCAGGAGCTCCCAGCATCTGATTTGTGCTGACTCCTGTGACAATTATTGCTTGCCTCTCGTGATTGTCATTTCCAGCAAGGGATGGGACAATTTTGCCATCCCAGTGCACTGTAAGTATGGGATCTGGCTCAAATAATTCTTTGACTTCTGCAGCAGATGCAGTTCGAAGTTTTTCTTCTCCCTCTGCACTGAACAACGGTTGATGTTCGTTTCTTCCAGTTTTTACCCGAAGTATTGCACGGCGGCTGCCAAAATCTTAGGGGCATTATTGCTGCTTACCTTTGACACATCTAGAGCCTCTGCAAGTTCGGGCATCATGACATTTGGCCTTCCTCTCTTTCGAGGGCTTGAAGACGATGACGGCCCAGGCTCACCTCATCCAAAGAACAAAATTCCAGCTAAATATCATCCCTTTTTCAACCATTTGACATTGCCCCGAGACACATGCAACGTACCTGATTTCCTTCGTTTTGCCAAATCTTTCTCTCACCACTTGCAAGACTTTCTCTACCTCCTTCTTTCGGACTTCTTTCTCAGCTCTTTTCTTCTCCCGAGATCTTAGGTTTCCGTCAGTCCCACCAAGCGAGCCACGGCGATATTTTTCATGTTGCCCAATAAAAAATTCTATCTCTTATCATAATGCCTTTTTGACATCTGAATCTACAGCCTTTTCCTCTTTCTTCTCTAGTTACTCTAAAGCATTACTTGTAGAGATATCAAACAGAAAGTCTAGCTTTGTACAACATTTTTCCTGCCTGTTGATTTGTGCATCATTAATTCTGTTTTTATTTCTCATAACAGCCCTCCATTCAGAGTGAAGCGCTTCTATTTTCTCAATCCCTCGTATTTCTTGAATGTGCGGGATACTAGTCATTCTCCAAAATGTGAAAATCTGCTTCATAGTGTTCCTCGCACTTTCTCCAGTGCTCAGTTTCAACCTCCTGACATTGTAAAAAAAAACACTTAACACTTCTCTGAATGTCAGTAGCACCTCTTCTGCTTCTTTCCCAACGAGTTCAATCTCAGACTGACTTCGTAACTTCGCCGCCATTTAATAATCACAACGTACGCACTCAGAGTGAATTCCCACCACACCACTATCAAGTAACCCACTCACTAATTGTAAACACCACGATTCGTCGATTTCTGCTCTACTTCAACTGTATTAACTGTGACACTCCACTGAAACTGATGCGCATTTTCTCATGTTCCGACTTAAGTAAAGGGGAAGCCAATGAAAGAAGTAAGTTTAAACAGGCAGCGATGCAACATTGTAGCATAGTGCAACCAACAGCACGCGTCCACTCCCCCCCCTCCAAATCCACCGAGTCGGCGGCGCTAGGGGTGGCAGCTCGTCGCGTGCTATGGAGGCCAGTATCACTATCTCGAAAATGGCTTGAGATTCGTTAAAACCGACGAAATTTTGGCCTATGTGGGTTTTTAAATAGCCTCTTTTATTAAGTATAATTTTTACCGACCCTAAAATTCGAATATTTGAGTTGGTTGCAATTAGGCCCCTTGAGGCACGGGTAAATGCTGTCACACGGCGATCGCACTGAAACATATTCGTTTTCTCACCAAATCCAATATTTTGAAGGGTCGAAACCATAAAAATTCGAAATTATGAAAAATAAGTGCCACCCTACCCCTCGGCTTAAATGCGAGTCCGAGGAAAATTTGGATTATGGTTAAATCTCAAAATCTCTCATTGTCTTCTCATTCAAATGATAGTACTATAGTTTTTGTAAAGTAAATATTTGACATACGTTGAATACATATAAAAATATCTTGGCGAGATCGCTTGCGTAAATTGACGATTACGCAAAATACTTCGACGGCTTTGGACATTAAACTGTTTGAATTTCGGTAAAAATTTACATAGAATGTGGATAATTATAAAAATGCAGTTTCTTAAGGCAATATATATGCTAATTTCATTGGAAATAGACTTGGATGAAAAAATATCTTGGCGAGATCACTTGTGTAAATAGATGATTACGCAAAATGTTTTCATGGCTTTGAATGCTCAATTGTTTGAATTTCGGTAAAAATATACATGGAACGTGTATAATTATAAAAATGCAATTTCTTAAGGCAATATATATGCTAATTTCATTGGAAATAGACTTGGATGAAAAAATATCTTGGCGAGATCGCTTGCGTAAATAGAAGATTACACAAAATGCGTTGACGGCTTTGAATGCTCAACTATTTGCATTTCGGTAAAACTTTACATGGAATGTGTATAATTATAAAAATGCAATTTCTTAAGGCAATGTAAATGCTAATTTCATTGGAAATAGACTTGGATGAAAAATTTCTTTGCGAGACCGTTGTTACTATATTTGACCTTTTGTGAAAATGAAGGTGAATAAAATTATAGCCGCTGAATGTGGAGCATTATTCAATGATGCAAAATTATTAATTGGATTAATATTTCAAAATGTCAACAACTAAGCCATTTCCCACACATTTCTTCGATCTCGAATAATGTATTCTAAGATGTGCATGAATGCCCGTCACACTTCAGCATAAAATCTACGAAATTTACGTTTTTGCCAAAAAATTGTGGAAATTTTTGGAGGGTCGGCTTAAATCCCGGGGCGGCTTCTATTCAGGCAGGTATGGTATATCGAATGATATACATTTAAAAATAAATAATTACTGCTATTAATAATTTAACATGTAAAATTTGGCTAAATGTGATACATTTTCATGTACCCCTGCTGAAATGGTAAGTATAATCTACCATATAAGATTGTATGCAAATTAATTTTAAAAAGTAATATCTACTTAATAATAATAATCTTTAATACAGATTTTACAATACAGTACTAACATTTTGATACAAAGATCTGATATGGTTCAGTGACAGCTGTTTTAGCTGTTTATATGTCCTATTGCTTAGCAATACAGTGTTATTCTGTGCCACGTATTGTCGTAGCGTTTTATATATATAGATATCAGAATAATGCAACAATATTTTTTCAGGCCTGACTATGAGAGAAAACACGAGAAAAATGCGATTCATGCCACATAAAAAAAATTTCAGAAAACCTTTTCCGCTATTTTTCTCCATGAAAGAGCGAAACAATAGACGGCGAAAGACAAAACAGGTCGCAAATGCAGAACCGCGAAAGATTGACATATCCTAAAGATAAAGCCACGAACCTTATCACTCGGAATGCTTGAAATTACAACAAATACAGTAAACTCCCTGTTATCTGGCACTCACACAGCCAAAATTCTCAAGAAACCAGCATCTCTTGCATCTCGATTTTTACTTTCTCATACGAAGTATCGAGAAAGTATTGTTATCGCGAAAAAATTCGACCTCGAGATTTTTACGGAAATATACGTTTTTGGTGTCGCTGAATCCGAAAAAGTGGTTTTTGCAATGCCGTCTCTCTGTTACTGGCTCTGGAGCCTAAACGGTAGAGCGAAATGAATGAAATCTCGTAGTTAGGCATTTTATCATACTGAGCAGAGTATATGTAGAAATGGTTGACATTGTTGAATAATTAAGGGTAGTTTATTCTACGCATTTTTAACAGCAACTCGTTTTTCTCAAAAACGACTCTAACGATTTTGATCAAATTTCATACAGTTACTTGAGTTTACATCTTCAATAATACTGCATAGTTCATATTTCTCAGAAAATGAATATAAGGCTAGTTTATTCTAGGCAACTTTAGCAATAATTTGATTTTCTCTAAAACTGCTCAAATGATTTTGATCAAATTTCATACAGTTACTCGAGTATACGTCTGCAATATTACCACCTATTTCATTATTCTCAATGAATGAGTATAAGGCTAGTTTATTCTTGAGCAACTTGAACAAAAATTGGATTTTCTAAAAACCAGCTGATAACGATTTTAATTTTCTAAAAATAATTAAACAATGCATTGTTATATGAGAAAGTTTGTACAGTGTATGTTGTACCGATTTTTTTATTACATCTGCTTAGGAATGTTCCCTCTAAAATTGTCTCCTTGGGCAATTTTTTGTTTACATCTAATTTGGAATGTTACCGCTAAATTTTGTTTTCAGCAGTCGCAATTCACAATTGTGGATGTTTCTTGAGCTCTGTGTTTTTGTTAAATAAAATGTTTTGCACTCCCCTTTTAAATGCCTCCTAAAGCTCCAATATGTGCTAAAGATAATACAAGGAAACTGGTTGTACTAACCTTAACCCAGAAACTTGATATAATAAAACGTTTAGAGAAAGTTGAGAACTGCAGTGTTGTAATGAAAGAGTTCAATGTCGGTTCTTCTACTATTTATGACATTAAGTCACAGAAATCATAGTTAATGAAATTCGTTACGTCTCCTGAGACAACTAGAGGAAATGAATATCGGCATGCTTTTCGTAAACTGAAGCTTGAGCAATTGGATATATCGCTAATTACGAATGGTTTTATATAAAGCATTCTGAGAAAGCACCTATTTCTGAACAAATATTCTTTGATAAGGCCCAAGATTTATATAAAGAAATGGAGATTAGCAAAGTGTGTGCATCTTCAGATGAATGGCTAGCACTATTTAATATTAGGCATAGGATCAGATGTCTGGATGTTTCGGGTGATAAAAAATTGGCCGACCAAGGAGCTGCTGACAAATTTTGTGACTTTATTGAAACATTAGTTAAGGAGCATGGCCTAACTCCTGATCAAATTTATAATGCCAACGAGACCAGTTTATTTTGGCGATGTTTACCACATTCAACTCTGGCTAGTTTTAGTGAGACTCGTGCTGAAGGTTTTAAAGAAAATAATGACCACTTAGCTGTGTTTACCTGTGTATCAATTTACCTCAAGAATTTCTAGTAATACATTGTGTTGGGTGTGGATAATTTCTCTCCTTTTCTCAGACAAGGAAACAATTTTTTTTGTCGTAAAATCCTGAAGGTTAGATGAAGTTAACCCTTACCTCGCGTTGTTATTGGAACAAAAGAGAAGCTAGTAGCAGTAGTCATACGAGAAACTATGTTAGATGTAATGTAGTTAGTAAATATTGAAATATTTCAATTAAACATGTTGAATAATTGTAAATTTGAGATTCATTACTTCCTTGAATGTCGAGAATTTATTTAAAAACAATTGTGAGTAGAATACCTAGTCTAACAGGTTAGCAATTCCATGGTGAATGTACAATTCTGCATCTGTTCCGTATTTTGGTATCCAAATGCTTTATTGAAGCCTATCCAATAACACTCAAGCAACCGGAACATTCACTTAACCGGAAAACCCAATTTCCTGAGCATTCCAGATAGCTGGGAGTTTACGGTACTATGCTTGGAATCATTCAGGTGAGGTCGTAATAACAGCGTTAATATCTGCATAGATGGCATTGATTTCTGCTTTATATCAGAACTTACGGTATTCTTTTTACTTTCTCATATACAAAGTATATTGAGAAAGTATTGTTATTGCGAAAAAATTCGACCTCGAGATTTTTACGGAAATATACATTTTAGGTGTATCCAAGTATGAAAAAGTAGTTTTCGCAATGACATCTGTCTGTTCACTGCTTTAGAGCCTAAACGGTAGAGCAAAAATGAATTAAATCATACAGAGTAGAAGTTTTTGATGAAATGGTTGACATTGTTCAATAATTAAGCTGTAGCGTTAATGCAGAAGAAACATAAAAAGAGAAGATTGTGGGTACATCCCATTGTTAGTGCTAGACTGACACATGCTTATTCACTCAACAGCATGGCAAGACTGAGTTGAGCTGCAGCTCACAGAGCCAAGTGTAGAAGGCTTCTGTTTAAATACACATAAAAATCATCCCCGCTAGTAGCGGCGACCAGCGGGGAGAGATAGTGGCTCTAGAGCTGCTATGGGGCTCTAGTGTGAAGGGTACCGGCTCTGTTCCATTGCCTTTCTTTCCCCATCACCAGCTTCAGCGCATGGTAGCGGCTCAGGAGAGCCGAGTGTGTAAGGGGCCTTAGTCTGTGATTCACAAAGACCACTACATGTGAAAAAGGGCTCCAATGAATATCCCGAATTTCCCAGTACATTTCAAGTTACTCTTTTACAGTGGTGCATCCAGGAATTTGTCGGGGTTTTTGGGGGGGGGGGTGGGGGGGTGGTTTTGAGCCCAAACATAAGAGTGGGGGTGGTTTTGAGCACGAACTTTAGAGTGGGGGTGGTTTTGAGCACGAACTCGGGAGGGTTAATGGTGGTTTTGAGCCCAAACTCGAGAGGGGGGGGCGGTTTTGAGCCCGAAGTCGAGAGGGGGAAGTGGTTTTTAGCCTGAACTCGAGAGGGGAGGGGGGGGTTTGAGTCTGGACTCGGTAGGGGTGGGGGTGGTTTTGAGTCCAGACTCGAGAGGGGTAGGGTGTGGTTTTGAGCCCGAACTTGAGAGTGGGGGGTTTGAAGCTAAACCCCATGATACTTTTTTTTAGTGATTCGTGAGTATGAGGGAAATTTTTGAATTGAGAGGGGGTTTATGACCACCAAAGAACCCCTCTGGATACGCCACTGCTCATTTATGCCGCAAAGAAAAGCAGTTCAACCGCATGCCAAAAGATTCTCACCCATCTATACTCCATACTGCTGCATATATATTACATTGTGCTCTTTTTCTATGACATTATGGTAAAACCAGTGATGAGCTGAAGCCAGCTTGTGCAAGCTGGTTGTTAAGTTTTTAGAAAATATGAAAATTTATTGAGTTTCAAGTACATTTTGCTCTATTTAGCAGTCATTTACCGACAGTGTATGAAGTGGAATATACAGTAGATTCTGGTTAATTGGGCCATCAGTTAATCGGGGCAGCCGTTTATTTGGGACAAATGTTAAAGAACAAAAAAAAATCGAGAATATAACCAGAATTTGCTTTGCTTATTTGGGACACCATGCTGTTTAATCGGGACAGTGACTGCTAGATGGCGTGCGTTTTTGAAGACGTTGTATCATGGAAAGTTGGTAAACTACATCCTTGAAGCAATTGAAATCTACTGACATCATCTTCAACAGCCAAGAAAGCCAGTGCAAGGGTTAACCTTTTACAAGCACTACAGTTTGTCGCCGATAGTTGGTGAGAAATAAGCAGCAAGACCATTCGGAACTGCTTTGCTCACTGTGGTTTTAAGCATTCAGGCTTGGAGATGCCAGATACGACCGATATTGAAAATGAAGCCATTTTGGAACTGTAACACGTCAGAGACTACGAAGAGTTTGCATGCATTGACAATACTATTCAATGTTATAATGAAAATGAAGATTGTGAGGATGCAATTGTTGAACGAATTTCAGCAAAACACCAAGAGACATCAGAAGACCAGGAAAGTGGTGAGGTTGACACACCTGAGCATGAGCGAGTGTCTAACCAGGATGCCAGGAAATTTATTGCTGGATTACGATGCTACTTCATGCAGGACAGCAATGAAGGCATTCATTTATCTGCACTAGATAGCTGTGCTGATTTTGTTCAGTTGCAGTCAATCAGGAGAACCCGGCAGGGTACATTCGATAAATTCCTCCAACATCATCAACTGTTAGGAACTACATACGTGTTTGATACATACATTAAATTGAAATTGTTTTTAGCATAAATATTTTTCTCTGATCTGTACCATTTGTTCCAAAATTCATTTAAGTACATTTTTGTTGCTCAGTAAACGGTAGTTTGTCTTTTGTTTTATACCTTTTTAACTCTTTACGTAAAACTTCGCATAATTGGGGCAGCCGCTTAATTGGGCCTAAGTGTTCTAGTCCTGATGTGTCCCAATTAACCGGAATCGACTGTATTGTGAACTGAACACTTGTTAAGCTAGTGGAACAGTATTACTAAACTAGAGCGATCTGGTTCTCCTGGCATGTAGGTATCCTTCCACCCTTATCCAAATTTCCTTACGACTGTTTTTTTTAGATAGCTTAATTTTTTCCAGCTCATCACTGGGTAAAACCACTAGGTTTTTGTTTTTGGCTCATCAGTTATTCTCTGGAAAAATAAAGACATGATCTTTTTAGAGACGACATTCGGTATAACTTCATGCAACGTTATTTAAAGATTGGTTCAGTAACAGAAATCAGTATTCCATTGTCTCTTCTGGAGCATATCACTTTCTCATGTGAAAAACCTTTCCCAGGATTGGGAGAGCATGGGGATTGAGATAATAGTGGTTATTGCAACTTCTGTTCATTTCACCTTGGTTCAGTGGTTCTCGAATTTTGCTATCCAATTGAAATTGTGAGGATTCACAGTGTTGCAAGGATAAGCTGATTCATTTATTTGAATCATCTACGACTTTTATTTCACATTGATTATTAAATAGAGTGATCTTATTCCAACGAGGTGAAAACGGGACATTTCCTGTCGTTGAAAGAAAAAACAGGACAAAATTTTTGCATGTCACTATCACGATCTATAGCGAAAAAGGCAAATACGAACTTTTCTTACAGTCTGGAATATGCCAGACTAGGAAAAAGTTCCCTAGCGCCGTCATTGTCGAAACTCAAAGGGAATAAGTTAGGTTAAACCCGGGCAGGATATTATATGCAGAGACCAGGTTTGCCACCTCAAATTTATCAATGACTCTGAGGTTTCCTAACCTGACATTTACGACAGTAATTAACATTTGTTGTTCATTTGATAACCTCCATGTTTCTGAGAATCCTACATTTCTACTAGGAATATCAGTTATACTATCAGATAATCTAAATTTTATTTGCGATGGGCTTCAAAACGATACAAAATGGCTTTTTTGATAAAAAAAATGGACTGTCCCAGCGAAAATGGGACGTTTGGTAATCCTACTATTAAATAAGTAAAAGAGAGTCACCTGTTTGGGGCGCTATATGTATTTCGTATGCAAGAAATGGGGAAAAAATGTGATATGATGGCGCGCGTGCGAACCTTTCGCTTACTCAGTATTGAGATTTCGAATTAAACGAACTTTTCGTTAGTCACCGGACCAGATCATGACTTCGAATTTCATTGTAGACGTATTTCTATAATCCGTACCAAAAAGCTTGCAAAATCCTATGGTGTTGGCCGGGGACTAATCCTACCTTCGAATTACAAAATTTTTTGAATTATCCAAGATTGAAATAACTAGGTTTTACTGTACAGGTAGTCCCCTACTTTTGTACATAATGTGTTCCTGAAAACGTGTAGGAAAATCAAATGTACGAAAGTCAAACAGTAGACTTACATGTTATAATGGTGGTTTCGTTCCCAGAGAGCCAAAAAATACTATAAAATCTCTAATTATGGTATAAATGTGTAGTTTTTTGAGCAGGGGCCTTTTAGACACAATCGTCGATGATATATTTTACGATATGTTTTACAAACTAAAGGAGTGTAACCAGGCTACTTGAGTTGGTGGTTGCTTTCGTACCTATAACTGATATCTCTCGTCAGTTATTTTGCTCTTTGGATGTTTTTATTATTTGCAGTTTCGGATAAACGATCTTCTACTGTATAAAATCAATGGAAGAAGCCTTTACTTGGTGGATCTCCATCATAAATAAAATGAGAAATTATCACTTGGTATTAAGTTCCACTTTATTGAAAAAAGATACAACCGGTTTTGACTAATATCTAGTCATCATTAGGTACAAAAACAAGAAGCAACGCAAATAAATATTTATGGAAATGGAAGGGGAGTGTGGGAGGGAAATGTGTAGAGGAGACCAATGAATTGGTAGAATGAGGGGAGGGGGGGAAGGCTGAGTCAAGGTATTGGGCAGGGGTGAATATTAGGATGAAACAAAGTAAGCAAGGGAGAGTGGGTGGGAGGAATAAGTTCGTTAACGAGGTTGTGTGTGTTATCATTGTGGTGTAAAAGTATTTCCAACTGTTCTAAAAGATTTAAACTGGGATCTTTATTTGCAAAATGAATTACCTTCGGGTTAAAGTTGGAGGAATGGTTGTTTTCGAGTAAGTGTTTAGCAAAGTGTGATTTGAATGAGCCTTGTAAGAAAGATTTTCTATGTTTGGTTGTCCTAACGTGGAAATTTCTCCCTGTTTGCCCTATGTAAATGGCGTTACAATCATTGCATGAAACTTTATAGACACCACTCCTGAATAAATTGTCAAACTTACATTAATTGTTAGATAAAATTTTCCCTAGATTAGTAAGGGTTTAGAAAGCTGGACGTAATTCGCAATTAGCTGGGCAATATGGTGGATATATGGTAATTTACACCAACAGGGTTTTTTAACAGAAGGTGGAGTATTAAAACAATGTTCAAGATTTAGTTTCCTCTGTCTTCTATATAGGAGTGTGTCGATTAATTTATGTGGAATACCATTGGCAGTGGCTATTTGTTTAATACCAAGTGATTTTTTCTCATTTTATTTTACTGTGACATCTTATGCAATAATATACTGGCTCAGTATGATTTTTAAATTGATTTCTACGTTAAGTACTAAGAACTTTGGCATTTTACCTCTATCAATAGATAATAGAAAAAGTTCTCATTCTTGCTGTTCAAACAAATTTGAACAGGGATGCCATTGATACAGAATGTTAATAACAACGTTACTTTATCAGTGACAATGCATACAGATATACCTGTTATTGACTGTCTAGAATAAAATGTTTGAATCTGTTACCATGTATAATAAGCACCCCAACTTTTAGATCAGTCTTTCCTGAAAAAATACATATTATATATGGAAAATTACGGTAGTCCATTTGGTTGGTTCTGTTGAGTTTTACCTGCTGCCCTACATTTCATGCTCTTCAGGAGATCAAGATTTAAGACGACATTATATCGGACATAGAAACGATGGACGATGTAAAACAGAGAAAGTGCCCCTATTTGTAAACGATGTTATATCAAAACAATGTAAATCGGAGATTACCTGTATGACGAGTCTAGTTTGATAATGCTTTCAATGATTTTTTTGTTAATTTAATTTCATAAATATTTTTAACAGCTAGTTCAGCAGTTTATTACATTTTTTACAACTGGTTATAATGAACTGACTGAATGATACCTGGCTATGGTTTTTATTGCTGCTTTTTCTTACTTTTATTCCGTGTACCTTCCTAGAGTTATATTTGGAAACCTTTCTACTATACAAATTCCCTTCTATTTTTATAATCCATTGAGTGTAATTGATATTATTTGTGGCAGTGCTGTGGGTTGAATGGCAAAAATGTGTTATTTTCTTTGTGTAACTTTATAGTGATTTAATTTTGGAAGTTGCAAAGTAAAAGTCAGTGACGTGTTTGTTTTCTACTGTTTGGATGTTTTATATAAAAATTTGAATATTGCAAAGTTTTGAATTTTTCTGCATAAAGGTGTATTTGCAGTTCATGCAACCAAACTAATCACAATACCACTGTCAGTTTAAAGATCTAACTGAAAAATATTTAATTATGGGAAATGTATCTCTTATTACTGTTTGTAGACAAAATGAAGCACTAATACAAGCAAGAGAGATTTGGTAATGTTTATGTAAGCAATATTAGAGCAAATATCTTTTTATATAAAAAACCATGAATGGTGCAATGAATTTGCATTCATATACAGCATTAAGTTGTTGTGGTGGTACTCATGTTGTAATTACCTGTCTCATTGATCAGATTTATATTACATAACACCCATTCAAGAAATGTCTTGATTATATACCCATTTTTATTTTACTTTTTCAGGTAAATTTGTACTACTATGAAGTGTATGAAGTTATTTTGGAAATCATGATGTCTTTAAATTTAAATCCACAGTTTGTCATGGAGCAAAAGGATATGATTCGATTCCTAAACACTTACCACAGAAAGAGGTATTTATAGAGTTTGTCTTATGCTGTGTATTTGTTTTGATACAGGTAAATATTGAAATTTGGGAGAAAATCTTTTCAATGATGAAATACAACTTTTTTCCTTATTAATATGAGAGATTAATGCTGGGCCGTTGCATGAGGTAAGTCAGAGAGGTGACCGCCTCAGGCGGCAGTTCTCTAGGGCCAGCGTCAAAGCATTGACACCAATGATCTGTACCCTTGTGGCGTGAACTGGGGCGGCATTTGTTCTTTATGCCTCAGGTAGCAGATTTCCATGCAGCAGCCATGGGTTAATGTTTAACAAACTGAAATGTTATTCTCTAATCTGTAAAATTCAAAACTTGAAGAAACACAAGAAAAAGATAAGGAAAAATTTGTATTTCTGTATTTTTTAAATACGAGGGCAGATCCGAAAGTAATGCCCCTAAATTTCTTTCTTGGTTATTATTGAAGATACGCAAATGAAAATTGTGTATCACATACTTGAAGTTTTAAGGTACCTACTGTTATTTTTTCACATAATCACCACACCTACATATGTATTTTCTCCACCACTGAACCAGAGCCTGTTTCCCCCTGTTGTTAAAGTTGCTGTCATCCTTGCAGAGACAGTTGCAAAGATAGCATCCTCATCGCTGAAGTGTTCCCTGTGAAAGCCATGAGGTCAGAACAGATTATTCAGACTGGCCATGGTCCAGACAGTACAGCGGATGTGTCATGACAGTCCACCTGAATTTTGCAATGGCCTCCCTTGTCCTGATACTGAAGGAGAACTTTGTCTTCCTTCTCTGGCATCACTTTTACAGTTCAGGTGTTCAGCTTCTTCAGTGTCTCCATATAGCAAGCAGAATTAGTTGTTTTCTTTGTTCCAGAAAATCCACAAGGATAACTCCTGTCCTGTCCCAAAAGATGGAATACATGATTATTCCTGCTGATGTTTGAGCCTTGAATTTCATCTTTCATGGTTAATTTGTGTGTTGCCACTATAGGCTGCTGTTTTGAATCTGGTTCTTGGTGATGTACCCAAGTCTCACTTCCAATCACGCTTCTATCACATCTTTCCTAATTATCAGAGCTTCTCACCTTTCTCTGCTATTTCCTTCAGAGTAAACTACTGTGAATTCATATGAGTCAAACTGCCCTTCTCCTTCTCATCTAACTTTGATCGACCCTATGATTTCAATCTTATTTCTTTCAAGCTCTCTAGCTTTCCTGCCTTCCTCATAGTGTTTATATAAATTCCCATCTACAAATGCTTTCCTCAAGGCAGTTCCCTGATCTAATTGAAGGACTATTTCACCACTGGAATCAGGGCCACGCCTAGGGTATTTCACGCCCGGGTGCAAAATATCTCTGTGGCATCCCCCTACTGGCGAAGATTCGTGGTATACGTCTTTTTTCATAGATAAAGAGTGGAAACAAGCTGATGTATTTCTGTCGATGTATCCCATAACAAATTGATTGAAAAATTAGTTGCATAATTATTAATATAAACGTATCATTTAATATCTGCTTGAAGGAAAATTATAAAACTCGCTGCACATATGATTATAATTGAATACTCTGTCCCGTTACCTTAATTATCAATCAAAAATTCCTATATTTTTGTCCATTTACAACCCAAATTTGACTCAATATTTATTCTGACATTAAGAAAACAAAACTTCAATTATTTATGCATTCCCACGTCAAAGCCCCAACTTCATATTTTTATTTTAAGATATTTTAAAATCCAATGAAGAAGTAGATGTCAATGATTTTCCCCTTTTTTTGGAGAAATTGTTTCGGTATTTGAATTTGGAACTATTTAGAGATGAATATGAATGTTAACGTAGGTGGGAGATCATGAAGGAGTAAGGAAAGCTAGTTTTCGGAAAAGATATACCAAACCGATTTCAAACAGATTTGGGATTTCCAAGACTGTAAGTGGGAGAAAAAGGATAGGCACCTGGTATTCTTCCAGCAAAAGGATTTGTGGTAAAGGTCGATGGTACTTTACGGAAGGATTGCCGCCTCAGCTGGAGCTCCTCGCTAGGGTCGGGTTAGCAAATAGCAGAGAGGCACCTCCACGTCTTGGTGACTCCTACGGTGAACCCATTTTCAGTTGCCACTGATGTATGTGTGTTCTATAGCGACCCTGAGTCATGCGGCCGTGTATCGCAAGGGATCGGAAAAATTTTACCTGGAATATTTCATGTCATTTATTATCTCCAACTTTCCCTTTTCACTCAGACGAAGGAGAAAACATTCCCAAGTCAAATTCTAATAATATATAGATACAAATACCTTGATGGGAAGGTGCCCCGGCAAATTGGTGCAGTGCATTGCACCCAATGCACCTTGGGTAGGCATGCCCCTGTCTGGAATGTTTTACCTTGAGAGAAATCACATTGTCCAACCATGTAATCAATATTAGGGAATAGTAACATGGTAGTCTCCCTCTTTCTTTCTACATCTTAGTACTGTAACTGTTCAAATCTTTCTTTTATATATATCAGCCAAAAATTTGTTTTTGGCTTTATACAATACTGACAGCACTGCTGTCCCAAGGTGATACATTTTTCTTGAAAACCCTCCATCGAATCTCAGAACTTTGCAATGGTAAGCCAATATAATACGTATGCATAGGACTGTCTCAAGGTGAGTGCAAAGGGTGCAAAATCTTAGTGGAGCAAAACACAAAATTTAGCAATTCTTTGTATGAAATAAATTACCTGAAAAATTAATATGAACACATTAATGGAAATTTTTGCTAGATTAAAAGATCAAAGTTCCATTTTCTAAATACCTTTGTTTTGTTAATTATATAGTCAAATTTCTATAACTTGAATTTTCCATTACTCGAACTCCATAACTGGTACTTATGGAGTAAGCGACTCGCATTACCTAGTTCAACGTTTAGCCTCTAGATGGTACTTCTTATGTGTGCCATTGTGCCTCCCAAGAACTTCCTATTTCGGCCATTACGTGGCACTGTGTGCATTACTCACTCAGATTGCAATGTTCCTGCTTTCTCATTCCTGGAGGACTGGGATTTTCCCGAGTGCACCCGACACTGGGTTTTTCGCTACTCTTGCTAAATGTTGAACTAGGTACTGCAAGTCACTTACTCCCTAAGTACCCAAAATCTTTTTCATGTTATTTTTCTTCTATAAGTCGAGTATTTTTTTGTTTCCTTTGTGGTTTGACTTATAGAAGTTCCACTGTATTAAGTGTTAAAATATATTTTATAATATACCATTTTGATCATCTGTAATCTTAATTTAGCATAAGTATTTTAAAGTTTTCAATGAAAAATAAATAAAACTATGAAACTTTTAAAAACGGTGTAGTTTTTCATTTTTGTACCATCAATTTCTACTTTCTCATACTAAGTATCGAGAAAGTATTATCGCGAAAAAATTCGACCTTGAGATTTTTATGGAAATATACGTTTTAGGTGTCGCTGAATCAGAAAAAGTGGTTTTTGCAATGCCGTCTGTCTGTCCGTCTCTGTCCATCTGTCTGTCTGTCTGTGTCTGTTACTGGCTCTGGAGCCTAGACGGTAGAGCGAAAATGAATGAAATCTCGTACTTAGGCATTTTATCATACTGAGCAGAGTATACATAGAAATGGTTGACATTGCTCTATAATTAAGAGTAGTTTATTCTACGCATTTTTAACAACAATCCGATTTTCTCAAAAACGGCTCTTAACGATTTTGATCAAATTTCGTACAGTTATTTGAGTTTAAGTCTTCAATAATACTGCATAGTTCATATTTCTCAAAAAATGAATATAAGGCTAGTTTATTCTGCAACTTCAACAACAATTCGATTTTGTCAAAAATGGCTATAACAATTTTGATCAAATTTCGTACCGTTACTTGAGTGTACATCTATAATAATACTACGTATTTAATTTTTCTCAGTGAATGAATATAAGGCTAGTTTATTCTTGGGCAACTTTAACAAAAATTGGATTTTCTAAAAACAGGCTCATACGATTTTCATTTTCTAAAGATAACTAAACAACGCATTAGTATATGAGAAAGTTTGTACAGTGTATGTTGTACTGATTTTTTAGTTTGAGCTGGCACTGTATACACACAGACACACACATTGAGCAGCAATACCTTGGTTAACGAATCCTCCTTTATAATGAAGTTGTCATTGCTTTTGCAAAAAAGTTAAAAATTTATACAAAAATTTGATGAACTTAATGCAAAGTGATGAAAAAGATTAAAATTTTATTATCACTGTTGTAGCACATTGCCCAGGAAATGGGTATCGCGAAAGTTAATAGCTGGAGATTAAACTAACTGGTTTGCTCCCTCGACTCTCACTTCTGCAAATTCGTATGAGCAGGACTCCATTAGGACCTATTTATTTATTACCGAATTAAATTTATTTAAAACTAATTAGCATATTTCATGTTTTTAGGTGCATTTGATATTAGTTTTGTTAGTACTTAATGCTATTTCACTGTACCTCCCCTTCTTCGAAGTCCAGCAACACATTCCTTTGTGATTATTAGTTTTCAGAAAATCCATAAAACTCCAAAATTCATTTCCTTTGATGTTGTGAAGTTTTTCACCAGTGTCTCCACTTATGAAGTTAAGCTTTTAGTAGAAGACAGTTTATGTAGAGTCGATATTGAAGAAAAGCTGGTGCAAGAACTGTCTAATGTTAGGTCTTTGTGTTTCTCAAAATTATTATCTTGTTTGTTTGTTCTCAGTGGTGATTTCTTCATGCATACTTTTTGTATGCTCCCATTGGTAGTTTATTTCCATGTTTTGTGTGTAAACCAAGTCAACAAAATTTTGTACTTGAAGATAACGTCTAACCGTTGAAATCCAAGTCGTATTTCTGTTAAATAATGTGGCATGTTGTACGAAGTTGTTTTTCTGTTCTTTCATTTTAAGAAATGGAACTCCACAAAGTTATGGCTAAACAAGTAAATTTCATTTAAAAATATTTATAATTGTTGTAAAACTTGGAGATTGAATGAAAGGTTGCCTAAAAGAATACACATTCTTTTGCCAACCGCCGATTTTTAAATAAGCTTCGTGTCTGTTTGTAAATCTCTTTTACCCCTCAAGAGGTCATGTGGTATTTTGTAACATTCTGTCTGCAGAGGAAAGTCAAGCATAATATCCAAATCACCTATTGTTATTTGATTTTTTCTCCCAAATTTCATTGCCCTAGTCTTCATCATCTTCCGTTTTCTCAGCTTGGATTGCGGAATAGCTGACCAATGTAACAAAGGTCTTTTTTGAACCAGGCACGCAAGCCAGCTGTCACTTTGACAGAAAACAAAATCAATGGTTTCTTTGTGGGATATCACAATTTTTAGAGAGGATATGATAAGTAAACACTTATCCATGAATGGGAATAACAGCTGACGTCATAATGAAGGGTAAACAAGAGCATTCACTCTTTTATATCATGCACGACCAGTGGACAGAAAGCAATGCGGAGCCGGGAAAGCCCCTATAAAAACAATTAATGCTGATACAAAGAGTCCTCCAGATCTATAAGTCAATAGATAGTGAACTCGAGAAAAGGTACTGAGAATACCAGGTATGAGAGTTAAATATGAGGTTATACAATTAAGAATACATAAAACACGCACCATGTGTAACCTCTTAAGGGTTAAACTTGGAAACCTTGGGTTTTTAGCAATGAAAAATGTTATCTGATTTTGTTGAATTATGTACATTCAAACTGTTAACAGGATGAAAATAATATCATGAATTTTTTTATCGAAAGGACATAAGAATTGAAGAATCATAATTATATCTGTCAATAAAATTATTTTTAATCCTTTCAAATTTGGCCACAAAGTATCTCTGTTTATTAAAAATGTACTGTGTATACTTGTGTATAATGCCAAAAAATCCCAACTTTTTCTCATACCCCATGCACCCTTGATTTTTGGGGGCTATAAGAAGAAAATTATATCATCTTGTTAAGTATTAACTAGAGTACCATAAATAAATATGTTAAAGCATTAAATTATCGCCAGTTAATTTAAAACGTATTTCCAAAGAAAATAATAACTTCGTTAACCCTCAAACCGTGACGTCGGTCTCACAGACCGTTACACCCTGTCCCGTTACTTTTTGCACCCTTCCCTAATGCATACGAATTTGAAACCTTCAATACCTTCCTGTTTTTCCTTGGAGAGTGTTCGTATGGAGTGACTTATTTTTCCGAGCGGAAGAAGTATTTTTTTTCAATCGGTTTTCGAGTTACCTTCTTAGAAATTCACATAAGCGAAAATGAGGTTTTGTCCTAACGGTCAAATTTTGAAAAGGTAAGCCGCAATATGTTATTCTATTTATTATATTAAAATTTATAATATTTCTAATACTACAATACAACAGAGAGCGAGAAAAAAATCAGCTCAACCAGGAATCGAACCTGGGTCTGTCTCAGAAAGATAGAACTGGATTTTTTCTCGCTCTCTTTCTAGTCGAATTTATTTTGAATTTCCTTACATCCAGAATAAGTAATGCTACTGAAAATCCATCTTTCTAATACTAATGTATTATTATATTTTCTATTTTTATATATACTTTTTATATTTTAGTTTTCTTTGCATTGTATCCTTCATAAAACAGTCGCATTTGTTTTTTAGACCATGGATAGCAGACCTGGACCATCTCGGCTTTCATCAAAAGAGATCGGCATGTATTTGGATGCTGATTTCGCTGAAAAAATACGTAAATGTCTCTAGGAATTCAGCGACAATTCAGATATGGAGAGTGAAATTGCCAATTCCGAGGGTGACAAAGACGATGATGAAAATTATAGTGAACATTTGACGAGTTCCTCCATTGAATTCGATTCTGAGGAAGAAGAAATAGTGATAAGTGGTGGTGCTGGCAACGGTGGACGCAGTCAGTTGTTCTTAGGAAAAAATAATTATGCTTGAGCAGGACAGAGCCAGGTAGGGCCACCAGGATGCCCGGGCGTAACATATCAAGGAATTACCTGGACTAAAGGCACCCGCAAAGACCCTTGGTAATAGCCCTTCCATATCAGAAGTCTTTTCCTTGATTTTTGACGAGGAGGTGTTCAGTGAAATTTTGAAATTCACAAACCGAAAAATTGAAAGTGCTGGAAGCCAGCTTATGAGAAAGAACCAGCCAGAATATTCAAACATGGACATTATTGAAATAAAGGCTCTCATCGGGCTTCTTTTACTTACCTCGATGTTGAAATCTTACCGAGAAAATGTAAAGAGAGTTTTTTCCTCTGGTCGTACCGGGCGCCCAATTTTCCGCTCCATAATGTCAGGCAAGAGGTTTGAAGTACTAACTCAGTGTCTCCACTTCAACGATCCAAGTACGCGAGATCACAGAAAGAAAATTGATTCAACTGCTGCCATTAGTTGGATTTTTTTGCGTTTGCTGGAAAATTTACAAAAGTGTTTCTCCATAGGTCCTGAAGCTTGCGTGGATAAAATGCTGATACCATTTCGTGGTAAATGCCGTTTTAAAATTTTTATGCCAAAGAAGCCAGCTAAACACGGGACAAAAGTGATGTGTCTCATGGATGCTCACAGGCATTACTTCTATAAAGCATATATTTACAGCGGCAGAGACAGTGACGGCATAGGCCTTTCTAAATCAGAGAAAAATTTTCAGAAACCATCACAATTTGTTCTACGACTTTGCCCGCCAATTTACAACACGAACAGAAATATAACAGCCGACAACTGGTTTTTTCAATAGAATTAGTTGATGAACTACGGAAAAGAGGACTTATATATGCGGGTACATTGAAGAAAAACAAAAGAGAGATTCCTCCCCAATTTCTCCCAAAGAAAGAAAGAGTAATTGGGTCCAGCATTTATACATTTGCTAAAGAAAAGACCTTACATTCCTATGTTCTGAAGAAGAACAAAGCAGTATTACTTGTCTCTTCTTTGCACCAAGCAATTCAAAGCGATGTAAGTGGATTACTGGAAATGATTTCATATTACAACAGCACGAAAGGGGGCATTGACACATTGACCTCAAGTGTTCCAATTATAGCGGAATCAGAAGAAGAAGGAGGTGGCCACTCTGTGTCTTCTACAGATTAGTAGATATTAGTGGAATCAATGCATTCATTTTATACATCCACTACAGAGCTACTCCCACGATTAAAAGGGCCGATTTTTTAGAGAAGCTCGGGATGCAGTTGTAAACCATGGCAGGGGACCACATGGAAAACAGCTGTATAGAAACAATGGCATCCCAAGGGCTGGTGCCGAAAATGTGGGGCGAAAAGGCTAAGTATGTACACACATGCAAAATAGAGCAAGTAGTCCCAGAAGAGGGATGCGGAGACTTCTGAGAATGTTTAACGGTTCTGTAGGTTGGAGTACGCTTTATGTTTCCGAGAATCACTTTTTGATCCGTATTTCATGCTATGTATTTTATATTCGCTCCCACATTCCTGAAAATAAGTAGGAAAAGATGAAATCCCCCTTTTTCTAAGTAGAATCCTATTAAAGATGGCTTTTCTCAATGATTTGTAATGGTTGTTACAGTGCACATTATAAAAATAAACTACAGTATATTTACAAGTTATAGCATGTATAATGTAAAAAACGAGTTTGAAGAGTATTAAAAATCTATAGGCTGTGCGTTCCCATTCAGAAATTAAAAAAGAATGAAGAAAAAAACTTATTCAAAGTTACCAGTCTGCGGGACTGATGTCACGGTTTGTGTAATTTTTTTCACGTCACGGTTTAAGGGTTAAATTCCACAATTTTGTTATTATGGAATTTAACCAAGTTATTATTTTCTTCAAAAATATGAGTATCAATTACCACAAAGTTCAGCCAAATTCCTTTTTTTTATTTTAAAACGTTTGGACTTGTCCATAAGCATTACGTTCAATAAGCTCCACATAACGTCTTAGAGAGACATCAATACTGAAAGCAATTGAGTTGAGATTGCAGCAACTTCAATAAGTAAGTTGGCCAAACTGATTCGTTTAGAAAACTTTCTTAATTTGCACAGAAAGTGAGAATCTGGTGTGAGGTAGGTTCACTTTAATTTCCAATTTTAAATGCACAAAAGTGTTACCCGTGTATAACGCTCACCCCTACTTTATGACCTGAACATTTGGTCGTCAACTGCACATTATGCATGAGTATATACAGTATTTTTTGTGGTCGAAGCTGGAAGATAATAAAAGTCAGTAATATCCTTCTATTGCTTATAACGTAAAATATACCGTGGCATATCAAGGTCTTTATTTTGGCATACCTGTTGCAGCAGCTGTATCAACACAGTATGAGAAGCACACATACGAAAAATACACATCTGCTAGACCGCATGCATCACCAGGAAATGAAAGAACCATTACGAAGGCCATGACATCTTAAGATGTCACCCGCCAGCGGCGAATGTACTCCATGACATCTTAAGATGTCATCCGCATGGAACATGTTAAACTACTAATTTGCAGTTTAACTCAGTTTTTATTTGTATAAATCCTTATGTAGGTTGCAAACATACAGAGTATAAAAAACGATTATGTATATATTAAAAATGGCAATTACCGTATATTCTGCCGTATAAGTCGACCCTCACTTTTTCACTTTAAAATACTTCTCATGAAACCGTTTTCAGACAAAATCAAAGTCATGTATGTACAATCCAAGTCTTAATAAAACAAACAATAAAAAATATATAAATATTGTTTAGAGTCTGTGCTATTCTTCCTGAGCATTCCATGTGACAGATGTTTTAATTTCAACCATTTACAAACCTATTTTTGGAAAGCTTGACCCACTCAATAAAGTTTCCTGTAATTCGATTGATTTCAGCTGCTAATGATACTATTGAAATGAACTATACCTGGTGATCGCGATCGATTTCTACGGTTGCGAAATTCAATGAAATATTGCAAATGTGTACCTCGCTCACCTTTTTTCCCTAAATGTTGATCATACATGAAGATTCCTGACCAAGTTTTAAAAATTACGAGTTTCGATAGTCAATTTACTGCAACACGCTTGTGTTTATGTTTATACTCACAAAAGACGAAGTCTACGAAGTTTACGCGTATCTACAGACCAAGAAACGTTTAGTATTTAAATACGCTGTTTATACTACTGTTGGTGCATCTTCATTTTATAATATTAAAGCTGTACCTTTTAATTGAGTTTTAAGTTTATTATTGTTACTCAAGAAAAGCAGTTCTGTCATTAAAAATTTACTATCGGTTTCCACCTACACTTTTTGCCAGCATAAGTTGGCAGAGTTGTAGCTTCATACCATCCGGTAGGAATCGCGAGTCATGCGAAGCGCTAATAGACATCTTCAATAAACATTCCCTTATCCAGGTAGTCAAAAAACCTACGAGAGCGAACAATATATTAGATTTACTAGCAGTTAACATCCCCGAGCGTGTTTCCGAAGTAACTGTTGAAGAAGGAATCCGTGATCACCAATCAGTTCGAGTACTTTTGGATATAGCTGTCGCAAAATATCGCAAGCCTAAGCGAAAAGTGTACATGTATAAAAATGCTAACTTTGAGGATTTCAAAGAGAAACTCATCAAGGATTACGGCGATTTCAGCAAATCGACAAGCACAAAAAATGTTGAGGAAACTTGGAAAGCACTTCTGTTAGAAATTAGAATGGGTATTAATACGTATATACCAAGTAAATTTATTAGCGATAATGGGGAACCAAGGTGGTATAATTGGCAGGTTAGATGTGCCCTCAGACACCAAAGAAAGCTTTACTCCAAATTTAAACGCATCAATAACTGTAAGTCACAGGAGGAAGTAATTTCAGTTTCACTTAAGTACAGAGATTGTCGGACTAAGACCAAAAAGGTTATGCGCAAAGCACTAACAGACTTCAAGAAAAAGACTCTTAGTGAACATCTAAGTGAAAATCCCAAATGCTTTTGGTCATATGTTAGTGAAGTCAAGGTCAACGCCCAACTGTAGCCCCATTAATAAATGACCAAGGAGAGGTAGTTAGCGATAGCACAGATAAAGGAAATTTGTGAAACTTATTTTTTCAGAGCGTATTTACTACCGAAGACGTGAGAGCGAAGGTCGTGGCGCCCGAACCAGACAAGGAAAAAATGAACGATATAGTCATATTAGCGAAAGGGATAGCTCAACAGCTTAAAAATATCAAGTCAAATAAATCTCCGGGTCCAGAAGATATACCAGCTAGAGTATTCAAAGAGTTAGCACTGGAAATAGCACCTTATCTCGAAATAGTTTTCAGTAAGTCACTTAGTCATGCCGTTGTACCTAAGGAATGGAAATTAGCCTTTATAACGCCGTTACACAAAGGTGGGAAAAAAGATGACAGAGAAAATTACAGGCCAATTTTGCTTACCTCCCTATCTTGCAAGGTTCTCGAGCACATTATCGTTAGCTCCGTGATGGACTTCTTAGATAGTCAGAACTTGCTAAGTAAATATCAGCATGGCTTCAGGAAGACGAGATCTCGTGAAACACAGCTTGCTGTGTTCGTTCACGATATACTAAGATCAGGAGACCATAAGACTCAGTTAGATGCGGTTTTCCTCGACTTCAAGAAGGCTTTCGATAAAGTTCTGCACAGTAAGTTAATGAAGAAATTAAATGACTGTGGAATAAATCGAAAGATAATCGAGTGGATCAGGGGCTTTCTTAATGAGCGTGAACATATATTAGTTATAGATGGATTTAAATCAGATTCAGTCAGCGTAGCCTCAGGCGTTCCACAGGGAAGTGTAATCGGCCCCCTACTATTCCTTTTATATATAAACGACTTAGATAAGGTTATTAAAAGTAAAATCTAGTTATTCGCAGATGATACAGTAGTTTACAGAGAGATTAACAGTCCTAATGATCAGTTATTACATTCTGACGACTTAAATACAATTCTCGAGTGGTGTAAAGAGTGGCAGTTAGAATTGAACTTAGGAAAGTGTTCCTTTATGATTCTGGGGAAACAAAAACATTGACACGACGAATTACACTGTTGAAGGCGTCCAGCTAAAATTAGCAGATTCGGTCAAATACTTAGGCGTTACTTTAACAAGCAACCTCTCGTGGGATATGCACATACGAAATATATGCGGGAAGGCTAAACAGAAACTAGGATTCATCAAACGCATAGTAGGTAAAAGTGAGGAAAAAGTCAAAGAGACATGTTACTTCTCGTTAGTAAGACCGCTATTAGAGTACGCGTCGAGCATATGGGATCCGTACGTGAAAGGATCAATCTCAGAGTTAGAAAGAGTGCAGCGAAAAGCCGCTAGATTCGTCAAAAATTGTTACGATAGAAACAATAGTGTTACAGCCTTGATACAGGACTTAGGATGGGAATCACTAGCTGAACGCCGATCACGCTCTAGGTTAAAACTTCTCGAAAGATTTAGAACGCATATATTCTCCAGCGATGTCGAAGAAATAATAAGAGCGCCAACTTATATTGGTAGAACGGACCATCCTCGTAAAATAAGAGAGATAGCCTGTAGGACTGAGAGGTATAAAGGCTCGTTTTTCCCTAGAACGACAGCTGAGCAGAACAGAAGTTACGAAAAGAAATCAGCCGATGTAGAGTGATCCTATTAATTAATATGCGCTTTCCCTTGGTGCCATTGCACCCCCTGCCACACACCATTGCGGTGGCTTGCAGGGTGAACTGTAGATATAGATATATCTGGTATCTCTATTCGCCATATTCATCGTGAGCCGCTGATGCTCCTTTAACCCGGGAGAGAATCATAGTTCCTTCTAATTTTTTTCATCCATGGGCGGAATGAATATCGCTATGCACGCCTACATGTCGATAGTGCGTGGATATGCTCCGGGGTTGGCACGGTCCTGTTCCAATATATTCTAAAATACACACAATCGTGCATGATTGAAAAATTTAGTGCACGGCACTTCAAAAACTGCTGCACGGCCGCGCATTCGCACAGCTTAGAGGGAACCATGGAGAGAACACACCTATGGGGAATCCCCATATTTTTTTCATTTCTTTCTAATTTTCCGCTGTCGTAGACATCAACTTATTAAATTACGAATTTTTTTTTTCTCCGCGAATTGGTCCAAAAATAGGGGCATGCGTGGTAGACGAGGACGCAGATTACGTGAGTAAATACAGTATTGAAATTAATTATTATAAATATTCTAAAATACCATATTTACTCATATAACCCACGCACTCCTATTTTTGGGCCGGTTCAGAGGGAAAAAATTAATTTGACCCAGAATAAGTTTTTTGTAAGTCACCGATTTGCACTCCCTGAAACAAGTTTTGCTCAAGTTAAGCATTTTCTCCCTTCTACGTGACGCTATTTATTGGATGATCTCTTTATGACGATACTAGCAGAAATCTCCTCACTGATAGTCCTCTTTTGTTGTAATATTACGCAACTTTGCCCCCACTTCAGCTTTTGCTGTAATACTATTATGCACCGATGTGGAGTTTCACGAAATATTTGTTCATCTATGAACGGGAACTTTCCTATGAGGATGGGGAGTTTTTTTTTCTTATCTTCTCGTAAATATTAGAAGGTTAGGAACAAATGAGTCCAATCACTTGAGATGTGGATTTCCATCTTCCTTTCGAACGATGAAATCTTTCATTCACAACAGAATTTCACCACTCTGAATACCTTGAAGTGGATGAGGGAAAAGGACCAAACTTGAACCTACCTATTCTCAAGCCGGCAAACCCTCAGTAGTCATTCAACTATAGTTATCAGTTAGTCGACGTATTCTTTCTGCCTACTTTTGTGAGTTTTTGCCTGCAGCGCGGGCGTAACTTACACGTTTTCTTGGTGGCGTAAATACGCGTATACTTCGTAGAATTTGAGGTCTTTTACGAACAGAAACGTAGACGCAAGCATATTGCAGAGAATTTACTATCGATACTCACAATTTATATAACCTGTTCAAAAATCCTCATGTAAGATGCGCTACCCCTTTTTTCCTCGGCGTTTCGGGAAAAAATGCGCGTGGGGTACACGAGTAAATATCGTAAATGCCATAAAATGTAAATATTGGATCAGCTGATTCAAAATAGCGATCACCTCCATGATCTTTTTAATAATTTTTATTTTTCAACCACGAATATGGATATCACATAAAGGGACTGCGAAAGAGCGATACACAATGTCTCCATATACAAAGATAATATTTCTTACTAATGAAAATATACAGATAGTTCCTACCTCTCCCTTTTCTGTCAAGAATAGAAAAATATATAAAAAGATTACTTACCTATTAACTACTACAATGTCTTTCGAACACCATCAAAAGAGACCTCCGTGCTTTCACTCAAAATTCTTTACTGAACTCCTGGCTACCGATTCGCTACTTCTTCTGCTGTCGGAGTTTTACCATTAAATCCCGAAGCGTAAGAACAGCCAACCTGCTCCTTTGAAATAATATTAACGATGACTTACCCATAATATGTGATGGAGAGGTGTAAATGTTGGCCAAACCTTTCTTAAAGGGATATCCCCTGCTTCCAGCTTAGATCGTGTCCACTTAACAAATATGTTTTTGTATGAATTGAGTATGTTGTTTCTTTAAGGAATATGTTTACATAAACTCTAGCCTCCAAGGGAAACCAAAAAAACTTCTCGAGGGAGAGAGAAAGAGATGGTATTCAAAGGAAGTGACTGCACCTTTCTTCTTCTTAGAGACACAACTTCTATAGATAAACAAATCTTCTGTAAGGATAGCCCCAAAATGTCGTTTACATTTCCGTCCCTAAATACGACCACCTTGAAATCCTGTTGCCCCTAGCAGGTTATACGGAGCTCTTTACGTGTTATGTTGGGGTCAATCCGACGCCCCAAGGCAATGCCTTGCCGTAGTTCTGCCCCTGCTGTCCACTCAGATCTTTGTGGATGTGATCACTTCCCCATTTTAATAACAAAAAGAGGTCTAGTCAGTAGCTTTCACTATCCAAGCAAATGGATTTTAAAGAAAGCTAACCGGACAGATTTAAAGCCAAATTTGATTTAAATTTTAATGCCAGTCGCAGTTCATTACAGAACATGAAATGTTTCACCAACCCTGTAATAAGTGCTTCAAAACAAAGTATTCCAAAATCATCAGGAAAGGCGCATCATCCACCAGTTCCATGGTGGAATGATGAATGTGCTACGGCAATTAAAAAAAGGAAACGAGCATTGAGAATTTTTAATAAATATACCACAGCCACAAATCTGACAGCATTTCAGCGACTGAGGGGGAAAGCTTGACAGGTGGTGAAGGATGCCAAGAAAGAATCCTGGATGAAATGTGTGTGTGAATGTGTCATCCATAAACCACCGCACACCCATCAAACAAGTCTGGAATAAGATCAGAAACTTGTCGGGCACCCGTCAAACATCACACATTAGTGCGATAAATTATGATGGGGAATTAATAAAACACATTGATGAGATTCCAGACATAATGGGAAAGTATTACCCTGAAACGAGTAGTACAAACAAATTCTCAGACTCGTTTCAGGTAATCAAGGAATAAACGGAAAAGAGGTTTCTAGACTTCAACCCAGGGAGTAAATGGGATCACTACAATGACCCTTTGTCTCTTTGGGAACTAGAGTCTGCAATAAGGGAGTCTAAAGATGTCTCGCCAGGTGTTGATGACATACACAACACCTTTTTAAAACACCTGCCAGATAAGGCAAAGGGGGAGCTTCTGTTGTCCTTCAGTCAACTTTGGGAAGAAAGGGTTTTCCCGATGAGTGTTTATACCCATCCCAAAACAGGGAAAGGATAGGTCCTTACCAAGCAGGTACCGTCCCATCTCTCTAATGAGTTGCTTATGCAAAATCTTAGAGAGAATGGTTAATCGACGGTTATATTGGTGCCTGGAAAGCCATAACCTCTTATCGAACATCTAGTGTGGCTTCAGGCAAAACAGGTCTACGATCGACCACTTAGCAAGGACTGAAAATTTCATCCAGGAGGCCTTTATTCTTCGCCAACATGTTGTGACAGTCTTTTTCGATTAGGAAAAAGCATATGACACCACATGGCGACACAAAATTCGCCGCAGCCGGTTTGCCGCCAGGTACGTTTCTCCGCCATTTCTCCACAGCCATCGCAGTTTAACGCGACGTTTCAGTATGCAGTATTATACATTTCAAACAGAAATATTAAATAGCCTCTCTTGGAAATGCAAATGATATACAGTAGTAATATACTATAGTGATTATTTGAAAGAAAATATGAAAAATAATATTTTTTATTATATGATCAAATGAAAAATTAAAGAAGAAAAAACGAAGCATGTAACAGGCCCTCTAGTACATCTGAATTTAATTTATAATCAGCGGCAATTAAAATAACAAACATAGTATTAAATTTGTTATTCACGAATTAAATTATTGAAAACACACATGAATCTTTCACTCCATTTTGTAATTATTGGCGGCACCTCAGATATATGTTAAAATATCTCTATTATGATAATCTCTCACAATTCTCGAAATACGTTGGTCCGCTTCTCGATATTTCTTCATTTCTGCGGTGGAAGCTGACCTGCCACTAGTTGTTCATAATAAATTTCCTGTACATTCTGAATTTTTTTAGACCATCAATCAATCTCCATATAGTCTGTCTTGTCATACCTAATTCCGCCTGTATTCTGTGATTCTCAGCCTCTGCGAGGTTATTGGTGCGGTCTTCTCCATGAAGAACATGTAGATACGAGGTGCTACCCAAAAGTTGCCGAAAGTTGAACGTCGCGTGGGAACTCGTTATAGTACGGACTAGTGGCACTCGGTAGCGCTGCATGTATCCTTTGTGAACCAGTGTGCGACGTGGCTTCGCACTGAGTGCATGCATTCTTTTGTTCTATACGTTTTTATAACGTCGTGTTTGTGTCGTTTTGTGATTTTTTTCTTCGTTGAAATGGTGGACGTGAAGGAGCAGCGTGTGTGCATCAAGTTTTGCTTCAAACTTGGCAAGAGTGCGGCAGAAACTCACAAAATACTTAAACAAGCATTTGGTGATGACGCTTTGGGTCAGACACAAACCTACGACTGGTTTAACCCGTTTAAATATGGCCGAATGTCAGTTGATGATGACACATGCTCTGGACGACTTTCAACTGGCACAACGCCGGAAAATGTTGAAAAAGTTCATGAGGCTATCCTCGAGGACCGTAGGCGAATGATCCATGACATTTGCAA
This sequence comes from Uropetala carovei, assembly GCA_036926305.1. NCBI lineage: Eukaryota > Metazoa > Arthropoda > Insecta > Odonata > Petaluridae > Uropetala > Uropetala carovei. The sequence goes on along the minus strand of JAXCHB010000037.1, from coordinate 3,895,877 downwards.
CATTGTGGCACAGTCATACGGGACATGCCAGCGCATTTAGTCGGACAAACTCAACATGAGGCGGATTGCTGCAAAATTCATGCAAAGGCTGCTGTCTGATGACCAGAACCAACATCGGTCGGAAGTCTGCATGGAACTTCAGGAGCAGGTCAGAAATGACCCAGACATCCTTTCTAAGGTCGTAACTGGTGACGAAAGTTGGGTTTATGGGTACGATCCTGAAACAAAACAGCAATCGTCCCAGAGGAAGAGTCAATCTTCACCCCGACCGAAGAAAGTGCGGCAAGTCAAAAGCAATGTTAAGTCAATGCTGATCTGCTTTTTCGACATTGACAGGATTATCCACAAGGAATTGGTCCCTCCAGGTCAGACCATTAATGTGAAGTCCTACTGTGACGTCCTGAGGTGGCTTAGAGAGGACATGAGGCGAAAGTGGCCAGAGAAATGGTGCAGGAACAACTGGGTGCTCCATCACGACAATGCGCCCGCGCACACCGCTCTTGCTGTACAGCAGTTTTTGGCCTCCATAAACATGGCGGCCATCCCTCACCCCCCTTACTTGCCTGATTTAGCCCCCTGTGACTTCTTCCTCTTCCCCAAGATGAAAATCAAGTTGAAGGGGTGAAGATTTGACACCATAGAGGAGATCCAGGCCGAATCTCAGGAGGTGCTGAAGATGCTGACACAAAAGGACTTCCAGGACAGCTTCCGATCGTGGCAGAAACGTTGGTATCCTTGTGTACGCTCCCAATGGGACTACTTTGAAGGGGATGGTGGCGATTAGGACTTTGGACAAGTCCAATTTTTTTTCAGATACATTTCGGGAACTTTTGGGTAGCACCTCATACACCGACCACATTTCCATGGGAAAAATTGCCCTGCGTCTTCCATTTCCATGACGATTTGGGCGACCGACGTAACTATCTTCGAACCAGTCAAGAAGTGGCTGCAATTCCCCTGGAAGCTCCTCATAACGTATGTATAGCTCCGTCTAATTCTTCAATTGGAACAAATGTAAGAGCAGTAACCATGTGTGCATGCAATGCAAAATCTGCGTCTCCTCTATATCTTTGGAGTAAATGAAGTTGGCCTAGGTGCTTTTTTAAATTTTGATTTAAGTGGAAAGAGTAACCAAAAACACGCACATTGGGGAAAGAATTCATTATTGCACCAAAAGCTGCAATTTCAAAGTCGCAGGAAATATTTTCGTAAGTGCTTTTCTGCTTATTTGGTAGCGAAGCATATAACAATGGAAGCACACCGCCAAATCTCTCTGTGAGTATCACATACAGCTGCGAAAATAGTGGAGGTGCTGGTCGAAATGTGCCATCAACATATCAAAATTTAAATGCTTTGTTAATCTGCAAATTCTGCAGAGTTCCAAATAGCAGTATTCTTTGTGATCCTGGACCGCTCTCTGCAATTAGAAAGTTCTCCAGCACACCTTGTCCTGACTTGTAGGTCTTTTAGTGCTCTGGTATGATGAGCTCCTCAAGTCTAGTTGGTTCCGTTGGTGCCTCACTTATTTCCCTTCTTTTCCTCCTCACGCCTTTTTTGAGTGCTGCATAATTGGGGAGCACCGCCTTAGCGGCTTGCGACAGACCGATGCAACACTCATTAATTATTTGTGCAGTATTTTCCATAGTTTCCTCAGCATGACGGTTCATCTTCGTGATCGCATTGGAAATTTCCACTTGGGCAGCAGAAGAATCATGAGAATGTGTCCTAAGTTTTTGCAACACATTCTCGCCTTTGGTTTGAAGTCTGGCTTTGCATTGCCCACGTAATTTACAGTGCCAAGACTTCCTTAGTTTGTCTGAACTTACTTTATTGAATACGTAGAAATACCCATCCACTATCACCTTCTCCTTTCCATGTTTAGACAAAACTAATTCCATTGTAAATGAGGTTGATAAAACAGCAGTTCAATCAACTGAGTTGAAACGTAAGAGAAATTAGTAGCGAAATATATCTCTAGTCGACCAGCATTTCGTTAGAGACTAATACCATCAAATGGCGGGGCATGCCTAATTTATACAGATAATTGGAGGAAGAATGCGAGAGAAAATGATATCATAGACATCTTACTTCTTATTGGTTAAAAATGGGAGAAAGGTATAGTTAGTAAAGAAAATTTTTATGGGGAGGGAGAGAAGAGAGGTAATTGGTAGTAAAGTTTGAAGGTACAGGATGCTCCCATGCCAATGGGTGTGGGAGCATCTTGCAGCGCAGAGTTGAAATTTGATGGGACTTATCTCTTGAGCCTCTCTCCGATCCCTTGCTACCTATCTTCGAACTTTCACTTATTGAGTCAGTTGTTTACAAAAGGGCAGTTAACGCATGTTTCTCTTCTTACTCATAATCTAGTAAGAGGAGATTTTAGTAATAGATAGCTCCAACGTCAGGCGTGTGATAACTCCTTTGCTACCAAGGACTTCCAGGTAAATATTTTAATAACCAATCGACTACTCAATCAAATGCACTTTAAGAAGTACAAAATTTCACTTTCCATTTGTATGTATGCTAATTTTTAAACTACATTGTTCATAATTCATATCATTCCATTCATTTTATATAAAAATTTCAACAAGAATGTCAACTTAAATAACTCTGTATGTACCATTTTGGATGTAATCCCTCGATATGCACATAATTTCGCCAAAACACCGATGCTTAATTAGATATCATTGTACAAAACAGCCAATATCTTCTTTGCTTTGAAATCAAAAGCGATGACAGCTAATATTAACTGTTAATTATTTTGGAATATATTGGCATATTTTGTCATTTGTTAACATTAAAACACTATTGAAAAATAAAATATGATCAACTTTAACTTTTTATTTATTAGATTTTCTAGTAAAAGTACATTTTAATTTATTACAGATAATATTGCGCAACCAGATTCGCCAATTAGAGTTGCCAAAACTGCTCATTATATAATGAGATTCTTCCAGTAATTAATCATTTTAATAATATCATCCACCGCAAAAATATTTTTAAAATGCCTACTGTGGCGGAGAAAGGTACCTGGCGGCAAACCGGCAGCGATAAACCAGCTGTGGCTAACCGGTGGCGGCGAAATGTCCTATCTCACTGGGGTTTCAGAGGAAATCTCCCCCTTTTTGTTAAAAATTTTTTATCAAATCGAACAGCTAGGGTATGGATAAAACTGACCTATCAAGACTTTTTACCATAGAAAATGGAGTTCAGCAGGGATCGGTCTTAAGCATGACCCTGTTCGCCATAGCAATAAATGACATAGTAAACTGTATCAAGACACCAGTAGAGGCATCTTTATTCGTGGATGATCATGCAATCTTTTGCAGATCATCCAATTTGTCTACAGCCACAAGGCAGATACATCTCACTATCAATTGTTTAGACAAATGGGCACTTGCAAATGCTTTTCGTTTCTCGAATGATAAAGCCAGATGTCTCCACTTCGAGAGGGTGAGAGGAATCTTTCCCCAACCTGTTTTAAAGTTAGGAGGCAATAGATTAGATGTCGTGGAAGCAATCCATTTTCTAGGCCTGATTTTAGACAGAAGACTGAGTTGGTAAAGCCACTTTAGTGTTTTAACCCTTTATAGGTTACTGGTACAATAGTGTACCACTTTTTTAAATTGTAACTTTCTTTGGTTAGTAATATAATATGATATTTAGCATTTATAAATGAAAATAAAGTGATATTCATTCCTCAACTTCTTACCTTATAAAGGGTTAAAATACAAATGTTTTAAAGTTTTAAACATTTTAAGGTTTTAAACATTTTAAGGTTTTTAATAAATTCATTGTTCACATCAATGCTCACTCTTTACAGAGCATTGGTAAGGTCCTTTATATATGCCTCAGCTCGAGCTACTTATCTTCGGTCTTTGATGTCGTTGCACAACTCCGGTCTAAGGCTGGCTCCTGGTGCTTTCAGAACCAGCCCTGTTCCCAGTATTTACTGCGAAGCAGGAGAGACACCCTTAGAGATGCGTAGAACGCTTTTAATATGTACCTACGTTTCGAAAATTGTAGCATTAAAAACCCACCCGTGTTTTAACATAATTTTTAAACTGTGTTTTAAAGAACTTTTTGGCAGACGGCAAAGAGCAACTTTACCCTTAGGTATCCGTTTTAGCAATTTTATTGACGGAGAAAACCTCCAATTTCCGGAAGTATGTCCTGGAGGCTTCCAAAAGTTTCTACCGTGGCAGATACCATTCCCAACGTGCATGACCCAACTATCCAGATATTCTAAATTTGAAACGGACCCAGCACTGTTCAAACTCAAGTTCCAAGAAATAATGAGTATATTCACATCTACACAGATGGTTCGAAAGCAGAGGATGGCTGTTCAAGTGCTTTCACATCTACTCAACATGACACTCAGACTTTGAAATTGAATCCCCTCTGCAGTATTTTCACTGCTGAACTCATAGCAGTTGAAAAGGCATTGGAGGGTACTGAGCCTAGGAGTGCGAACTACATTGTATGTTCTGATTCCATGAGCGCACTGAAATCCATCTCCAATCCATACTACTGCCATCCCATAGTGCAGAAAATTCATGCCTTACTATCAGTGCTGAAGGCAAAAGGTGTGAATACACTCTTCATGTGGGTCCTGGCAGTGGCGTAGCCAGGATTTGACCAAGGGGGGGGTTCAGTTTCAGAGCTATGTACCTGACGGGGGGTTATCCCACCACGGCATGCCAGAGGCAAAACATTTTTACTTTATTTAATGATTTACACACGTTCCGTAAATCCCTATATAGTTTTTTTTTGTTAAAAATAAATAAATTGTGTTGCCTCGCCGAAATTAAAAATTTTCTTTAAATACATTGAAGTTCGTGGGATTTATAATTAATAAACAGGATATCACCAACGTCATCGAAGCGAGTGTAGATCGGTTCGTTGCTCTTTAATAAAATGTAGCGTTTATTTAGAATGCCACAGCATGTCTTGTATTATTATATTTTGAAGGGCAAAAATGCAAGTTACATGCTGGAATAGAACTCTAAGAACCAAACCCTATTTTTTCCATATACCCAATTACTTACCATTCGCGAATTTGCCATTCACAAGGGTTTTCAGGAACCTAACCCACAAGAATGGCCAGGGACTACTGTACATTCATTTCCTAACATAAATGCATTTTATACAACATTAGTAACAAAGACGTAGCTAGGAATATTGGCACCTATGGCCAATTTATCAAAATTTGCCTTTTTATAACACAAGTACTTCTATAGTAGCATTTATGTATTATTTCTAAAAACGATCAAGCGAATTACATTTGAATGTATAATGTATTATTAAAATATAAAACATCTTGTATGCTTGGTTGATGTAACGTCAGTAATAAATATAAACTTTAGCTATAAAAATACATTTATGTAAATTTTCATCTTAAGGATTCTGGTAAATACTAACAATAAGTCACATTGTCATTTATCCGAGACATTTAAATTTTCAGTTTAAAAACTCATCGCTACAAATACTGTTGTTAAAATATGAAATATAAAATTCTATATAATGTTACTAGATGTATTAAATTTTATAACTCCCATTCAGGGCCGTCACGTCAAAAATTGCCGCCTGAGGCGAACGTACTTTATGCTGCCCTTTTGCACAGTAACAGCATTTATATTTTTTAGACCCAATGAATTTTCTTAATTCCAAAAAATCTTGATATATTTCAAAAGAGGAACCTTTGGCCTTTACTTTTTCAGCTCCATTCTTCAGCTTCATTCTTTATTTTCATGCAAGTAGCGAAATGTGGAACTTATCTGCGTAAAAACCCCATATAATTCTGAGACAAATCTTATCTCGTCACAAAATGAAGGAGTCCTCGTCCACGCGTATCTGATGTCAGTTTACAATGAAACCCCTCAAAGAAATTTACGATGTTTATCTCTTGACCGAGAGTGAGTCCGAGATGTGAGGGAAAGATTCTCACATTCATATTGCATAGGAAACCCTTCTCCCATCGCCATATCTCCGGTTCTAATGAACAAAATGCAACAATAGTTTGTGTATGACTTTGTAATGTTTATGAATAATGATTTTGTAACTATAACTTCTATATTATTAATGAGCTGTCTTTAAAAAAATCAGAAACGCAAGATTTTCTTGAAAATTTCCATTCGAAACGTCAAAAAGTTGAGCTGTGGTAAACGTTTCCGCGATTTGTTATAAAGAGGTACACCCAGCGGATGAAATGTTTAGAAATGTTCACATGTTTCTTTGAATAAGATTGCATATGAATAGATTAAATAGTGTTAACGATACTGTAAGCTACCGTATATACCTGAATATAACACGAGGTTTTGTTCCAATTTTTATGATCGAAAAATCGCTAGTCGTCTTATAATCATGCGGTGCGTAATAGTTTGACTGAAAGAGGAACCGAATGCAGAGTATAATCAAAATATTTGATTCTTTAAATCAATCTAAACAATCGATTATTAAAGGTAGTAGTAGATGTATCAAATGTATTCGAATACAAATACTCTTTTGAATTTTATCAAAGGATTTATATTATGCGCATAGTGAAGATGCGTGCGTCCATGAGTATGAAGTCTCACGTATTTATATCGGCATATTTCTCGAGAACCGTTCGTCGTAAAAGATATGTGGTAAACGGCGTTTTGTTTCTACTGGCTATTAGGTCCCTGGAAAAATATTTTCGTTTGCTAAAGTGTCCCGGGTTTGAATCCAGGAGACAATTATATTTTCCCAAAAGTTTACACAGGATTTTCGATTTTTCAGAGTGCAAGGTTTTTTTCCTTCATTCATTCAAATACATAAATATTTACCGATTTTCTTCTTATTCGCTTTATTCGATGCATAAATCTCTATACTATCTTATTCTTGTGATGTTTACACGTTACATGGTTGAATTTTTCAGAAAAACGCATTCTTTTTCGAAATTTTGGGGATTTCTCGTACTCATTCCAGGCATTGCCAAGGAGACTCTTATTGTTACCTCCGATTCATTTAAGGCCAATTAAACCTTCAAATAGATGAAAGAAAAGCGTTATTGTTATCTTCTCTTCATTGATAATCTAAATAAATGCTTGCATTGATGTTGCCTTTATAGTAGGTCCTGTATGAAGTTAAAAGCAGTCGTTGATAGACACTTGAAGGAAAGCAACTGTATATGCCAACTAACACTACAAAATTGCTTATTTCAATTGGTTCAATGCTTATTAGTCAATGGTATAATAAACCTCTGTCATTGTGTTCATAATAAATTTTTTCCTTTTATTAGGAGTTCAAAATGGGGGATCGTCTTATAATCAGAGTCGTCTTATATTCAGGTATATACGGTATATGAATACCGCAAACACACCGATCTTGGCCAATGGTGGACCTTAGGTAGTTTTTTCAATTTGAAAATTAATTCCTATTATTTAATCTACATATGATTAAAATTCTGAGTTTCTATGATGATTATTAGTATTTTAGAATTCCTCTGTTTCCTACAAAGTATGATATCATATATACCAATTTTCTGATAAAAATGCTGCCATTATATTGATGAGCGATTACGTACCTAAATGTACAGATGATCCAGGTAGATGATGTCAGTGTTACTGTCTGAAACAGTGGTAAGGATGCACTTAGGACCCCCTGCAGAAATTGGGGGTAACCGTAATACTACACTCGGACAGGCTGCCCTACATTAGACGATACCTGCAGACTTGTACTTTTTGGAAAGTTATCTTCTAACACGACCGGGTCTTGAGATCCCTTAATTCTGACTGGGAACTAAGATGCAGCAAGCAAAGAAAGTCATGCAAGATGCTAGGAATTTAATTAAGCAGAACATGAAACAGATGCCAACCAAAGATACACAGAAGGGAAAAGAAACTCTAACCTAAACATCCCAAGTCATGTCACGGAGAGATATTTAAAACATTCAAATTATTGTTTTTAGTACTCTGAGTGCAAAATCATGTACGCTTAGTTGATGTTGAAGTGGTGAATGACAATGTATGGGCACCCTTTTCTTTTTCGCAAATCCGCAATGGCGGTTGATTTTTGTCTCAATATGCATCTGAAAATGCCGCCCCAAGCTAAACACCGCCTGAGGCGGTCGCCTCACCCCTGGCGCCGGCCCTGCTCCCATTTTTACCTTTAAAAATGTGTACAGTAGACAGAAATAATTCATAAATAGCGAAAATAAAGCGAGAATCAGCGTTCTGTAATAATTTCACACCCAAGGTTGTACGCGCTTCAAGTGCGGCACTTGTTTCACTTTGAAGTATAGATGATCGCTCACTGTTTTTGTCTCATATTTACATGACTCTCTTTGTTACTATTTCGTTAATTATTTTTACCAATAAGTTCAGTTTTTTCACTGGATGTCATAGTTGCAATAAAAACATGTAAAAATAATAATAACAAATAATTTTTTGATTTTCTATTGGGGGGTTTTGAACCCCATAATCCCCCCTTGGCTATGCCTCTGGTCCCTGGGCACGTAGGAATTGGTGTGAATGAAAAAGCCGACTCAGCTGCGAAGGCAGCTCTGTACAAAGAGGATATGGGCATTAACATGGTACCATCCCAGGACCTAAAATGCCTTCTTAAGATCACCCTGCTTGAGATATGGCAAAGTTCCTGGGAGGCAGTTGCAAGTAACAAGCTGAGAGCGATCAAAGCAAGTGTTACTCCGTGGCCAACCTCGGTGAGAAACAACCACCGGGAAGAAGTCGCAGTCACCCGACTTAGAATTGGCTACTGTGCTTTGATGCACTCATTCCTTTTTACACAGGAAAAGGAACCTCCCACATGCCCTACTTACAACTGCCCTGTAACTGTATGTCACCTCTTGACAGAATATGCCAAATATCATGGTACCCGTCAAATTTTAAATATGATAGACAATCTTTCTGAACTTTTAGCAGAAAATTGACATTATTTTAAAATTGCTAAGGGTAACAAATCTTTTAAGCACTTCATGAATAAATTTTTTCGTTTTACTCTTATACAGTTTTTATTATATATTTCACTTATTTATTTTAGCTATTTATTTATTGTATTTATTTTAACCTAGTTTAACATATTTATTTTAACATACCTATTTTAACCTATATTTATTTTATTTAACTCGAAAGGTACAGTTTTGAGTTTTGACGGTGCGAAATGACCTACGATGTTGATGCACCATACAATTTTATACTACTACTCATTTTTCACCAACTGCCAGAGTTTTAGAACCCCTCACAAACCCTCAAAATCGAGGGCATTTCATTTGCCCTGTTAGTGTCATAGCATGATTTGGAGCCTCCATCCACTTAATTCATTCCTCGCATATGAAAGCCTTAAATGGCTTACTAATTGAAACATGGAGGCTGTAATTGAGTGGTCAAATCACCAGGAATTACTGCAAACTTCCGTAACAAGTCTTTTTGTTGACTCTGTTACATATGCCTTGAACTGATCATACACTAATAACGATGATTTTAAGAAGACCACCTGGATGTTTGTACCTGACCACAATTTCTCCAACCATAGCTTCATCCCTTCCTCATCCGTTCATCCCGTAGCATGAACATGAACAAAAATTTCGTCTTTTGGTAGCATTTTTCTTATAAATATTAATAGTGGTGGTTATTTTGTGCTATCAGCAGAATGTGTAAGAACAACAGTGTAGCATGTCTTCTCTTGATCGGAAGTTTTTATTGTAACTGACTTAATTCCTTTAATGCCCACCGTCTTGTTTGATTGAACTTTGAAGGGTTTGCTGTGGTAGAGTGGCTGAGTATTGGCCTTCCACACAACACCCTCGGAATCAAATCTGGTGGTCACATTTTTCAACCTAGGATTGCTTTCTACCCTATGTTTGTGGTCCTCTGACTTGTAGTGCCGTAAAAACTCACAGGTGCACTAGCCAGTATATGGCATGACTTTATCATGCACCATGATAATGCCTTTGCACAACAATGCCATGACTCTTTCCTCCATTAGAAAAATTTGAAAATTTAACTGCTTGGAAATTGAGACTAAAATCATGTGCTTAACCTTCCTTTGGTTTTTTAAAATACTGGAAAGATGTATTTGCATAAAAAATCTAGTCTCATCAGTGTAAACTTATCAGAAAATATAAAACACTGGATCAATACTGAATAAATGGAGACAGCATACATGGCTAATTCCATCGAGTCTTCCAACTTTTAAGCATTGAAAAAATCTGTATAAAATAATAGTTCTCCATTTGGATACTGTTTGTCACACTTTTAGAAGAAACTGACTTTGCTGTCACCTTCATAATGCTACAAATTTTCATTCTGAGAAATTGACATGATTTTGGCATATTTGTTAAATGTAAAGTGTTCGTGAGTTATAAAAATAATGTAAATTAGCACAAATGTAATGTAATTTTAGGTGCATATTCCCAATGAGCAGATCAGGGGAAAATGTTATTTTTGTTATAGATTTGTAACCAATAAAGACTTTCTATTGTAGCTTACCTTCACCAACTGAACTGGATGCCTTTGATGATATGAGAACTTTGCCAGAAGTTTCAAAATGGAGACTTCCTTTATTAACAACTAGTTGTCATTGTGTGGAGCAAATATTTACATCTCTTACAGCATCATCATCTTTTGCAGGGAGTATAATAGGTAAATAAGTTTTAGTTATTGCTCTGTTAAATCTTAGAACCATAAGTATAATTTATCAATTACTTTAAAAACTAACCATGCTGTATAAAACTTATTTTTTTATTAACTTCATATTTGAACCTTCAAATGTCAATGCTACGGCATACGTCATTTTTCATATCCATAAATGTTTGGAACAAACCATCAGTTTTCTGTGCAGTGTTGATGTTGTTTTCAACAGTTCCTGTTTTAATCAAACAAGTAGTGAATATCAGTATGTCTAAATCGAAATAAAATCTATTTATTGCTTTTATTTATTATAATATAAATTTATTCAAATTAAAAATCTTTTTCACTAAAAAAATTTACAAACATATTTGGTTCATTTTGTTGAGAATTTTTTAATTGCATTTATTAATAACTAAATTTCAGCTGCTGAAGTGAACTTCCAGAACTATTCAAAATGGCTGAAGGCTCCACCTATTGATGGTTTTAACCCAACTACTATTTGCATCATGGCTATAAAAAATGAGGTATTTATTAAATTAAATCAATTAATTAATTTTAATTTAATTTTTTATGGTTACTTGAAGTATTTCATGGTATATTATAAATTTCATCATCATTAGTACCTTATGGGTGTGCTAGGTTGCTAATTTTGCACAAACAATTTTTTTAGATAGCAGAATGATGAGCCATTTTGATATTACAGTGAAACATTAATTTATTCTCTTTTATTGTATAAACATAATATAATGAAATCAGTCTAGAAATTATCAGTATATAACAATGTCCAAATTTAACCCATTTATATGAGGTAAATGTAGCGCAGTAATTTGGGATATACAGTAAAACCTCACATAGCTTGGAAGTTGCATTCCTTGAAATTGCCGCATCTTGTGAAATCACCTGATATGAAGCATTAAGTTAATAGGAAATAGGAAATTAGGTTCTTGGATCTCATATTTTCTACAATAATTTTTTGACCTACATTAAAATACCGTATATCGTGGTGCATAAGTCGATTTTTGAAGCTTAAAATGTTGTCCTAAAACTTAGTCGACTTATATGCCAAATATAAAAATACAAATTTTAAATTAAATATGAATAACATCGATATTTACGAAGATAGTTGATCTTTTGGTGTAGGTGATCACCATTTTGAATCAGCTATTCCAGTGTTTATATTTTACAACTTTTATTTTAGGAGATTTAAAATAATTAATTTTAATATGGTATTTACTCTAGTAATCCGTGTCCTCATGTGCCCCACACACCCCTATTTTTGGGCCAGTTTGAATAGAAAAAGTATTCATCCTGGAATAAGTTGGTGTAGGGCAGCAGAAAATTAGAAAAAAATCAAAAAGTGCAGGATTGCCCATAGCACAGTGGGCCAGATGCTCAATCTAGCAGGACAAAATTATTTTTAGCTTTGTATTTATTTATTTTTTAATGGTAATAAGCTTAAGTGATCACAATACTCCATGCATCAGTGAGTGTGTTTATTTGTATCTGCGTGGGTATCTATATGACAATTTCTCGTTTCCGCACCAGCTATTGAGGTAGAGTTTTTTGTGCGTTTTTTTGAACGTGGTATCCCCAGTAGGCCGAATCCACATTTTATTATTATTTAAAGGTGTTTTCCCTTATGAAGTCCAGGAATCTATTGAAGAGGTATCACTATCATCATAACCCTCTTCTTCTGCTTCAGTTTCATCTTCCATTACATCTTCATATCTTTCTCTTTTCGGTTCTATAACCAAATCTCGAAATTCTCGGGGTAAGGAATTTTTCTTGTTTTGTTTTGTGAAATCACTGGATCTTAACTTAAAAGCAGTAGGTTTAGTATGTTCAGAATGTTATCTTGCCGAGAACATTTTCTTGCATGGCATTCCCTATATCTCCTTATGTTTTTATTCCTAGCTTCTTGTGCTTCTTCCGATAGTATACCAATTGGTAAGATTGCCGATTCTATTATCCTTCCACCATGAATTAGTACTTTATGCACACTAACAGGCATGTAGTACCACGGATAGAGGTAAATGTAAAGCTTGGTTGTATCGAAAGTATATTTATCAAAGTTGGCTATATTTATGGGAAAACCACATGAAATAGCCAGCAAAATTGTAGAGAAGCGTTTAATCAATTCTTCATTGATTCTTGTAATAGAAGCGGAAAGGGCATGGTTTTGGAAGAAATGTCTAGCCGCATTTCCATCATTAGAATTACTGCTGCCTTCAGGCTTTGGTTGATCGACGATTACACCCCTTTCAGAACAAAATCTCTTCACTATTTCCTGCTTCTTTGCGGCGACTGTGTGTTTTTCCACAGTATTACTCACTTGCCATTTTTTGACATCAAGCCGATAGGCGATGTGCAGGAAGTATTCGAAAAATCGGATCCATGCATGAAGCGTGGACAGTCCAAAAGTATACGTTGTGGCGACCAAAAAACAAAGCCACATAATCCTCTAACTAAATGCTATATTGTACAAGAAATAACAACGTAGCATTAACACCACTGCTCTTGAGACGTAACAACAGTCTCGCAACTTAAACACTTCAGAAAATGTCAACTTATAGTTACACTCTGTCCTCCGGAAACTTTTAGCACACGGCACTTGCGAGGAAACTCTTCTCTCCTTCCAGGATCCTCTCTCTCTCTCTCTCTCTCCGTCACTTCGGATCTCACTCTCGCCGGCGGCGACCCTCGGCTCACCAGTGTCTCGGGATGTCTCTGCACTCATTCTGTCGATGGCCACGGTCATGTGATGGAGCCGTTGAGGGGAGGTTCGGTGGGTAGCTTAAACGGGCGACTCCTTGACTTCGTATTGGTTAATTTCTTGATTACGTTATATAACCATGAGAAAAGGAGGGAATGGGAAATAGGGGTAATATTCACCCTATATAAAGTGCGTTGGTGTGGGACACGCCATTGGCATGGAGCCATTGGCGTTTTGTTCACCGATAACAAAAGGCGGCGATATTCGGCGTTTTTCGTCGCGTTTATTCGACAAGTGCTTCGTTAAGTCCCTGGACCATCTCTTCCCCCAATTGTCCACACCCTTTATCTGTAGCACTTCCTTAATCACTCTTTATGTTAGATCACCCACACGAATTGTCTGTAGTATTGTTAATATAATTTATTTAATGTTATTATAGTAATTAAACATATTGGGAATAATTCACTGGAAACGTTACGTTGTTCTGATAATCCGAGTCTGCGAGACTGTTCCATTTGAAGTTCTCAGGGGAAATGGAAAAATATTCACCACTGATTAACCCTGTTCAGGTTTAGTACACTCCTTGAAGGCAGTTTTGAAAAGTGTTCACTAAGCACTGGAGTGAGATGTCTTCTCGGATGGAAATTCAATAGCCCACCTTATGTCTTCACTATAACGGATATTAATTATCATGAAATGTTCTGGTGTGTGGTTTCAGAATAGCACCAGTGAATCAAGATACAAAAAATTATTGCCCACTCCTTGCCTTAGGCTTACAATAAGGGCACATTAAAAGACAATGGTTATTATAAAAAAGAAAAGCATTCATGACAGTTCCATGTGGGAAGTACCGAAAATTAACAAAAGATTATTTTGAATTTAAAGCATGAAGTAAAGTAAACAGTATTCTATGCTGGGCACTTACCAGCAGTTATTTTCTAAGACAAGGCATGAAATCAGTATGACATTAACCATTTTGAACTTAGTAAGTGGTACAGATAATTGTTATAACATTACTTAATATTCACAGTGATACAGATGATTATTATAAGTGAAACAATTTTAAATCTAGTATATTTCCCCTGTTTGAGATGGATGGCTGACTTTACAATATTATACAGTGTTATAAACATTTTAAGGTACACTATCCCAATTGGGGAGAGTGCACAAAAACTATTGTGGTAATAGTGGCATTATTACTAGTAAACATAAGAAATACATGGCTAGGTTACATTAAATAATAAAAATTTAGAACCATGGAGACAAACATAAAGGTCTAATTATCCTTTATGATGCCTCGAACATCATCTTTGTACACACAAAGGCATAGCATAAGCCGAAAATGGATATGTTTTACCAGATTCTTATCTGGGGGCTGATTGCAATGATGCAGTATCATTGGGCGATGGGGTCGCTAATTCCCTACGCCGGCTCATACAAGATATAATAACGAAATTACTGATGATACAATTTTAAATGTGATATATTGGCAATTCTCTTCTTAGTGGGTGACAGTTCCAGAACAGCTGTCACAGAAGATAAGAAATTTTTAATCGAAAATGGACCGACCCATTGTGGTGTGAGTTTGGCGGTTTGGTGGAGCGCCTTTGAACTAGTAGGAAACCTTTTATACAAGACCATATCACCAGTTTTAATAGGATTCCCTGAATGGCTTCTATTAAATGCCACTGCTTGCCTAAGCCTTGTCCTTTTTAGATTTCTTAACACATCTTGCCATAGGGACTGCCTTTCAGATTGTGTTAAAGTCTCCGACAGAGCTTGCGGAGGAATTCTCCAGAAATTTGTTAGAGGATGAGGAAGTTCTCTTCCCATAAACACCCTCGCAGGAGTATATCCTGTACAGCTGTGCTTGGCAGAATTGAAGGCAAAGGTTAAGCTGGGCACAAATTCGTCCCACTTCCTATGGTCATTTTGGGATAAGATGGTTAAGGCATATTTCAAGTTGCAGTGGACTCATTCAGCTTGGTTAGGTTGAGGATAATAAGGGGCTGTGAAAATCTGCTTTATGCCATATTTAAAACACATATCTGACAGACGCGGATCTGAATTGGGTTCCATTATCAGAAACCAAAAATTTAGTATAGCCAAATTTAGGAAAGATTTTATGAAATAACGTGGAATCAACTTGGGAGGCTAACTGAGAGCGTAATGGTTCAATGAAGGTAAATTTGGTGAAACCATCAATGACTGTAAGTGCACAGGTATTCCCACTTCGACTTCTGGGTAATGGACCAACAAAATCTATATAAACTCTCTCTCAGAGGTAGTTAGGAGTAGTAGAACTCATCTTTTCAGGGGGAAGGGTGTTCCTAGGTTTACAGGTTTGGCAGTCATGACAGGTTCTAACCATCTGGGCTATTTCTGACTTCATGTTACTCCACCAAAACTCCCTACAGATTCGCTCAGAAGTCTTACTAACGCCCAGATGTCCAGCAGTTGGTATGGAATGGAAATAGGAAAATAACACGGCCTTGAGGGCCTCTGGAACGACTACACTACCCCTTTTAAGTCTGCTTGTTCCATGATATAATAAATCATTCTTTATGAAATAATTGGGGGATGGACTTCCCTGTCTGATTCGCTCTATCAGCTGTTTTAGGTGCGGATCTAAATTCTGGTGATCACGAATGTTTGTGAAGGACAGAGGTATTTGATGTAACAGCATAGAACAATGAGTTGGATTCTCAATTGGTTTATCGACCGCTCTAGATAGACAGTCTGCTACCCTATTTTTAGAACATGGGACATGATGGATTACAAAGCGAAAAGATGACAATTTTAAAACCATTCGTCCAATTTTCCCCAGTTGCTTGGGATGTTTAAGCAACCAGATTATTGCCCCATTGTCTGTATATAAATGGAATGGTTTTGGCTGGAGATAAGTCCTGAATTTTTCGATCGCCCAACAACAAGCAAGACACTCCAATTCGTAAGATGGCTGCTTTTGTTCAAAATTATTCAAGGTTCTACTAGCATAAGCTACAGGCTGTAGCTTCCCATCGAACATTTGGTGAAGAACCCCTCCCAGCGCCACCTGACTGGCATCCACGAACAAATGAAATTCTTCCTCAAAATTAGGAAGTTGAAGTACAGGGGGAGAAGACAGACATTGTTTCAGTGTGACAAAGGAATCTTGCTGCAAATTGGTCCATTTGAAAATGACATTTTTCTTGCTGAGGGCATTCAGAGGGGCTGCAATCTCTGCATAATTTGAATAAATTTGGAATAAAAACCGCACATACCGAGAAAGCGTGAAACCTCCTTAACCGACGTAGTAACAGGAATTGCAGAAAGTGTTCTCTCTTGGTCAGTGGTAAGTTCGCCATGGGAGATTCGATGTCCAAGGAAGGTAATGGATTCGTGGGCCAATTTCATCTTCTCTGGATGGACCGTGAGACCAGCTGCCCTTAGCTTCTCCAATACCAGTTTGACATGACGAAGATGTTCTGGCAGGCTCTTGGAATAAATGCATAAGTCATCAATATATGGATACACACAAGAATATTTTAAATCACGTAGCATCTTGTCAATCAACCTCGAAAAGACTTGAGCTGATATGGTTAAACCAAATGGAAGATGATTATATTGATACAGCCCAAACGGTGTGACGAAGGCGGTGTACTCCTTTGAAGTTGGTGTCAAAAGAATTTGATGGAAGGCAGAATTTAAATCAAGAATGGTGAAATATTTGGCCGAGCCCAAATATTGTAGGGCGTGTTCTATTGAAGGCCTAGGAAAATTACCGGCCTTGACCTGCATATTGAGTTTACGATAGTCGACCACAAGTCTTTCGGAGCCATCTCTCTTGGGAATGAGAAAGGCTGGTGAACTCCAATTAGATAACGAAGGCTGGATAATACCGTCGGCGAGTAACTTATCGACATGAGCCCTCATCATGGCCAATTTTGGCGGTGAGCATTGATATGGAGGGGATCTGACCGGAGTTGACTCGAGCAATTGGATCTCATAACACATCACGTTGGTTTGGCCTAGCTGTGATGAGATTACGTCGCAATAGCCTTCGACGAGACCTTTTATTTCCTTGTTGGACCGCTAAGGTTGACTTCGCCTCCGGAGGAAACATTTTCCGAGGTGGAATGGGTTCTGCTTGTATTCTGGCATTGGATATGAACAATTGATGCCGGGGGCGAATCGGACAAAGCTGACGAAGTTTCGGAATCGGAGTGGAAAAAGAATTTCTTATCCGGACAGTTTTCAAAGGAAAACGCGTCGTGGTAAAGTAGGATTCGCGTTCTTTTGATGAAATCCTGACCCAATATCATTGGGACAGGCAAATCGGACAAATAGAATGTATGTCTCCAAGATAATTTTTGAATGCGGACCCTCAATGTAACGTATCGTGTCAGAATAATCCGAGCTGCAATGATATTCCGACACGTAATTTTACACTGTTGGGTTCGTCCTGGGCGGGGAATTTTACGCCAAGTATTAATATCAAGCATCGACAAGGAGGAGCCGGTATCCAGTAAACCTGGAATTTTTGCGGAATGAACATTGCAATTTACAAAAGGCATGTCAAGTTGGTCATTGACATTCGAAAACGATATGGCTGGGCGGTTTCTCGCGGATCTCACGGAGCGATTTTCTCTAGCTCTTCGCCGACAGTCGCGGAAAGAATGTCCGCGATTATTACAAAAGGAACAAATTGTTACAGGGGGGAGTGCAACCGACTGTGAATTGGGAGAAGGAAGTCAATTCGCTAAGTTTAACGGCACCTGGACCGCGGAATATTCGAGGCGATTCATGAGACCCTTCGCTGCATGAGTCATCAATCCCTCCAGCTGAACAAGCGTCTGGGGGCGGGAAGCGAAGGTCAACGGGCACTGCGAAATAGGATTCAGGCCTTCCAATACCAATTCTATGAATTCATCGTCAGAATACGATTTTCCGAGTGCCTTCGCGGCAACTTGAACGGAGTAATAAAAATCGCGAGGGGACTCGTGCGGCATCTGAAATCATTTGACTTTGGTTGTTAGTAGTCGTTCGTATTCCCTTTTCGAGACGAAAGTATCCCATACTTTAGTTATTATATGATCCCATGTTAGTCTCTGGTTAACAACCGCGAGCCAGAATTGGCGACAATTAGCCGGAAGTTTAGACAGCAACAGAGTAAGCAGATAATGTTCTGGAATCAAAGACAAAGACAATACATCGTATACCGCTGATATGAAGTTAAACCAATTCTCGGAAGTGTGTTCTTGGAAAGGGGAAATTTCAAGCAACAACTGATTGGCGACCTTTACACAATCCGCGAAATGAGGCCTCATGTCACCCCCGTTCGACTGGGTCTCTTCCACAGGTTCAGGAAGCAATCCAATGCCCCTTTTACCGCATTCTTTAGACATATTTAATAACGAAATACTAGGATATTAAGCAAACGGCAATATCGAAAGGAGATGGAATTAATGAGATGACAAAGCGGAATGATTCACAATACAATCGAATACCAGGGGAACTATACCACCAAACACTAGAAATACTATTAAACAAACTAGAACTATCCCCACAAATTGTTGATCCAAAATAAACCGACATATAGCAACCTTATAGTTAGATTTACAGAATGTCTCTCCGGTGCTTCCAGTTATGTGGCGACCAAAAAACAAAGCCACATAATCCTCTAACTAAATGCTATATTGTACAAGAAATAACAACGTAGCATTAACACCACTGCTCTTGAGACGTAAGAACAGTCTCGCAACTTAAACACTTCAGAAAATGTCAACTTATAGTTACACTCTGTCCTCCGGAAACTTTTAGCACACGGCACTTGCGAGGAAACTCTTCTCTCCTTCCAGGATCCTCTCTCTCTCTCTCTCTCTCCGTCACTTCGGATCTCACTCTCGCCGGCGGCGACCCTCGGCTCACCAGTGTCTCGGGATGTCTCTGCACTCATTCTGTCGATGGCCACGGTCATGTGATGGAGCCGTTGAGGGGAGGTTCGGCGGGTAGCTTAAACGGGCGACTCCTTGACTTCGTATTGGTTAATTTCTTGATTACGTTATATAACCATGAGAAAAGGAGGGAATGGGAAATAGGGGTAATATTCACCCTATATAAAGTGCGTTGGTGTGGGACACGCCATTGGCATGGAGCCATTGGCGTTTTGTTCACCGATTACGAAAGACACCGATAACAAAAGGCGGCGATATTCGGCGTTTTTCGTCGCGTTTATTCGACAAGTGCTTCGTTAAGTCCCTGGACCATCTCTTCCCCCAATTGTCCACACCCACTCCCACACCCACTCGATTTTTTTTGTGAACACAATACTTTCCCATTTCTACGTATGGAGAAAGGGAAAAGGAAACTGAAATGTGAATAATTGACTTTTGTCCTGCTAGATTGAGCATCCGGCCCACACTGCATAGGTGTATTCTCTTCCGTGTTAAAGGAGCATCAGCAGCTCTTGATGAATTCGGCAAACACAGACAGTGGCATATCCAGGGGGGAGGATGGGGGAGGGGGTACAAGCTAAACCCAGTAAAACTTTTTTTTTTAAGTGATTCGCGAATGTGAAGGAAATTTTTGAATCGAGAGGGGTAGGGTTGGGTTATGACCTCCAAAACCCTCTCCTGGATACGTCACTGAACACAGATACCAGATGCCAACTTATTCCGGAAAAGTATTGGTAGAAATTGATAGTAAATTTTTAATGTCAGAACTGTTTATTTTGAGTAACTATAATAAACTTAAAACTCAATTAAAAGGTACTGCTTTAATATTATATAAATATTATGCCATCTCAATCTGGAACAGGGCTGCCACCAACTTTTTTCTAAACCTTATTACTGACATCAAAATATCCTGTAAAATCCTGTAATATGTAATATCTTGGTTTTTTATGCAAAATGTACAAATTCATAGAAAAAATATTAATTTTATGGTCTATGGTTAGTTAGTGAAGGAAGTGCTTGTGTGTGTTTGTTTGTTTGTTTTGTGTATATTTGTGTGTGTGCGTGCATGTGAACAAAGAAAAGGAGGTTCCCTGGAATTGGAGTAATTCCCCTAAACCCAGAGCATGTGAGATTGCAGGTGTGTTTGGTCACTGGTTTGGAGTAAATTCCCCTAAACCAGAGTGCATGTATATTCCTTTTTAAAAAATATTTGTATGGTTATTAGGAGGTTCTTCCATTTATCTTCATTGATTAACCATAGGGCTCCAAATTAATATTTTTTTCTTTCAACTATGACTTTCCGTTCTCCTGAATATAACAGATTCTTTCACCTTCATTCTAAAATTAAAAAAATCTGATGTGGCCAACACATGACTTTCTCCATATTTGGGGTATAGATATTTAAATTCTTTTTGTGAATAGCATTGTAAGGCAAAATTATTATTTCGTATCGTAAAAGTATACAGGTATGAATACCGATATTCGAAAACCGGAATTATTACCTGTATTTAATTAGACACCTAATACCGATATCGTGATTTACAATACCGGGTTTTCGGTATTGAAAAGTGCATTTTGTGGGAGCAGTGCCAAGTTACCAAAAATGTATTTGTTGCCTGTGTGAGTAGAAATAAAGTGGGGTATTCTTCCGAAAACTGACTTTGATGGATCGGTATGAGAGTTTTATAATATTACCTAGTTCGATGAGAGAAAACCGTTTGATATAGTGTCGTCCTCCTGAAATGCGTTCCTGGACCCTTCGGTCCCGAAGCATGGTATTTCTTGACCTCAGATCCACAAATTGACTCATTATTTTCATATGAAACATATAATTTGGTTTATAAATTTTTTTTCTGTAGTGTAGTCCTTTCTTCTTACTTTGCCATTATTTTTGTGGAATATGAAGAGTTTTCTTTTCGAAAAAAAGGTTTTTTAGCCGGGGCTTGAAAAATACCCCTTATCGGGATGGGTGTTCCCATTTTAAAAAGTGGTAAAAACGCCCTGAACAGGGCAGTTATCTAGTTATAACCTTATTTTGAAAGAAAGTTTTTGAAAAGTCCACACTTATGTAGTTGTTGAAATACTCATATCTTGCTCTTGAACTCCGTTTGATATTTTGTAAGGAAGAGGGTTTATCCCGTTACTAAAGGATTATTATTATTATTAAAATAATATACTAAATGATTATAAACTGTTCTCTGCACAAAACCGGTTTCAATACCGGTATCAGCAAAAAACTCCCAATACCGGTATTAAAAATTGTCGGTATTATTTCATCCCTAGTCCATATTGCCGTAAATTACGTATATTTTGAATATGTTTACAGAATCCACCGCTACATGGTGGTGGCGCTGGATACTGCAAATTAAGAAAAAGCAAAATATCTCCAAAATGGATGGTTCTACGAAAATATGTTTCAAACAAACCTTGGAAGAAATATTATTCTCTACAACTTTGGTCCTTACAGAGATTACCAATAATGACATTTTTATGGATATATTTGATGGAAACCGAAAAACCGATTATTTATAAATAATTCCTTAACAATAACTGCTATGGAAAATTGTTTCAAATGAATGTTGTAGAAAATTACATTCTCTATAACCTTTGTATTGAATTTTATATAAAATAATGTTTTAACGGAGATATTTCGCCAAAACCGTATCCGGTTTCGAATAAACCTTAACTTTCAGTTAACCGGTATTGTCTAAAAACTACTCAGCTCTTCATGCTCATACCAAAGTGTTATATTTGAAATTTGGTAACGATATGGCAAGTACTTTAGAGTTAGAGCCCACACAATCACATACAAACACATCATTCCGAAAAGTCTAAACGTGTTCTAGGGACCTCAAAACGTGTATTTCCATTGAAACCTCGTAGTCGATTTTTTTCATGAAAATAATACTTTCTCTATACAACGTATATGGAGAAAGTAAAAATAATGAAAGCATACAGTCGATTTTATTGTGTTACTTTAATGGGAGACGTAAATGTCTTCCATTGGAATTGAACCCAGCACTTTTTTCAAGATTTTTTTCGTCACCACTTGATCATATGTGAATCAAGCATTCTTGCCAAATTTAGAGTTATCGATAGAAGGGGTGGTTAGCGTGCCTATCTCCCAATGTTATGGTCGCGGGTCTGAATCCTGCCGAGGTCATGTCAAAATAAAAATATCATTATCCGCAATTTTTCTACCGAGCGGGTTTAGTGTTACATCCGACAAACAAACCAACCAACACATCGCGGAAAATATCTATAGAATTTCTGAGTTATATAAGCATAGGGGCAGTAGAGTGTATGTACATCGATTGGCAGAAGAGCATGGGGAGTTTGATACATCTAGGGGGGAATATGTTATAGCGGCAGTCAATGCAAATTGGTGGCATAAATCAGGGGGAAATTTCATGTGTTGGGTGGCCTATATCGAAGGGGCAATCAACTGATTGATGGTCGTGTATATATTAGACCATAATAATTAGGGGTTTGTTGTGCAAGTTGGGTGGCATATATTCCAGCTGATTTTTGATGTGTTTTTGGTGGTACACACACGCACACACCCTCTCTCTCGCGCACATGCACACACAGTCAACCGCACATACACACCCCCACGTGCACACTCGCACACATGCACACACACATGCGAACACTCATGCACACTCACGCGCATGTGCATATGCGTACATCCTCACACGTGCACACTCTCACACACACGCACACTGTCACACACACACACCCTCACACTTGCACCCTTCCACACACGCACCCTCACACCACACACATCTTCACATGCACCCTCACATACACATCTTCACACGCACCCTCACACACACACACTATAACAGACACGCACACCCTCTCATTCAACACACCCATCGCTTTCTCTCTCGCACTTATATGCAGCCGCTTTTGCTCATTCACTCACTCACGTACACATCCCTTCGCATACCTCATTGTATGTACTGGGGATACCAAAATACACTTTCTCGTTCGATTTTGCCGTAATATCCTTAACCCATCAATACGGCTAAAGCGACCGCGTAAATTAACCTATTACATCTCTGAATATTCCATTTAATCTCCTTCTAGATACTTCGCAATCTACAACGTAGCAGCGAAATTAATCGAACCATGATTTCATCATTTTGTAATTCCTTTATATCAACCTACAAATCATTCATTGCATTATTTCTCTGGTCACTGATGTTAATGTGACAAGTACTTTTTGAGTTAGAGCACCCACAATCACATACACACACACACAGTCATCATTCCAAAAATAGTCTAAACGTGTTCTATGGACCTCAAAACGTGTATTTCCGTTGAAATCTTGAAGTCGGTTTTTTTCATGATTACAATACTTTCCCATTACTTCATATGGAGAAAGTAAAAAGCAAAATATCTCCGAAATGGATGGTTCTACGAAAATTTGTTTCAAACAAAACTTGGAAGAAATATTATTCTCTACAACTTTGGCCCTCACGAAGATTACCAATAACGATGTTTTTAAGGAGAAAACCAAAAAACCGGTTATTTATAAATAACTCCTAAACAATAACTACAATAGAAAATTGTTTCAAATGAAAGATGTAGGAAATTACATTCTCTATAACTTTTGTATAGAATTGTAAATACCATAATGATGGTTTAACAAAGAAATATCGCAAAAACCGAATCGGGTTCTGAATAAACCTCGACTTCCGTTTACCCGTTATTGTCCAAAAACTAATCAGTTCTTTGTGCTCATGTTAAAGTGTTATATATGAAGTTTGGTAACGATATGGCACGTACTTTTTGAGTTAGAACGCACACAATCACATGCACACACACGCACACACCGTCATCATTCCGAAAATAGTCTAAACGTGTTCTAGGGACCTCAAAATGTGTATTTCCGTTGAAATCTCAAAGTCAATTTTTTTCGTGAATACTATACTTTCCCATTACTACATATGGAGAAAGTAAAAACATAGGCGCTGATATCAGTTTCCTTAAGGACTGCGAAAGACAGTCTGTCCTTGTTTCATGTACCTTAAAGCTTTTCCCTCCAATTCAAATAGTGACAAAGCTATAATTTTCACCAAACAGAAATGGCTTCTTCTCGAATTAAAATTCCTTTACACCTATAGGCAAAAACTTGTATTGGAAGCATACAATTTACACTTCAAGCTCACAAAAAACCTTTCATCCCTTGGGAATGCCTTTTGGGACAAATTCGAAAGGAAAATCCAAATTGTGACAAAACAAAAATATGAGCAGAAAATTTTAAAACACAAAAGTAAATTTAAAAAAAACTGAGCATAAAACCTTTTAGTGGTCACATGGAAAATTTTGACATTGATATTGTGCATAATTTGTCTAAAGAAACATTTACAAAATAAGAAATCAACATTTTGAATAAAGGTCTCAACTATTGTCTCCCTCCAAAAGATCTGCCTGTGGACGATATTATCATAGGTATTGAGTCTTATATAAAAAATCTGAATGATACCACAAAAAATCACAACTGGAATGCAACATGAAAAACAACAGTGTACAGTAAAACCTCGTTATTCGAAGTTCAAGGGACCAAAAAATTATGACTTCGAATTATCCGGGTTCGAAATGAACGAACTTTCATAAAAATCGACCTTTTTTATGATTAGCTAAATGGGCAACAGAACAGAATCTTATCTATCTGTTCTACAAATGAATTGGCCTTACAAGTTAGTATACGGCGAATTCGAACAGAGCTGAAGTGAACACTTAGTTTGCTATGCACAAAGACCAACACGTGAAAAAAGGCTCCAGCGAATATCCCGCATTTTCCAGTACATTTCAAGTTACTCCATGATGCCATGAAGAAAAGATGTTCAACTGCACACTGAAAGATTATCACTCATCTATACTCCATACTTCTGCATATGTATTACATTGTGCTCTTCTTGTATGACATTGTTGTAAAACCAGTGATGAGCTGAAGCCGGTGCATGCTGACTCATGCGAGCCGGTTGTTAAATATTTAGAAAATATGGAAATTTATTGATTTTGTCCTTTCAAGTACATTTTGCCCTATCTGAAAGTCATTTACTGACAGTGTGTGAAATGGAATATATTGTAAACTGAACACTTATTAAGCTAATAGAACACAGTTACTAAACGAGCGATCTGGTGCCCCTGGCATGTATGCATCCTTCCACCGTATCCAAATTTCCTTGCAAGTTTTTTGAGAGCCAGTTTTTAAGATTTTTTCCAGCTCAGCACTGGGTAAAACCACTAGGTTTTTGTTTTTGGCTCATCACTTATTCTCTGGAAAAATGCAATTGCATTCCAAATACATTTAATAAAAGAGAAAACAATAGTAATGTTATTTTTGGAGATAAAGTAAAACCTCCATATTACGAACCTCTATACAGATAGTTCTCGACATCCATACATTCGACTATCGTACAAATCGCTCTTTTGTACATTGTAAATTCTCGCCCATAAACCGCCTTTTGTACGCCGAACAATGCCGAATTTGGACTTTCGTTCGTCAACTGACAATCAAACATTTCGAGCTATCACATAATGGCGCTGTCTGTCAGGCAACCCAACACTTTTAACGAATTAAAGTATGCTACGTAATAATATACGTATTGTATGTAATGTAAGATTTGTGTGTAACGTTTTTTAATATTGTACTGAAATTTGACAAGATTAATACCAATGTAAAGCCGGTTAATAATCAATAAATTATTATTATTATTCAGTCTCAGCAACGCTACCAACTTTGTTTGTAGGTACAGCAGTGTTTCTTTGTTTGTGCATTTTAAATGTATTATTTTATAAACATGAGTGATAAACGGAAAACTGAAAGTGCTAATACAAGTGGAAAGAAACATAGGGCTCATAAAGTGAACACGATTGAGACATAGATGGAAATAATTAGGCGTGCCGAAAGCTGCGAATCTTTAGCTTCAATTGGACGCTCATTGGAATTAAGCCGGTCGAGTGCATGTTCAGTTGTGAAGGAGAAGAACAAATATAATAATACAATACGTACTGTGGCTTTCTGAATAAACGCTACATTTTATTAAAGAGCAAGGAACCGATCTACACACGCTTCGATCACGTTGGCGATATCCCGTTAGCAGACCGCGAAACAATTTGAGACATAATGATTGTGCAGTAGCTTGGCTTTCTCATGAATGACAATTGAACTCAGCGGGACTTTCTTGCTTGCTTCTTCACTTTTCTTAATCGATCTTATTGTGGACTCGTTCACACCAAGTAAATTACCAACTGATGAAGCAAATTCATAATGCGCAAGCCTAAAACTTCAATTTTCTTCTCCAAACTTGTCACTTTTCTTGCCCCTTTTTTCAACTTTTCTTTCATTTCAATCATCACTCTCTTTGGGGACAAGTTTAGGCAATATTAGAAAAAAACTATGAAAATAGCAAATGCTTTAATGAAAAATCTGATGTGGCCAACACATGACTTTCTCCATATTTGGGGTATAGATATTTAAATTATTATGAGTAACATTATAAGGCAAAATTATTATTTCGTATCGTAAAAGAAGACACGTCGTTGCCGTAAATTACGTATATTTTGAATGTTTATATAATTCACCGCTACATGGTGTTGGCGCTGTAGGCTGGTATTAAGAAAAAGCGAAATATATCCGAAATGGATGGTTGTACGAAAATTAGTTTCAAACAAAACTTGGAAGAAATATTATTCTCTACAACTTTGGTCCTTACGAAGATTACCAATAACGATGTTGTTAAGGAGATATTTAACGGAAACCGAAAAACCGGTTATTTATAAATAACTCCTAAACAATAACTCCTATAGAAAATTGTTTCAAATGAAAACTGTAGGAAATTACATTCTCTGTAACTTTTGTTTAGAATTGTATATACAATAATGATGTTTTAACAAAAAAATATCGCAAAAACCGAATCGGGTTTCGAATAAACTGCGACTTCCGGTTATCCGCTATTGTCCAAAAACTAATCAGTTCTTTGTGCTCATGTTAAAGTGTTATATATGAAGTTTGATAACGATATGGCACGTACTTTTTGAGTTAGAGCGCCCACACTAACATTCACACACACACACACAGACATCATTCCGAAAATAGTCTAAACGTGTTCTAGGGACCTCAAAACATGTATTTCCGTTGAAATCTGGAAGTCGATTTTTTTCATGAATACAATAATTTCCCATTACTACGTATGAGAAAGTAAAAAAGGGGGATTTCGTATGTGCACTTCAGGCGGTCCTCGACTTTCTTGCGTTCAATATTTGTACAACTCGCACATTAATAATAATATTTATTTACAGCCGGTAATCACACTGTAGTCACAAATCACAGAATAATTTTATTAATCACAAAGTAATTTCTTATCCAACTCAGCCTGTAAAACGGTATTGGGGTTCAGCAACAGCTGGTCTTCCACCTCTGCCAGAAAAGACACTGCCATAAACAAAGACAATTTCACCAAGAATACAAAAAATAAATAAAAAAGAAAAAGGGAACTTAATACCAAGATATAATAACTATAGTCAACGACTAGATTATGGTAAGAATGGAAGCACTGTGTTACAAACAGTATGAATAAATGTAACTCTTACAGTAATAAAAATTTCTTTAGAAAAACGAATGAAAAACAAATAATGATAAATTATAGAAAGATAATAATCAGTTACACTATGTGTGTGATAACTTTAGGATAATACAAGGGAACAAGAACCCATGATAGCATAGATTGACACCCCTGAACTGCCTTTTGTGCGCCGATCAGACTTTCGCGTGT
This sequence comes from Uropetala carovei, assembly GCA_036926305.1. Lineage (NCBI taxonomy): Eukaryota > Metazoa > Arthropoda > Insecta > Odonata > Petaluridae > Uropetala > Uropetala carovei. The sequence continues at coordinate 3,867,829 of JAXCHB010000037.1, read as the reverse complement.
CAGCTAAATGACGAACGAATATTTCGAATGGTGCTGGTTGCCAACCACCAGTTTCCACTGCGTCGCCATCTTTGTCCGTACAGCAGTGTTTATTTGTGCAATTATTTAAATATTTTATGCATTTTGCCCTATTTCTCTATATTATAAAATCGACAATTGTGTCTAAAGGGCCCCTGCTCAAAAAACTAAACATTTATACCATAATTGGAGATTTTATAATATTTTTTGGCTGACTGGGAATGGAACCCCCCTATAACATGTAAATCTATGTTCGACTTTCGTACATTCGACTTCTGGATACGTTTTCAGGAATGCATTATGTACGCAGGTCGAGGACTGCCCGTATTTATGTACTTAATTTACAATAAATTATCCAATCATTTGAATATTACTTTATCAATAACAATCTAATATAATTCCGAATTATACTAGTTTCTTTGAAAATGTGTATTTACACAATGTAATTAATTAAGAGTGGTTTGGTGTGCCGCGACATTTTTAAACATGCATTAGGTGTGCCGTGGAGCAAAAAAGGTTGGAGTAGGATATTACGTTCATGGCGGAAACATATTAGGGGCGGCAATTGGCAGAGGCAAAAATCTCTCTTAAATTTGTTTTTTGCACAATTTATTTCTTAAATTAAATACAACTTTTAATCTGAAAATCGAATAAAATCTGGGCCAAGTTGCTTTTATAAGTCTGTAAGGGAAGGCATAAATTGCTTGCACCCAGACGGCAAATATGCCTGGCGCGGGCCTGATTACGTTACTCTACAACCTTCCAGCACCCCTTAAGCCCTGCACCTGGGGGCAACTGCCCTCCCCCCCTCCCCCTCGCTACACCCCTATATCTGTCTGTTATTGGCTCTAGAGCCTAAACGGTAAAATAAAAATGACTGAAATCTCGTACTTAGGCATTTTATCATACAGAGTAGAAGCTATGAAGTAATGGTTGATATTGCTCAATAATTAAGGCAAGTTTATTCTATGCATTTTTAACAACAATTTGATTTTCTCATAAACGGCTCTAATGATTTTGATTAAATTTTGTACAGTTATTTGAGTTTACGTCTTTAATAATACCAAATAATTCATATTTCTCAATAAATGAATATAAGGCTGGTTTATTCTTGGGCAACTTTAACAACAATCGGATTATCTAAAAAATGGTTCATACGATTTTCATCAAATTTCGTATAGTTATTTAAGTTGAAGTTTATAATAATTCTACATAGTTCATATTTTTCTAAAGATAACTAAATGATGCATGCGTATATGAGAAAGTTTGTCCGATATATGTTGTACCGATTTTTCTGGGAGTATATCGCAAAAACAATGCCGACTCGTTTGCATTGTACACCTGTTCTGTTGTTAAACCCTCTTTCGATATCATTGAAGAAAATTCTTTCAAGTATTCTGTGGCGACCCAAAAATTACAGCCACATACAGCTCCAACTAAATGCTATATTCAACAGATAATAAAATAAACTAAATTATTGCCAACACTTAACCACTTCAGAACCTGTGGACTTATCGTTACCGTCTCTCCGACAGGAAACTTTTCACTCTGGTCCTTTGCGAGGAACAACTCCTCTCGTTCTCTTTCTCTGTCACTCTTCCACTCTGCGACACCTTGCTCTCCGTATGCCTCGGTGGTCTGCCTCGTTTTCTTGACTGCCGCTCTCGCCTGACGTCGCCGCTTGAGGGAGGGGGTACGGCGGGTAGCTTAAATGGCCGACTCCTCGACTTCGTATTGGTTAAATTCGTGATTAAGTGATATAACCCTACGAAAAGGAGGGAATGGGAAATAGGGGTAATATTCGCCCTATATAAAGCGCGTTGCTGTGGGACCAGCCATTCGGCGGGGCCATTCGGCGGAGGCGTTTGGCGTTCTCTTCACCGATGAGAAAGACACCGATAAGAAAGCAGCGATATTCTGCGATTTTCTGCGTTTTCGTCGCGTTTATTCGACAAGTGCTTCGTTAAGTGCGGAGTTGTGGGGAAAATTGCTGCATCCTCCCTCAGAAAATGAAAAAAAATAAAGTTTTCCCAAAGAAAAATAAAGTTTTGAAGGGTGGGGGGAGATTCCTTAGACCATCTCTTCCCCCAATTGTTCACACCCTTTCTCTGTAGCACTTCCTTACTCGCTCTTTATATTAGATCACACACACACGAATTCTCTTTAATATTGTTAATATAATTTATTTACTGTCATTGGAATAATTCAAACATATTGGGCATAATTCACTGGAAATGTTATATTGTTCTGAAAATCCGAGTCTCCGCCCCTGTTCCAGTGGAAGTTCTTAGGGGAAACGGAAAACATTCACCACTGATCCACACTGTTCGGGTTTAGTACACTTCTTGAAGGCAGGTTTGGAAAGTGTTCACTAAGCACTGCAGTGAGATGTCTTCTCGGATGGATATTCAATCACCCCACTTATGTCTTTACCATAGCAGATATTAATTATCATGAAAGGTTCTGGTGTGTGGTTTCAGAATAGCACCAGTGAATTGAGATACAAAACTTATTGCCCACTCCTTGCCTTAGGCTTACAACAAGGGCACATTCAAAGACAATGGATATTATAAGAAAAAGGGAGTTCATGGTAGTTCCAAGTGGGAAGTACCGAAATTTAACAAAAGATTATTTTGAATTTATAGTATTAAGTAAAGTAAACAGTATTTTATGCTGGGCACTTACCAGCAGTTATTTTCTAAGACAAGGGCTCGAGTCAGTATGACATTAACCATTTTGAGCTTACTAAGTGGTACAGATAATTGTTATGACATTAATTAATGTTCACAGTAGTACAGATAATTATGATTAGTGAAACAATTTTAAATTAGTATATTTCCCCTGTTTGAGATGCACAGCCTTTTGACAATAGCATACAGTGTAATAAACATTTTAAGGTACACTATCCCAATTGGGGAGAGTGCACAAAACCTATTGTGGTAATAGAGGCAGTATTACCAGTAAACATAAGAAAAGCATGGCTAGGTTACTTTAACTAATAAAAATTTAGAGCCATGGAGACAAACATAAAGGTCTAATTATCCTTTATGATGCCTCGAACATCATCTTTGTACACACAAAGGCATAGCATAAGCCGAAAATGGATATGTTTTACCAGATTCTTATCTGGGGGCTGATTGCAATGATGCAGTATCATTGGGCGATGGGGTCGCTAATTCCCTACGCCGGCTCATACAAGATATAATAACGAAATTACTGATGATACAATTTTAAATGTGATATATTGGCAATTCTCTTCTTAGTGGGTGACAGTTCCAGAACAGCTGTCACAGAAGATAAGAAATTTTTAATCGAAAATGGACCGACCCATTGTGGTGTGAGTTTGGCGGTTTGGTGGTGCGCCTTTGAACTAGTAGGAAACCTTTTATACAAGACCATATCACCAGTTTTAAAGGGATTCCCTGAATGACTTCGATTAAATGCCACTGCTTGTCTAAGTCTTGTCCTTTTTAAATTTCTTAACACCTCTTGCCATAGGGACTGCCTTTCAGATTGTGTTAACGTCTCCGACAGAGCTTGTGGAGGAATTCTCCAGAAATTTGTTAGAGGGTGCGGAAGTTCTCTTCCCATAAACACCCTCGCCGGAGTATATCCTGTACTACTGTGTTTGGCAGAATTGAAGGCAAAAGTTAGGCTGGGCACATACTCATCCCACTTCCTATGGTCATGTTGAGATAAGATAGTTAAGGCATATTTCAGGTTTCGGTGGACCCGTTCAGCCTGGTTAGGTTGCGGATAATAAGGGGCTGTGAAAATCTGTTTTATTCCATATTTAAAACACATATCTGCCAGAAGCGCAGATCTGAACTGGGTTCCATTATCAGAAACCAAGAATTTAGGATAGCCAAATTTAGGAAAGATTTTCTGGAATAACGTGGAAACAACTTGGGAGGCTAACTGAGAGCGTAACGGTTCAATGAAGGTAAATTTGGTGAAACTGTCAATGACTGTGAGTGCACAGGTATTTCCATTCCGACTTCTGGGTAATGGACCAACAAAGTCTATATAAACTCTCTCCCAGGGGTAGTTAGGAGTAGTAGAACTCATTTCTCCAGGGGGAAGGGTGTTCCTAGGTTTACATGTTTGGCAGTCATGACAGGTTTTAACCATCTGGGCTATTTCTGACTTCATGTTACTCCACCAAAACTCCCTACAGATTCGCTCAGAAGTCTTACTAATGCCCATATGTCCAGCAGTTGGTAAGGAATGGAAATAGGAAAATAGCATGGCCTTGAGGGCATCTGGAACCACCACTCTACCCCTTTTAAGTCTGCTTGTTCCATGATATAATAATCCATTCTTAATGAAATAATTGTGGGATGGGCTTCCCTGTCTGATTTGCTCGATCAGCTGTTTTAGCTGCGGATCTGAATTCTGGTGATCCCTAATGTTTGTGAAGGACAGAGGTATTTGATGTAACAGCATAGAACAATGAGTTGGATTCTCAATTGGTTGGTCAACCGCTCTAGATAGACAGTCTGCTACCCTATTTTTAGAAGCTGGGACATGATGGATTACAAAGCGAAAGGATGACAATTTTAAAACCATTCGTCCAATTTTTCCTAGTTGCTTGGGATGTTTAAACAACCAGGTTATCGCCCCATTGTCTGTGTATAAATGGAATAGTTTTGGCTGTAAATAAGTCCTGAATTTTTCGACTGCCCAACAACAAGCAAGACACTCCAATTCATAAGATGGCTGCTTCTGTTCAAAATTATTCAAGGTTCTACTAGCATACGCTATAGGCTTTAGCTTCCCATCGAACGTTTGGTGAAGAACCCCCCCCAGTGCCACCTGACTGGCATCCACGAACAAATGGAATTCTTCCTCAAAGTTAGGAAGTTGAAGTACAGGCGGAGACGACAGACATTGTTTCAATGTGACAAAAGAATCTTGCTGCAAATTGGTCCATTTGAAAATGACATCTTTCTTGCGGAGTGCATTCAGAGGGGATGCTATCTCCGCATAATTTGGAATAAATTTGGAATAAAAACCGCACATACCGAGAAAGCGTGACACCTCCTTAACTGATTTAGGAGCAGGGAATGCCGAAAGGGTTTGTGTTCTCTCTGGGTCAGTGGTAAGTTCGCCATGGGAGATTCGATGTCCAAGGAAGGTAATGGATTCGTGGGCCAATTTCATCTTCTCTGGATGGACCGTGAGACCAACTGCCCTTAGCTTCTCCAATATCAGTTTGACATGACGAAGATGTTCTTGCAGGCTCTTGGAATAAATGCATAAATCATCAATGTATGGATACACACAAGAATATTTTAAATCACCTAGCACCTTGTCAATCAACCTCGAAAAGACCTGAGGAGATGTGGTTAAACCAAATGGAAGACGATTATATTGATACAGCCCAAACGGTGTGACGAAGGCGGTATACTCCTTTGAAGGCGGGGTCAAAGGAATTTGATGGAAGGCAGAATTTAAATCAAGAATGGTGAAATATTTGGCTGAGCCCAAGTATTGTAGGGCGTGTTCTATCGAAGGCGTAGGAAAATTATCGGCCTTGACCTGCTTATTGAGTTTACGATAGTTGACCACTAGTCTTTCGGAGCCATCTCTCTTGGGGATGAGAAAGGCAGGTGAACTCCAGTTTGATAACGAAGGCTGGATAATACCGTCAGCGAGTAACTTATCGACATGAGCCCTCATCATGGCCAATTTTGGCGGTGAGCATTGATATGGAGGGGATCTGACCGGAGTTGAATCGAGCAATTCAATCTCATAACACATCAGGTTGGTTTGGCCTAATTGTGAAGAGATTACGTCGGAATAGCCATCGACGAGACATTTTATTTCGTTTGTGGACGACTAAGGTTATCTTCGCCGCCGAAGGAAACCTTTTCCCTGTTGGCATCGGTGTTGCTTGCAAGTGGGGCATTTTGGCATTGCATATGAACAATTGATGACGGGGGCGAATCGGACGATGCTAACGAAGTGTAGGAATTGAAGTGGAAAGGGAATTTCTTATCTGGACAGTTTTCAAAGGAAAACGCGTCGTGGTAAAGTACGATTCGCGTCCTTTTGATGAAATCCTCACCCAATATCATTGGGACAGGCAAATCGGACAAATAGAATGTATGTCGCCACGATAAGTTTTGAATACGGACCCTCAATGTAACATATCGTGTCAAGATAATCCGAGCTGCAATGATATTCCGACACGTAATGTCACACTGTTGGGTTCGTCCCGTGCGGGGAATTTTACGCCAAGTATTAATGTCAAGCATCGATAAGGAGGAGCCGGTATCTAATAAAGCTGGAATTTTTGCGGAATGAACATCGCAATTTACAAAAGGCATCTCAAGTTGGTCATTTATATTGGAAAACGAAATAGCTGGCCGGTTTCTCGCGGATCTCGCGGAGCGATTTTCACTAGCTCTTCGCCGACAGTCGCGGAAAGAATGTCCACGATTATTACAAAAGGAACAAATTGTTACATGGGGGAATGCAACCGACTGTGAATTGGGAGAAGGAAGCGAGTTTGCTAAGTTTAACGGCGCCTCAGCCGCCGAATATTCGAGGCGAATCATGAGCCCTTTAGCTGCGTGACTCATCAACTCCTCCAGCTGACCGAGCATCTGGGGGCAAGTAGCGAAGGTCAACGTTGACTGCGACATAGGATTGAGCCCCTCCAAAACCAATTCTATGAATTCTTCATCAGAATACATTTTTCCGAGTGCTTTAGCGGCAACTTGGACGGAATAATAAAAGTCGCGATGGGACTCGTGCGGCATCTGAAATCGTTTGACTTTGGTTGTCAGAAGTCGTTCGTATTCCCTTTTTGAGACGAAAGTATCCCATACTTTAGTTATTATATTATCCCATGGAAATCTCTGGTTAACGACCGCGAGCCAGAATTGGCGACAATTAGCCGGAAGTTTAGACAGCAACAGAGTAAACAAATAATGTTCTGGGATCAAAGACAAAGACAAGACATCGCATACCGCTGATATGAATTTAAACCAATTCTCGGACGTGGGTTCATGGAAAGGGGAAATTTCAAGCAACAGCTGATTAGCGACTTTTACACAATCCGAGAAATGAGGCTTCATTTCACCCCCGTTCGACGGGGTCTCTTCTGCGGGTTCAGGAAGCAATCCAACGCCCCTTTTTCCGCGTTCTTTAGACATATTTAATACGAAATAACAGAATATTAAACAAACAGGGATCTCGAAAGGAGATGGAATGAATGAGATGACAAAGCGGAATGATTCACAATATAATCAAATACCAGGAGAACTATACCACCAAAAACCAGAAATACCCTTAAACAAACTAAAACTATTCCACAAATTGCAGATACCAAAATAAACCGAACATATAGCAACCTTATAGTTAGAGTTACAGAATACCATCTCTCCGGTGCCTCCATTTATGTGGCGACCCAAAAATTACAGCCACATACAGCTCCAACTAAATGCTATATTCAACAGATAATAAAATAAACTAAATTATTGCCAACACTTAACCACTTCAGAACCTGTGGACTTATCGTTACCGTCTCTCCGACAGGAAACTTTTCACTCTGGTCCTTTGCGAGGAACAACTCCTCTCGTTCTCTTTCTCTGTCACTCTTCCACTCTGCGACACCTTGCTCTCCGTATGCCTCGGTGGTCTGCCTCGTTTTCTTGACTGCCGCTCTCGCCTGACGTCGCCGCTTGAGGGAGGGGGTACGGCGGGTAGCTTAAATGGCCGACTCCTCGACTTCGTATTGGTTAAATTCGTGATTAAGTGATATAACCCTACGAAAAGGAGGGAATGGGAAATAGGGGTAATATTCGCCCTATATAAAGCGCGTTGCTGTGGGACCAGCCATTCGGCGGGGCCATTCGGCGGAGGCGTTTGGCGTTCTCTTCACCGATGAGAAAGACACCGATAAGAAAGCAGCGATATTCTGCGATTTTCTGCGTTTTCGTCGCGTTTATTCGACAAGGGCTTCGTTAAGTGCGGAGTTGTGGGGAAAATTGCTGCAATTCCTCTGCAGCTTCATGATCAGCTGCTGCATTTCTTTAATAACACTTTATCCACGTCGATTGTCTTTGACTGATGGAGTGTTTTTCTGTTGTTCATTAAATTCGGAACATCACATTCTGCATAAAATTTCGTTAATTGACTCTTTTGCTTCTTCAAGTCAGAAACAGTCGATGAACTAACACCAAACTCATTGAACAATGTTTTCACCGAAGCACCTTTCTCTAAACGCTGTAACAATTTCACTTTCTTCTTAATACTAAGTGTTAAGTGCTTCCTCTTTGCATTTATGATAACCACGGGTTATTCCAATGATCTTTTCGACATTTTTATAAAAAGAGCTCAACAAAGATTTTAAATTCGTGAAACATCATATTCCAACAAAACAACAATGATAAAACAGCAGCGCAATTATCGTCGCTTTTTCGAGATTGGGAAAACTTCCAGTATCTACGAATTTCAAATTGGTAACCACACAAGTTTTTGCTGAATTTCAGGTCCTGTTGGATTTTGGGATGCCTAATAAGGGGTCCAATGCTGAATATATACATACATACATATGTACGTATGTACGTGTGTGTGTGTGTGTTGTATGTGTATACACACACGCACGCACGCACGCGCACGCACGCACGCACGCACGCGCACGCGTGTGTGTGTGTGTGTGTGTGTGTATACACACATACACGCCGGGTTATTCATAATTCTCTGACACATTACAAAAAGTTGGTACACTTGAATGGTGCAAAGGATCGTAACATGCGACATACCGATAGAAAGAGAAACTCTTGAAGCCGATAATCCATTTCCACCCATACCCGCCGCAGCATCTCATGATCAATTCTTGAGATGGCATTGATAATTCGTCTTTGCAGCTCAGGCAGATCCCGTGGCAGGGGCAGTACAAATACCGAGCGCTTAACGTACCCCTTCGTCGCTGAAAATCAGTTTTTCAGTGAAACCGTCTTCCTCCAAGTGCTGCTGCATGTTGGTACAATACTGCAAATGGCGGGTCTTGTCTTCATTGGTTAGAGCCTGCAGTAACTGCAGCCTGTATGGCTTAACTCGCAGACGCTTACGAAGAATTCGTATATATATATATATATACACGACGTCTGTTCAAGATGTATCCGGACTGAGGCATATAATGGTATTTATGCATTCTACTGTAAGTAGCTATAATAGAAAGTTGGTGCGTACTCATGGTGGACATTGCCTTCAAAATCAAAAAAAGCAATTAGCATCACCTTGACATTGCTGCGCACTTGCGGTGCCTTCTTTGGCCTTAGAGACGAAGGGCTCTTCCACTTGCTTGGTTTTGGGATCATACTCATAAACCCACATCTCATCACCTGTCACAATGTTCTTTAAGAAGTCTTCATCTTCGCAAGCACGCTCAAACTGATTGGAGGCCATAGACATGCGATGTTCCCTTTGCTCTTCAGTCAGTAGCCACGGAACGAACTTCGCTGAAACACACCTCATGTTGAACTCTTCTGTTAAAATAGCATGGCACGAACCCATTGAGATTCCAGCAGCTTCTGAAATCTCTCTAATGGTCAAACGTTTATCATTTTGTACGAGAGTTTGCACCTTTGCAACATTTTCCTCATTTCTTGATGTTGAGGGCCGTCCAGTTCGCGCGTCACTTTCAAATGAAGTTCTTCCTTCTTTAAAACGACGAAACCACTCCAATACCTGTGTGCGGCCCATAGCAGCATCTTCGTAAGCTATTTTGAGCAAATCAAAAGTTTCAGTGGCTGTTTTACCTATTTTAAAACAAAAATGAATGCAGATGCGTTGCTCTGGATTCTCCGACATCGCTGTTGCAACTTTGTTTTTCATGTGTGTGTGTGTGAGTGTGTGTGTGTGTGTGAGTGTGTGTGTGAGTGTGAGTGTGAGTGTGTGTGTGTGTGTGTGTGTGTGTGTGTGTGTGTGTGTGCGCGCGTGCGTGCGTGCACCTACCCGGCAAGTGGGAGATTTTTTCTCCTTTTCTATCTTCACATTTGTGATCAGTCATATGCACTAACACATATAAGTTAAATTTCCATCATTTCACTCTTAAATATTTCGTTGTCATGTAAACAAAGCAAAATCGCACATAAATTGAAAAATGCTATTACAGTAAAATCTCTACCTTACAAACTCTCTTAGAATGAAGAACTCCACATAATGAAAATTATCGCCGGTCTGGAAAAATTCACTAATAAAACTATATAGAAAACCTTTATACTACGAACCTCCGATAATTACAAAACCTCCCAATTACAAAATAAAAATTGCACTTGTTCCACTAAAAACAAACCTCTGTATAGTGAAATTAAAAAAAGAACGTATGTGCTGTTGTAAAGCAGAAATCAATGCCATCTATACGAGTATTAACGCTGTTATTATGACCTCATTTGAATGATTCGAAGCGTAGTATTTGTTGTAATTTCAAGCATTTCGAGTGTTAAGGTTGACAGGTATACCTCGTCTTTCACGGCTTTATCATTCACATGTTTCAACCTTTCACGGTTTCGCATTTGAGACCAGTTTTGTCTTTCACGGTCTCCTGTTTTGCTCTTTCGTGGAGAAAAATGTTCTGAAAGGCTACGTGAAATTTTTTGTATGTGGAATGAATTGCCTTTTCCTCACATTTTCTCTCATAGACAGGCCTGGAAAAATATTTTTGCATTATTCTAATATGTAAAAATATTAACGTAAGTGCATTAATCTAATAGATATGAGTAATTAAAAAAATTAGATACGTGTCTTATATATACTTTTAAATATTTTTAGGATGCAATCGCCTCACACTTCTATGCCCTTTACACGTGAAAAGTTGCAAAATATAAGTTGGTATCACCGTTCAGGAGCATTCTCTCTTTTTGACGACAGGTAATCCCTGAGGGGAAAAACTTAACCCTCTACTCCTGATCCTTCTGATTCAGGATCATATGGGTATTTGCTCAGGTTTGACGCAGTTCAAATACTTAAGCTTTGGGTTTTATGCATTATTTATTATTGGTGGAGTTTTGCTGAGTTTTCAGGAATGTAACACCCCAGAAAGACGAGGTCTGCCGTATTTTGATATTAGCTCCCGAAAGTTAGGGAACCTCTCATCATTTTTACTCTCATATACGAAGTATATTAAGAAAGTATTGTAATCGCGAAAAAATTTGATCTTGAGATTTTGATGGAAATATACGTTTTAGGTGTACCTGAGTCCGAAAAATTGATTTTCGCAATGCCGTCTGTTTGACTGAGGGTCTGTCTGTGGGCCTGTCTGTTTGCGGCTGTAGAGCTTAAAGGGCAGAGCCAAAATTAATGAAGTCTCTTACTTAGGCATTTTGTCATACAGAGCAGAGGCTTTGAATAAATGGGTGACATTGCTCAATAATTAAGGGGAGATTATTCTACACATTTTTAACAACAATTTGTTTTTCTCAAAAACGGCTCGAACAGTTGTGATCAAATTTCGTACACTAACTTGAGTTTACGTCTGCAATATTACTACATAGTTCATATTTCTCAAAGAATGAATATAAGAGTAGTTTATTCTTGGGCAACTTCAATAACAATTGAATTTTCTAAAAAACGGCTCGTACGATTTTCATCAAATTTTGTATAGTTATTTCAATTGATGTTTGTAATGATTCTACAGAGTTCATATTTTTAAAAAGATAGCTAAACCACGCATTAGTATATGAGAAAGCTTGTGCAATGTATGTTGAACCGATTTTTCTAGTTTCTACTACAGAACTTAAATAAGATTTTACTTTTTGATACTTTAATCATGTTCTTTTATCTTGTTAATGTCCCTCTTACATTGAAGTTCATTTTTCCATCTCTTTCTCTATTTTCCTGTGGTCACCAATACAGAAGACAAATGATCCATTCTTGCTGGGATGGGAACCAAACCCCATATTTCCCATTGCCTTAACTACTTCTCTTTCACGATTTCCTCTTTTTCGGTGTATTCAGGAACATAAACCCCATGAGAAACGAGGTCTGCCTGTATGTATAATTAAGTATGAAATTTTATTAAAAACACAATAAAATATAAATTGTTTTTATAAATAAATTTTCTATAGATAATTTCTCATTAGTACCTCTTTGTGGTAAATGTGGAAGACCAATTGAATACGCAACTTTTATTTAAATAAAGGACTTAAAAATATTTTTACTTTCTCATACGAAGTATCGAGAAAGTATAGTTTTCGCGAAAATATTCGACCTCGAGATTTTTACGGAAATATACGTTTTAGGTGTCGCGGAATCCGGAAGTGGTTTTTGCAATGCCGTCTGTCTGTTACTTGCTCTGGAGCCTAGACAGTAGAACAAAAATGAATGAAATCTCGTCCTTGGGCATTTTATCATACTGAGCAGAGTATACATAGAAATGGTTGATATTAATCAATAATTAAGAGTAATTTATTCTACACATTTTTAACATCAATCCGATTTTCTCAAAAAAAGGTTCTAACGATTTTGATCAAATTTCGTATAGTTACTTGACTTAACATCTTCAGTAATACTGTATAGGTCATATTTCTGAAAAAATGAATATAAGGCTAGTTTATTCTTGTCAACTTTAACAATGATTTGATTTTCTCAAAAACGGCTATAACGATTTTTATCAAATTTCATACAGTTACTTGAATTTACTTCTTCAATAATACCGTATAGTTCATATTTCTCAATAAATGAATATAAGGTTTACTCTTTGACAACTTGAACAAAAATTGGATTTTCTAAAAACAGGCTCATATGATTTTCATTTTCTAAAGATAACTAAACGACGCATTAATATTTGAGAAAGTTTGTACAATGTATGTTGTACTGATTTTTAATAAAATAAATACTGTATGTATCGTACGTACTGCAAAATGAAAATACTGTTCACGGTGCGCATTTTTGCTGGCTTTTGTTTGCTAAAAAAATTAAGCAAACCTGTTTTCATGTAATCAGTTCCAATGATATATTTGCGGTGTTTTGTTTAATACCTATTTTGGGCCGGTTCGGAGGGAAAAAATTAATTTGAGCCAGAATAAGTTTCTTTTTTTGAGTCACCAATTCCCACTCCGTGAAACAAGTGTCGCTCAAGTTAGGCAATTTACTGGATGATCTCCTTATGTCGATACTAGCAGAAATCTCCTGACCGATAGTCCTCTTTTTTTAATCCCTTAACTGTTTTTGTTGTATTATTAAGCACTTTGTCCCCGCTTCTGTTCTTGAGGTAATATTACAAACAGATTTTGAGCTTAACGAACTATTTGTTCATCTATGAACGAAAACTTAGGTAGATGGGGAGTTTTTTCACGTATTGTCTCATGAGTAAATATTGGAAGGATACGAACAAACTAATTCAAACACTTGAGAGTTTCTGTCTTCCTTTTGAACAATGAAATCTTTCATTCACAAAACAATTTCACCACTCCGAATTCCTTGAAGTGGATGAGGGAAAAGGACCAAACTTGAACCTACCTATTTTCAAGCCAGCAAACCCTTAGTAGCTTAGTAGTCATTGAACTATAGTTATCAGTTAGTCAGCGTATTCTTTCTGCCTACTTTTGATAGTTTTTGCCTGCAGTGCAGGCGTAACTTACACGTTTGCTTGGTCGCATAAATACGTGTATACTTCGTAGAATTTGACATCTTTTATGAATATAAACGTAGATGCAAGCATATTGCAGAGAATTTACTGTCAATACAATTTTTATATCCTGTTCAGAAATCCTCGTGTAAGACGCGCACCCCCATTTTTCCCTGGCGTTTCGGGAAAAATGTGAGCGGGGTACACGAGTAAATACGGTATATATCGCAAAATATAATTTTAACAGTAAATAGAGGGGAATAATTTCAGTTAATCGTAGCTATCATGGCGGAAAGGAGAAAATTGAGTAAAGGCAATCAAAGTGTAGAAAATAATCCTAAATTATCAAGGAAAACAGAAATCTTGAGGAAAAACTTAAAGTGATTCAGTGTTTTGAACAAGGTGAGCGTCAGAGCAATATTGCACGTAAGTTTAACTTCACAACTTCTACAGTTCATACAATTTTGTTAAATAAAGAGAAAATAAAAAGTTCCATTGAAACAGCCAGTCCAGTAACCTCAAAGAAACTCACACGATCACTTATTGTTAGTAATATTCTTGAAAAAAATGGAGAAACTGCTAGTGTTGTGGATTGATTCTAAGCGTTCTAATGAACACATGCCCCTTAGTCAAGCACTTTCCTTGTTTGAATGTGTAAAGCAAGAAAAGAGCGGAGATTCTTCAGAAACATTTCATGCCAGTTTCGGTTGGTTTCAAAATTTTAAACGCTGCGCAAATATACATAGCATTCGTTTTACAGGTGAATCAACATGCGCTGATAAAGATGCAGCTATAAAGATTCCTGATGAATTTCAAGCAATTATTGAAAATGGTGAATACCTCCCACATACAATAAGTAATTTACGCGTAGATTTGAGCGCTGCAGTGACGAAAATGACAACTCGCAGAACTTAGCGATCTATGCATAAATGCGAGCACTGCTGCGAAAGATTTAAAATAGTATTAACATTGATTTTTAATGATAATTAATATTAAATAAATAAAAAAAAACATTAACGCTCATACGAAATGAATAATTTGACTTCGCTATCCCCCGGGCTCTTATTCCCGTAAAAAAATAGGCGTTTCTCGTCAATCAAATACGGATGCCGTATTACGTCTCAGTTTTTCAGTTCGTAATTAAATAAAGAGTATTAACTAAAATTACGGCGACATAAAATACATTTTATTAACTTATTCATAATAACTGTTACTAAAAGTGTAATTTGACTTCATTTTCTCCGGATCTTATTCTCGTAAAAATATAGCCATTTCTCGTCAATCAAATACGGACACCGTATTACATAACATACGTTAGTACTACACTAGTATCACCGGGCATGCCTTTTCACTTTTATTCTTAAATTTTTCTCCCAAGTTTGCTACTATGCCGCTAAGGCACAAGGAAGTAACGGTTCGCTCGGGAAATCCCAGTACGCACATGCTAGACACCCTGAAACAAGATTGGTGGAGGAGGGAGGGGAGGGTGTTAGGAAAGGCAAATGTTTCATTTCACGAGTAAAATGAAACATTGTATACATACATCACTTCTTACACATACGAGCACTATTGCTGCGTTTTTTTACGACTTTGATGTGCCACGTATTAATTACATAATTTTTCTTCATAGGTGTTCAGTCATTTTCATTCTTATTTGCATACATTTAAAGTAGATAGTTTACTTCCACTTTAACACACTTATATCTCGCGTTATAATATAACTAAGGAAATAAATTCATTGACTACTTTTTTTACACCGATTCTAAGCCGAGTGGCATTTTGTTAGATGGTAAAAACGTAAAAAAAGGTCGGCTTACAATCGATTAAATACGGTATTTGCGTAAGACACGTATCCCATACGTCTGAAGCCTTTTACAGTGCAGATTTTTGCCATTTCAAGCTACTGTTCGCAGAGTAGGCTCATTTGATGCAGAATTGTGTCCAGCATTATTTAGTTTCGGTTGCACCAAGGATTCTGGAGATGGGTACGCACGGGGATTGAAAAACCAGAGATTATTTGCACTAAACATGTATGTCTGAAGCCTTTTCGAGGTTAGCTTTTTGCCATTTTAAGATATCTTTCTTGGCATAGGCTCATTCGATGTGGAACTGCGACGAGTGCCATGTAGTGGTGGTTACAACGAGGAAGCTTGAAATCGGAATGTTCAGGGATTGAAAAACCGGATGAAGCCTTTTCGAGGATAGCTTTTTCCCATTTTGAGCTATCGTTCTCGGAGTAATCTCATTTAATGCGGAATTGCAACCAGTGTTGCTTAGTGGTGGTTGATGTTGTTTTGCATCAGTGCTTCAACTGCTGTTATCAAAAGATTGCTTAATTTTTACTGTGTTATTTAAAATCTCGGAGCATACTGGTTGGAATTTCAGTGCACTGAGCAATATCCTTGTACCTTAAATAATTTCATATTTCTTAGATAAAGTTAAACCATGACATTTGCGCTCAGGGGTGGATTGGGAGCAAAAATCGGCCCGGGCAAATATGTACTCTTATATCGGCCCACCTAACAACTAAAATAATGTTGCGGCCCCCTTGGAGGCCGCGGCCCATCATTTGAGAAACACTACTTTAGAATACGGTAAAGCAACAGCTCCTGGCCGAGGCAGCAATCACTCAAGCAGCCCCGGGCCAGGATCAGCATCGGCCCACCGGGACTTTACCCGGTGTCCCGGCGGCTCAATCCGCCCTTGCTTGCGCTTCATGGTTTTGTAATTGTTAACAAAGTTAAGGGTTACTAAAAGCTGACTTTATTAAAAGTTGGGCCAGTACACATTTATATACCTTTTAGTGCAGGGTTATCCTAGTTCCAAATCACGTGACTCATCACCCTGCCACGTTTCAGAGCACATGAGGAGGCCATTACTCATGTTTCTGTGATGAGTGAATTATCTGAATTCCAAACATTTTTTAAACCCTGCAAACACATTTGGACAGTTGTGAACTGTACATTATTTTGTCAAAAAATGTTAGAGCCAAGGAAGATTTACTGTTAGGGAATGCCCTAGAAACCTATTATAACTAAGGTGACCATTTTCTGAAAGTCAAAATACAGGACATATTTAGTTATTTCCTGACTTGAAAATACAGGACATCAAACTGTATTTTTGTTTCAAAGTGATTAGCTTCTTAAAGCATCAGGGTTCTTAAAATAAATAAAACTGATTTATTGGAATAATTAATTTATTCTAAGTAGTATTTTAATACTAAATTAGAAATCCTCAACTCTTTATAAAAATCAGAAAGCAAAAAAGGAAAACTTATTTATTGTATTTATTCACTGTGTGTATTTGTTTGCAACGTCTTCTTGCTCTTGAAGAAGATTATAAAATTCTGTACAGCTCATGTTGTAATTACATTTTGTTATCAATGTTGATTTTATGATGTTAATTTTAAATTGAGTTTTTTCACTTGTCCAAAGATCGTTATTGAAAAAACCTTCTGTTGTTGCATTTGATCCTGGTGAACAGAAGGCAAAATCTACTACCTTTATTAGGTTTTTATGTGATATTTCATTAGAGTCAAAATGAGTAAATATTTCAACCTATTTTTTGTCAACAAGTAGGTATTTCATTATTCCTCCAAATGGCAGTCTTCTCTATTGTAGCATAATTTTTCAAACAAGTGATCTCATCAAATAGTTTTGTACCATCAATATTTAAATGTTTTTTATAGAAATAAAAACAAAACATTTTTCAATTTGGATCCAGCCTGAAAATCTTCAAAGAAGAATCCATTCAAAAATGTTAATTTCATAAATTCTTTTATTCCCTATTCCAAGTACTCTACACAGATACAGTAAATGGATGTCACTTGATTTTTAAATTTCTTGACATCATTAATTCCACCTTTTTCCAAATCACAAATCATTTTTCCAACATTAGCAAGTAAGAAAATTTATCTTTGTCATTCCATTAATTTCAGTTTAAAGCTTTTTAAAATGCTTGCTACTTCTGAAATTAAGACTTTCTGATTCAATTTGGAGTAGGCAGGTTTGAAAATTTGAGGCCTGCCTTTGGACAAAATAAAGCCAAAACTTAGCAGATGCATCCTCAAAATAGTTTTTCAAAATCTTGGGACATATTTCTTGAGATAGAAAAAAGTTTTCAATGGTTGGAACAATCTTAATATTCTCTCTAATGCTGGTGTCAGTGCCAACCATCTGGTTTTACTACAACCATGTAGTTTTTGGTACTCAACATTTACAAAATCACATATTTCTTTTAACTCTGTGTAAATATAAAATAATGAGTAGATTTTCACAATTACAATTTCATTATCTATCGAGAGACAGTCTGATGAAGTTTGTATACAGTAATTTAGGATAGAGCATGTCCCATTGATAACCTAGTAAACTGTTAACTTGTCCTATTGAGGTATATACCATAGTACTTTCTGTTTTTTATCATAATTTTTAGTTGAAAGAAGGCATCTTTCAAATATATCTTGCACATAATAGTATTATACAGAAGAGCAACGAGTGCCTTTGTCGCATCTTTCAGTGAAACTTTAGATTAATGATAATAATAGGTCCAGCAAGAAAGATTATGAATCAGGCGATGACCTCCTGATGCCTTGGGAATTGCCATCATGCAAAAGATGCAGACAGGCTTCTCTTCAACTAACACTACTGTATTAACATTTTAGAAGTAAACATTCAAGCTTGGGTATCGATGGGTGGAAAACTGAAATAGCTTCTGGGGGCTTAGGGAGATTTGTATCTTCTAAAGACCCCTTACAATATTAATGAAAAGTCCTTTTATTTAAAAATTACTCTTTCTTTCCTTTAATTAAGGTAAACAGCCACTTAAAGGAATATAAAAAAGTGGAATGGCAAATATATCTTTCTGAAGAAATTTTCCTTCAAAATTTGAAGGAATGCACTATGCAAATTGAGAATTTACATATGGCCACTGCAATACTCTACTATGTAATACCAAAGTTGCCACCAGGTAAATATCTTAATAAAAATTAAGGTCATGTTTAACAGCTATGTATCATAAATTAATGCACTGTTTCTTTGATGTACTGTGAAATAGAATTTATTTTACAAAAAACTTTATTAATCATGCTAATGCAAATAATGTTTTATTGTTGATTTTATTATAAAATACGTCAGTAACAGTCATTTGAGCTTCTATAATTTATCTTCAACTATATTTTTTTGTTATGAATATCTATAACTTAGTAGAATTTTTACTTTTCCAGAAGTAACTTTTGGTACTTAGGAAGTAAGCAGCACGCAGTACCTAGTTCAACGTTTAGCCATTAGATGGCACTTCTTATGCATGCCTTTGTGCCTCTCAAGAACTTCATATTTTGGCCATTACGTGGAACTGTGTGCATTAGCCGCTCAGATGTGATGTTTCTTCTGTTCTCATTCCCAGCAGAATGGAATTTTCCAGAGTCCAGAGAGGGGCACAACCCAAACATTCTTTTGAAACCCTGACGTGCGACATTAGCACCGTCCCAATTACGTTTTGCATGAAAGTTATTACGTGTGCCTGAAATGAAACCTATCCCTCAGTCACGGTTTGCAAGTTAAATAGGCTCCATTTGTGACGCAACAGTCAGAGGGGTATATACTGAACTTGAACCACAAATTTTCCTTTGCATATAACAAAAGAGTAGCGAAAAACCCAGTGTCGCGTACACTCGGGAAAATCCCAATCCGCCAGGAATGAGAATGCAGAAACATTGCAATCTGAGTGAGTAATGCACACAGTGCCACGTAATGGCCGAAATAGGAAGTTCTTGGGAGGCACAATGGCACACATAAGAAGTGCCATCTAGAGGCTAAACGTTAAACTAGTTACTGCGAACTACTTACTACCGGAGTACCTAATTATTTTGCAGAGGTAAGTTTCAACTGATTAGTGTTTCTTAAAATCGATTTTATTGTGTAATTAAGTTTCCTTAAATATTCTGCTTATAGGAAATAGAAATTTTTCCAAAGAAAGTGATGGTTTCTGAGAAAGTTGGATAAAAATTCTACCTTGACTGGGAATCAAATCTCTGACTTTTTCAGAAATCTTCATTTCCATCATGTCTATCTGTGTATGAACTTCAATAACACTTTCATTTGTGAAAGAAATAGAAGTAAATGGCTCCATCACAGATTTAAAATACTTTTCAAATGTTTACAATTAAGGAAAGTTGAAAGAACTGCGCAGATCAGTTGCTTGAGTGGAGTATATAATAGAAAATAATTCAATTTAGAGAATTAGATAAATTTTCCGTGTTTAATAACAATTGAAATTTGAAATTGCTCTGTGGGTCCATACATTTATGTGTACACTAATGCATAGAAGAGAGCAGATTTTGGTTCATTTAACCAATCAAAGAAAAATTTAGTTTTTCAAATTTAAAAGCTCTATTTTAGTAATGCTGAGTTTTTTTTCAAGCCACTTAAAAGTTTCGTGACCAAATTATATTATTATGTGGTTTCAATTAAACCACACATTTTAATAATTAAAAATGATCGTAAAGAATCTTTACTCTCTTAAAAGTGGAAAATTATTTTCCCAATAGACTAGAAATAACATCAGGTCTATTATATAAAGAAGACTGTCTGTCATTCCTCTATGCAGTCAGACACCTCGAGAGCAAGCACAGCTAAATTTTGCATGGAATCCACTAGGGAAGGACGAGGGATATGTTTGAGTTTGATTCCAGGAGCTTCACTTTTGTCCCATTAGAATAGCATGGAATGAGTGCACTTTATTTTCTAGGACACCACGAGAGCTAGTGCTCCCAAATTTGGCATGGAATCTACTTTCATCCAGGAGAAGGTGATTGAAGTTTGTTTCCAATCCTTAAGTCCCAAGTTTGATTCCAGGATTTTTTATTTTTCCTATTAAGAGAACATGTAAAAGAGTACAGGGTATTTTTCATTTGCACCATAAAATGACTTATTATCATTGAAGGAACTCTAAACTTGAGCCAACAAATGTCAAAAAAAATACATTTTTATTTTGATATTGTCAATTTTCGAAGAGGCCCCAAATTGATTCGCAAACTAGTTTTAAACTCGAAAATGAAACATTTTTCTAGCCAAAAATCTCTGGTGTTCACAGCTGCCACCAAATATGCTAAAATTTGTTAGTGTTTTGTTGGTCTTTTCAAGTCGAAGGGCAGCGAGGCATACCTTTCTCTCCGAAGTACCAGGGTTTGTGTCCAGATGCAAATTTTCCTTCATTTGTGGGAGTTGTTGGTTAACAATTCTTGATATTTTTAACATTATCTGATCATATATGATCTAGGGAGAAGAATATGTAGGTTTTTAATTATTCCCAGTAAAAGAATCTTTGTATCAGTTGATGTAGGCTAAATACGTAATTGCACATTTGTCACCTTCTTGAATTTATATTTCTGATTGTATACATTTTAATTATGTGTTCTCGCTGAATTCTTTGTGGCATATGTAATTTCAATGATTATATTTTATAATTGATACTTTACAGTCATGTAATTGCTAGGGGAGAAAATCATGGAATCATAATTATTGTGCATGCAAATAATCTTCAAAGCAACCAATGTTAGCAATATATGAACTTTCCCAGGGTATTCTAATCGATGGAATGAATGCTCTTGGACTGAACCCATACACCTCTGAGGGGAATTAAAAAAAATTAGAAAATGAAATGAAGAAAAACAGCAACCCTTAAGTAAATGAAGATACTGTGAGATACATGTAGAGCTATTTAGGAAAGTTCTAAGGGAAAAGTGTAATGGCATACTGAGAGCAAAATTGCAGTTCTTTGGTGTTGATAGAGTTTCACTTAAGAAAACCAAAATTTTCATATTTGAAACAAATGTTTGAAAATCTCTATTCCATCTGAGGAGGGGCAGGGCTTGAAAGATTCGGTGATGGGGCATGAGAGCATTTTAAGACAACCAAGATTGGTGACTTACAGGAAATCATAAGAATAAACTCTCCAGTTTGTTAGACATAAAATTTTGGATTTACTCAGGCAATATTGGATACTTAAGCTAATATACAAAAGTAATAGTTTTGGTGAATTTATAAATACAATTAAATAAACAGTAGTTTTGAAAAACCATCATTGAGCCAGATGGAAATTGAGAAAATTAAATGAAGCAGCCTGTGTATTGCACCAATGGCTCTGAACACAAGTATTATCTTTGATACCATTTATTTTCAGTTTTCATATTAAAATATTTTTGTAGTTCATATCTTCAAGTGAGCCTAGAATGGCAAAAATCCAACTATATTACTTGAAACAAATAATTATTAGTAGAGCAGTAAGAACACTGGCATGAGGAATCAGGTATTTCTCTCCTCAGTCTTATTTTCAACTTATCGCAGACCTCATTTATTTTTATGATTTCTTATAGAAATTATCAGTTTAAATTATTTTGAGTTTCTTTTAATTAATTAATGCTTCATTAAACTTTAAGGTGTAGATCAGCTTGTGGCAGCAGAAATTTGCTTATCTTTGGCAAAAAAATGGATAGAAACAGGTGTGGAACTTGAAGAGGCCAAGATTGTCCTGCAAAAGGTATGTTATAATAAGTCCTTATAAACAAATCAGTTATCAAAAATGTCTCATTTTCCCAATGCAAACCTTTTTCCTGCATGATAAATCGTAAAATCTAATTCTAATTTGTATTATATAAACCACTCATCTATGTGGATTTTTAATTGAAGGGCTTTTAAATTTGAATTAGATTTGTTTTTATCTGACATATCGCACAGCAATGTGATAGAATAGTTAACTCTCAAGTTACATATATCCCCCTTGTTTGCATAACTGTTGTGTTCCAGGAAATTGCCATACAAAACAAAAACCAGTTTATAGAATATAGCTAGCCCACTGACAACAATGGAATAAAGTATATTTAAGTTCTTGAGAAGATTACAGGAAGTCCCCATTATACAGTAAGGCCCTGCAATTAGTCATTCCAATGTTCGTCGTTTCACAGATTCGTCGCTGAATAAATAGCTATCAATACCTGCAGATCATCGAGTTTCGCAGTTTCGTCATCTGGCCCAGAGTTATGATCTTACTAATCAGCTATTCTTTGTACTGAGCAGTCTAAAGAGCTGATCACTGTGCAAGTGCGGCTCCGCCTTCTTCTAGAAAACATCAACATGCCCTGTGAAGCATCTTCCAACTTTATCAATAAATATTTTGCTCCTTATGAGTGCATATAACTTGTGCATTGTGCCGTGGCTTCTCTTATATATTATTGATTACACATGTAAGGATTGTGCGGTGACATATATCAGAGACGTAACTAAGGGGGGAGGGGGGGTTATGGGGTTCAAACCTCCTCCCCACCCCCTCCCCATGAGAAAATCAAAAAAATTTTTATTATTATTTTTTGCCTGTTTTTATTACAACTATGACATCCAGTGAAAAAATTGAACTTATTAGTAAAAAAATCTGATGTGGCCAACACATGACTTTCTCCATATTTGGGGTATAGATATTTAAATTATTATGAATAGCATTATAAGGCAAAATTATTATTTTGTATCCTAAAAGAATACAGTCGTCCTTATTGCCGTAAATTATATTTTGAATATGTTTACAGAATTCACCGCTACATAGTGGTGGCGCTGTATGGGGTGGGCGAGAATTCACCGTACACCCACACAATAGGCACACAAAATCAATTTGACTTTACACAGCACAGACAGCACGCACAACAATGTAACAACAACAGTCTGGCAACAGTGTCAAATGGCAGTTTGGCAACAGTGTCGAAGATAGTGGATACATGGGAGCCGTAGCAGTATGACTGACACAAGCAGTTACTCGGTTGAGGAGCGGCTGGTGGCAAGTGTCTGGGTGCATGAGAGACAGTGCACGGGACAAACCATGATGCAACTGATGGCTGTGTTCAAGGAACGGTTTAATAAGGATCCACCACGAAGAGCGACACTGCTGGATTGGGAAAACATGCGTTCGCTCTTGCAAGTGTTAAAGACAGGCCACGGAGTGGGAGACAGACAACGCGCTTGGAAACGTGCAGCGGTTGCCGTTTTCATTGCACGTTCCACAATGAAGTCAACGGGGAAACGAGCATCAGAGCTTGGTGTGCCATGGTCAACAATGCGAGACCACATGAAGAAAGACTTGAAAGTGAGGCCATATCGCCTGACCTTCGTTAGTGAACTATCGGATGCAGACAAGGATCGGTGCTCTGAATCTAGCCATGCTCTGTTGGACACATTCCCAAGTGCCGTATCCCGCTCAAAAGTTATTTTCAGTGATGAATGTGCCATCTATCGCAGTGCGCGCGACAGAAATGTGGTGTTCTGGTCAAAGGAGAATCCCCATTTCACGAAGGAGCTGGAACGCCATCCACCGCATGTGATGATATGGGCAGGTATGACATCACGGAATCTATTGGACCTTACTTTTTCGATGGACCCGTTAATGCGGTATCTTATTCTTATAGAGACAGATCCACTGGACATGTAACCACGAAGTATGTCCCAACTTAAGAAAATATTCCTGTTCTGAAACAGGAGAATTAGTCTGCCACAGTAGTTCAGTGGTAGAATATCCGCCTGGCAAGTGGAAGGCCCAGGTTCGATCCCCGGTCATGGCAGATTTTTTCACCTGTTTCCTCAATTCCAATCATAACAGCTTATGCCTGTCGCGTATGGATCTTCGGATCATCCTTTCTATCAATTTATATCATGGCATTCTCACCATTTGAGAGGGTAGGGGTTTTCATTGATGTATCTCCTTGAGGACATCGTTGGGGCTGATGAATACTAGCATAGTTAACTTGGTCCCAACTTAAGAAAATATTCCTGTTCTGAAACAGGAGAATTAGTCTGCCACGGTAGTTCAGTGGTAGAATATCCGCCCGGCAAGTGGAAGGCCCGGGTTCAATTCCCAGTCATGGCAGATTTTTTCACCTGTTTCCTCAATTCCCATCATAACAGCTTATGCCTGTCGCATATGGATCTTCGGATCATCCTTTCTATCAACGAAGTACGTAAGTGATTCAAATTAATTATGATTGATTATAATTGCACATTGGTTGGTGTATGGTGAATTCTCGCCTACCCTGTATATTGAAAATTACGAAAAAGCAAAATATCTCCGAAATGAATGGTTCTACAAAAATTTGTTTCAAACAAAACTTGGAGGAAATATTATTCTCTACAACTTTGGTCCTCATGAAGATTACCAATAATGACGTTTTTAAGGAGATATTTGACGAAAACCGAAAAAATCGATTATTTATAAATAATTCCTAAATAATAACTACTGTGGAAAATTGTTTGATTAAAAGATGTAGGAAATTATATTTTCTACATTTTTTGTAATGGTCTATGTATACAATAATGACATATTATCGGAGAAATATAGCAAAAACCGAATCGGGTTTCGAATAAACCTCGACTTCCGGTTAACCGTTATTGTCCAAAAATTAATCAGTTCTTTGTGAATAAATTGGAAAAATACCTCCAAATCACCAAAAAGGCAGTACTTACGTGCCAAGGCGCAGAAGACTCGCAGGAACACTCAGGACGTGCGTTCCGACAGCAACACTGTCATCCTCAGCAATGTCCTGAGTGATCCTGCAAGTCTTCTGTGCCTTGGCACCTAAGTACTGCCTTTACGGTGATTTGGAGGTATTTTTCCAATTTATTCATCCTGTTTTCACCATGTCTCATGAGTTCTTCATTTTATTTATTGTAATGTCTCTCCAGTTCTTTGTGCTCATGCTAAAGTGTTATATATGAAGTTTGGTATTAATATGGCAGGTACTTTTTGAGTTAGAGCGCCCACAATCACACACACACAGACATCATTCCGAAAATAGTCTAAACATGTTCTAGGGACCACAAAATGTATATTTCCGTTGAAATCTCGAAGTCCATTTTCTTTGTGATTACAAACCTTTCCCTATACTATGTATGGAGAAAGTAATAATTAACGAAATAGTAACAAAGGAAGCCATGTAAATATGAGACAAAAACAATGAGCGATCGTCTATACTTCAAAGTGAAACAAGTGCCACACTTGAAGCGGGTACAACCTTGGATGTGAAATTATTATGGAACGCTGATTCTTGCTTTATTTTCGCTATTTATGGATTATTTTTGTCTATTGTACACATTTTTAAAGGTAAATTCGGGAGCAGGGTCGGCACCAGGGGTGAGGCGACCCTGCGTTTAGCTTGGGGCAGCATTTTCAGACACATATTGAGACAAAAATCAACCGCCATTACAGATTTGTGAAACAGAAAAGGGTGCCCATACATTGTTGTTCACCGCTTCAACAACTAAGCAATGATTTTGCACTCAGAGCATTAAAAAAGATAATCTGATCAGTTTCTAAGAGTTGTGGCCGAGGTACTACAAGAGGGGGAAATTCAAATCTAGACACACTTTCACCATGCACTTCCGCCATAAGCCTGAAGGAGCTTCCAGCTACATTACAGTTCTGTGCACTTCTGATGAGTCCACTTCCTCTTAACTCCTTAGTGATGGCGGGGGCACTCCCTGTAATATTCCTACACACAAACGTTGCATCGGTCGGTCTCGCTACCGAAAATATCCACCCCAGGCTAATCTTTCTAAAATACGGGTGCGTCAGCTTGTGTATCTCCCCATCGCAGTTGGTCGTGTATCTTCCCATGAACAACCTATACTCACACATATCCTCCATTCCACTGTATAAGGCAAAATGCGCCAGGCAAATGCGTAATGGACCTTCTTCGCACCCTGTCAAATCGCTTTCCCGAATTGCTGCAAAAAGGCTTCGATCTGGGCTAACCAAGAGAGCATCTTTTAACTTCCACTCCAACACATGTCCAAACTCCTTTTTGTACACTGGAAAAGTGTGTATGCGATAAATTTCATACGTACTGTCTTTATTTCCTAACGGAATCTCTACAAGCAGCCGTAGTTGAGTGCCAGTTACTATCGCCGTTACCTTTGTCATTCCGTAGTATACATACAGATATTTATGCTCACACGGACCTATCATATAGAGAGGGGGCCTAATATTCTCAGCTATTTCTTTTAGGATCTTCAAAAATTTTTCTGGTGAGACTACCAAGCTACTCAGCTTGTTATTGACGCTAGTTTCTATTGCTAATCGCAGGTTAACCAATTCTAACCTCGAGTTTACTAAAGAATGGCCAAGTTGTCTAAGTAGATCCTCTTTTCTTAGTACATGCTCCATACGTGCTCTACTTTTATTAGCTATCGACCCCCAGTCGATAATCTCTGAAATTAAACTCCTCAAAAATTTCGTATTGTTAGTAACTCGCTCTTCCAGCCTGTCGATCATGAGAATCTGATTCTCCAGCTCAACCTTCATATCTCTTCTTCCTTTTTCTACTAAGTCTATTTTTCGTGTAATTTTCTTTAGGTCTTCGTCATCGAGGGTGCCAAATACCGTTTTGAGTAATGACCCGCCAGCATTCACCCAGCCTCGCTTCAAGCATTTCTTCTTCTCCCCTAACTCAATAAAGACCTCCAGTTCCTTTTTAATTTTCTCGTATTCTGTATACATTCTCTTCACAGCTATTCCATAATCAATGGAAGGTGAGCTCAAAGTGTTTACACTCATCACATCCCTCACACAGTCCATATCATCCTTTAATTGTACATATTCCTGCCTAAGTTTCAACAAATCAAAATTTAGAATAAGCAACCAAGAATGTTCCGACAAGAGAACGTCAGTTTTCCGTTCAAATATCACTTCATGGGTATTACTTATCAGTTCAATACTGCATCTTCCCATCACACACGACGCCCAAAGCATAATTATATACCACATCCTTATCATCGTTAATCTTCGTCACGCGGGCAATCGGACGAATTAACTTTAGATCTAAGGGAATACGGGGAGCGCGGCAAGAAAGTAGGGCAATCAAGCGGCTCCGGCGTATCGCTGCGTCCTTCACTGGAATCCATCGACTCACATGCAGCAGCTGATCCCGATATCACAGGCCGCGACCTAAGCAGATAGGGAGAGTAAGGAGTGGACTTGTTCCTTCTCTCAGCTGTCTGTGTCTCTTCGGCGCCTCGCGTGAATGGCTCTGGGACAGAAGGGGAGTTGCACGGGGAGAGGGGAGAAGGTGGTGTGGGAGGGGAGGCAGAGGAGTCACTGTGGATGGCCAGGGGGGGAGGGGATTCGCAGTCCCCATCCCTTGTTTTGGGAGAGGGGGTTTGAAGTCCACCGCTCGTTTCCGGCGGCCTTCTTCTCGGCCGGCCAACGCGTCATTCTCCCGTCGCTGCAGGAAGGTGAGGGGAAGTACCGCGATGAGGTTTTAGGTGATTCTTATGGACCACAAGTGTCCGAAATGGAAGCTGGAGTTTTACATTAGTTGGCGACATAATCTCCACTACACGGTACGGTCCTTTCCATGGACTGTGAAATTTTTTCACCCTCCCTACCTTAGGGAAGGGATCGCTCAAATATACATGTTGGCCCTTATGGTATGAAATCCTTTTACTGCCCTTATTATATTGCGCCGCTCTTTTTCTTCACGCCTTCCTATCATTCTCCTTACACCTCTTCCACATTTCGCACAATTTATTCTTCAATTCCCCCAAGTAGCTGTCCTCATACCTGGATACCTCCCTCTCACACCGCTCGAAAGGAGACGTCATTGCATACCCGAAAATTATTTCGTGAGGGGAATGGCCCGTGCTGGAGTGAATGCTAGTATTATAAGCAGTCACTGCAAAAGTCAACCAAATATCCCAATCGCTATGCCTCGCATTCACGTAGTGACTCATCATGGTGGCTATAGTTCTATGCACCCTCTCGATTCTCCCATTACATTCCGGGTGAAAAGGCGACGTTCGCAACTTCTTTACCTTAAGTATTCGCATGAGCTCAGCGAAGTGTTCGGACTCAAAATTCCTCCCTTGATCGGAGAGAAGGGACTGCGGCACGCCAAATTTGAGAATCCATTTCTTCACGAAAGCATTAGCAACTGTCATCGCCGTCTTGTCGTGTATAGGTACCATTTCCAAATATCTCAAAAAGTGGTCTAATATTGACAGAATATACCGATTTCCTCCATCGCTTAAGGGTAAGTGTCCCACAATGTCGATGGCCACAAAGTCGAATGGTGGGTCGGTCGCAGGTAGGTCTTGTAGCGGTGCCTTGGTTTTTCGGTAGGGACTACAACGGTTGCAATATATGCAGTTCTTTAGGGTTGTTGCTATGTCACGCAAGAGGCCCGGCCACCAATATCGCGCCTTGATTCGGCACGCTGTAGGACCTACACCCAGGTGACCGGAAAGAGGATGGTCATGGAACTCTGTTATAATTTCGCTCCTCATGGCAATTTTAAGCCCATCACGCATCTTCCTGAAAAGGACGCGTCGGCTTCTCTGTGGGGGGTCTCCACTCCACCTGTTGAACTGGAATTGCAGCTGCGATGGCCTCTTCAAAAGTGGCTGGCGGTCTAGGACAACTGGCCACGGCCGGCTGGCCGCGACCGACTGGCCGCGAGACAACTGGCCGCGGGGCCAACTGGCCGCGAGACAACTGGCCGCGAGACCACTGGCCGCGAATAAGTTTCTCGAAAATGGTCTGCGATTAATGAAATACTGTGCAATGGTTGTGAACCCGATAACATTGAAATGGGTTTATTTAATTATTATTAAAATTACAAACATTATTTTACAAAATATGAGAATAGAAATTGATTACAAAACATTATAATTATTTGTAACATTTTGATAAGTTTTTTGTTCATTACATGTGAAAAGAGTATGAATAATAGACTGCGGCAGAAAATAAAAATAGCAAAGGCAAGGTTACATATCAATGAAATTTATTATAAAATATCAAAACGTAGGAATTAATAATAATATAGAAAAAATTAAAATATAGGTAATATCGTAATACAGATAATAAAAAAATGTTAGGCGTCCATTTCAAAATTATGAGCAATACCCCTTAAATATTCGATTTTGTCTCTATTTCCCTAATCTGCAACAATTGCTAAAATTCTAGCATCCTCAGCTCTATACTTTTTCAATTTTACGGGAGGATTTTGTCCTGCAATTAACTGCTCATAATAAAAACCTCTACAACGCTGAACTTTACTTAATCCGTCTATAAATTTCCAGATGTTAAGGTAATCCATCCCCAGTTCAGTTTGGAGACGTCTGTGGGCGGCCTCTGCATAGTTGTTTGTCCGATTCTCTCCATTCAGTACACGGTTGTACAAATTCCACATTTCACGAGGAAAAATGGGAGGACGTCGACCATGTCCTCGCCTATTCATTCTGCCGATGTAATTAAACTACAAAAATTTCTCATTTTAGCTATTGGTTCAAAAGACGGGTTGAGTATTTTTGTTAGAGTGATTTTTTGGTTGTTTCTGAAGTAACCAGTTGACTGTGGAGAAGAGATATATATTGCAATGTTATCGGGTTAACAACCATTGCACAGTATTTCAGTAGTCGCAGACCATTTCCGAGAAACTTATTCGCGGCCAGTTGTCTCGTGGCCAGTTGTCTCGCGGCCAGTTGTCTCGCGGCCAGTTGTCTCGCGGCGAGTTGGCCCCGCGGCCAGTTGTCTCGCGGCCAGTCGGCCGTGGCCAGTTGTCCCATTCCGGTGGCTGGCGCGGCAAGGCGACCAAGCTCACCAGGCAGGCCGTTGAGAATGGCGTCCAGGGCCCTTTGATCGGCCTCGAACCGGATGGAAGACACTTGTTCCGGCGTGCCCGTCGCTTCGTAGGTATTCGCATTCGTGGACCTTATCCTGTCGGCGAAGTCTTCCACACCTTCCGTGCCCCCTTTCCATAGCGTCGTAAGGAGTTCCCGATAGAACCGAGTGGTCTTCTTCGACCGATATCTCTCTATTAGATATCCCTTGAGATCTGTGAATGTCGCGGCATCCCGACATTCCGCCTTACTTCTTACAAATTCCGCGGCGTCACCTCCCAAGCACAGCTTTACCACTCGCAACGTCTCTTCCTCGTTCCACCCAGTGAGCGCTACCACCTGTTCGACTCGCTCACAGGAAGCCCGAACGCTCTCCTCCGGTCGTCCCTCGAACTTCCCCAATGCATTTATCAGGCCAAAGGTTTGACCCATCGCCGGCGGTTATTCTGCAGATAATCTTCCGCGCAGTCGCTCGTTTTCATCCAACAGTTTTCTTATCTTGTGGTCAAATTCCTCGATCACCTGTTGGAGATCGCGCTCCACTCCCGCGATACTCACACGACCTGCCATGTTGGTTCGTCCTCCCCGTCTTCGGCCCCTGGAAATTGGTTCTCGATCGCTAGGATCCCACTTCTGACACCAGTTGTTAATCGATTTTCCAAATCTATCAACTTGGCGGCATAAGTCCGCCGGGGGTCCGGAGAGGGAACACTAGGAGGAAATGAGACACAACCAACCCCTTCGAGTGCGTTTATTCCACTGACTTACAAAAGAAAAGCCGTGCCCTCAAGTGGCACGCCACATGATCGGCATATCACGTTTCCAAGCTCACACGCCTGTTAGTCTAGGGAGAAGGGAGGAGGGTGGGAACTAGGAGACGTGGGAAAAGGCGAAGAGGTACGTTTATAGCTGCGGTGGACATTTCAATTTCTGCAGGGGGTCCTAAGAGCATCCTTACCACTGTTTCAGACAGTAACACTGACATCATCTTCCTGGATCATCTGTACATTTAGGTACGTAATCGCTCATCAATATAATGGCAGCATTTTTATCAGAAAATTGGTATATATGATATCATACTTTGTAGGAAACAAGAGGAATTCTAAAATACTAATAATCATCATAGAAACTCAGAATTTTAATCATAATTAGATTAAATAATAGGAATTAATTTTCAAATTGAAAAAACTACCTAAGGTCCACCATTGGCCAAGATCGGTGTGTTCGCGGTATTCATATACCGTATATACCTGAATATAAGACGACTCTGATTATAAGACGATCCCCCATTTTGAACTCCTAATAAAAGGAAAAAATTTATTATGAACACAATGACAGGTTTATTATACCATTGACTAATAAACATTGAACCAATTGAAATAAGCAATTTTGTAGTGTTAGTTGGCATATACAGTTGCTTTCCTTCAAGTGTCTATCAACGACTGCTTTTAACTTCTTACAGGACCTACTATAAAGGCAACATCAATGCAAGCATTTATTTAGATTATCAATGAAGAGAAGATAACAATAACGCTTTTCTTTCATCTATTTGAAGGTTTAATTGGCCTTAAATGAATCGGAGGCAACAATGAGAGTCTCCTTGGCCTCAGGCGGCAATTTTTGACGTGACGGCCCTGAATGGGAGTTATAAAATTTAATACATCTAGTAACATTATATAGAATTTTATATTTCATATTTTAACAACAGTATTTGTAGCGATGAGTTTTTAAACTGAAAATTTAAATGTCTCGGATAAATGACAATGTGACTTATTGTTAGTATTTACCAGAATCCTTAAGATGAAAATTTACATAAATGTATTTTTATAGCTAAAGTTTATATTTATTACTGACGTTACATCAACCAAGCATACAAGATATTTCATATTTTAATAATACATTATACATTCAAATGTAATTCGCTTGATCATTTTTAGAAATAATACATAAATGCTACTATAGAAATACCGTATTTGACCGAATATAGCCCCCCTACCCATTTTTCTCACACAAATCTAGAAAATATTTTAATACCCTGAAAGGACGATTATTTTTAGGACTTTAATGTCATGAAACATGTTGTACAATTTGAAGAAATATCAAACTTGCACTCATTTAATAAAAAATTACCAATTAGCGAGTGATAAAACGCCATGCTAATTGGAATTTTAAGGTTTTCAGATTTGTTCCTCAGAATTCAGAGGGTATACTAACGAGAGAGATATTTGACAAGGAATTGAACAAAAATACATTTTTAGGGAGTAAAAATAAACTTTAAAAAGTCGAAATAACATACTTATTAATGCAGCAATATTAGCAAGTCGAAATAACATACCAATTTATGCAGCAATATAAATTCGCACTTTGCTCATATTTCGATCTATCTTTCGTTTGTGTAATTAACAATTCGAGCTTAGCCAGGCAATTAGTCCATTCTCGGGCAAGGTTAATTTTATTGGTATTACCGTATTTGCTCGTGTAAGCTGCGCACCTTTTTTCCCAAAACGCTGGTGGAAAAGAGGGGGTGCGTGTCTTACACGAATTCTTTTATTTGCCGCTCACCTTTTTTCCCAAAATGTCGTGTCGGTAAACAAATATACGTTAAGCTAGCACCCATGCCGCATCTATTATTCTATTTCTGAATTTCGGTGTATTTAGTCATTTTCATTCATTGTATAAAAATTTTAAATGAGTTTTAATTTTATTAAAGGGTGCTCCCCAAACTCGACGAAGTCTTCTGCTGCAATCGTCACGGAGGCCACGGCGCATGCGCGACCAGTTCGGGTTGGTGGGGGTTTTGTTCTCATGGCAGACGACACCTACCATGTTCAGATACAGCGTGCTTCCTTTATTCTATGATACGTCTATGAAAGTCATAGCCACCGTGGTGATCATTGAATGATCGCTGATCATAATTTTAGTTCACCAAAAAAATGACGACCGCTACGGTAGGGATCAGTGACCATATGGCTGGAAAATTACGTACAGCAGAATGATCGCTACCGGAGTGATTTCTGCCGAACATGACCAATGTGACCACAAAAACAGTTACGTGTTTAACAAAAGAGGACTACCGAGATTTCTGCTAGTACCGATATAGAGAGATCACCCAATAAATTCGTCACGTAGGAATGTGAAGATGCTTAACTTGAGGGTAGCATTTTTTAGAAATAGGAATTGGTGATTTAAAAAAACCCTTTTTCGGCTCAAATAATTTTTTTCCCTAGAGCTGGCCCAAAAACCGGGGTGCGCGGAATACACGGGGTCTCGGCTTACACGAGCAAATACGGTAAAACTTGCAATTTGACAATAATGAGAGCGATCAGGTAATAGAAAAATCCTTCCTATATGGTGACATCAATCATCCTTGCAAATAAATATTCGCAACCCGAGTAGTTTAGTCTTACAATGGATAGAAACACTTACTGACTCGAATGAAATTCATCATTATTGAAGCTTTTCACACTTGTTTGTACCCACCTAATTTTTAGTGCCCGAAAATAGCCCCCCCTCCCCCCCCCCCCCCCCCAACTTTTGCACTTCGCTTTTGGCCAAAAACAGGGGGGCTATATTCGGTCATATACGGTACTTGTGTTATAAAAAGAAACATTTTGATAACTTGGCCATAGGCGCCAATATTCCTAGCTACGTCTCTGTTACTAATGTTGTATATGATAGGAAATGAATGTACAGTAGTCCCACGCCATTCCTGAAAACCCCCGCGAATGGCAAATTCGCGAATGGTAAGTAATAGGGTATATGGAAAAAACAGGGTTTGGTTGTTAGCGTCCCTATTCCAGCATGTAACTTGCATTTTTGCCCTTCAAAATATAATAATACAATACGTAATGTGGCGTTCTGAATAAATGCCACATTTTATTAAAGAGCAAGAAACTGATCTCCACACCCTTCGATGACGTTGGTGATATCCCGTTTATTAATTATAAATCCCACGAATTTCATTATTTTTTTAAGAAAATTTTTAATTTCGGTGAACCAACACAATTTATTTATTTTTAACAAAAAAATCTCTATAGGGATTTACGAAACACATGTGGGTCATTCCACGTCAGATGGGACAGGTGTTGACCCTCACCCTCGCGGATTTTGACGAAAATTGGAGGATGTGTTTGTCTGGGGCTCAAACCAACTCATACCAAACCATTTCGTAACAAAATGATTTTTGGTCGATTTAGGAGGGGGGTTCAATTTGGCGTGGTTCAAATCATCTTAATTTTATTTTTGCAATATCTCCGGACCTATTAGCGGTAGAGGCATGCAGTTTTGCTCATTATCAAGAGAATGCATTGTAGATTACTAATCATATTTCATTTGTTTAATTTAAGAATATTTTGTTTAAATATTTACATTGTTTAATTTTAAAATTTAAATAATTAAAATACCCCACTTTTTATTTTAGCCGTTTTCAGTTATTTTGTACCTCTAAATATGCTCTTTGAAATCACAAAATTTGGTAACAGTTTTTTTCCATTTAAGGGAGATAGTGGGTTTCAAAATTTGACAAGTGCCAACCGTGGGCACTGAACCGGCGACGTAAGGCACTCTTAGCTGCTCTTATTATTTCCTTGAACCTGCGACAAGGCTCCACAAAGTACAACCAGGCAATGGGGCATGTCACCGAAACCTTCCCCTCCCCTCCGCCTCTTATTCTTTTAAAGACCCCCCTCATCTTCCCTCCCCCTCACGTGCTTCTGCGACGCGCCCGGTGTAGTCATTAGGCTTGCTCAGCGCATTTTGCCGGACTTTAAGGCTTGGGCCACAAGGAGTTTTTTCGCGACGAAGACTGGCGTCAAGATAACGCTACAAAATGGGTCTGATGTTTCCTTATGGAATATGCCACACGGGCGTTTTTCGCCCGCGGGAGGGACTCATTCTCAATGTCGAACGCCGCGGCGCGTCGGACGGATGGGCCAGGGTGCGTTTCGAAAGCGAGGCGATGATGTTCGAGGGTGCCCACATGGAGCGTTTTCCCGACGCCCCTCTGTCGCGGTCGCCGAGTTGAAAATAGGGAAAAAGTATGAAATGTATGCACGTGCAACGCTATATGTCGGTCGTTTTATTACCGGCTCTGTCTGACACTCGAGTTTTTCAACGATCGTTTCTGAACGCCTCGTGTGGCCACCTCTAGGCGTCTAGTTAGTTGCACCGGTCGTTTCTTCACGCTCGCCATCGTTGCAAAAAAACGAATTGTGCGTAGAGTCGGCGTAAGTTAAGGTCTTGTGTTTCTGCTTCCGAGTCTTGTTGTCTGGTAGCCCTGTGAGTATGGCGGACAATCGCTCATGTTCCGTGGGTTCTACCCTTGGTTTAAGTTGCTCGCAGGAGAACTCGTACAAGCCGCGAAGTTCGTTTACGCACCATCAGGTTTATCTCTTAGAGAGACGCACAGGTGTTTTTGGACTGAGGAACATATGTCACTCTCACGAAAAACGTTTCCTCTCTATGTATGGAATGAAAGAGAAGGAATGCTGCAATCCCTTCCGTGCTCACAGTAGGAAAGTTAATGCTTTGTCCACTGTCAGTAGGGAGCTAGACAGCAAATGCCGTTTAAGATTTTCCGGTGTGATAGAAGGGATGAAAATTTGCAAGATAAGGCTCATCAAGTGCTTAAGTTCACCGCTTATTGGGCAAGCACTCAGTCACTCTGGAAGCGGTCTCTCATCAAGTGAACGGTCTTCGGAAGCGGTAGGATCATTGCTGGTATGTGAGCCAACGACATCTGCACAGTCGATGCACATGGAGGTCGCACTTCCGAGCACTTCACGAGAAGAAGGAACACCATCAGAGTATAGCAATTACTGTGTTAATGCATCCAGGAGCACATCATCTTCTGACGGCGAGCTTGGAGAGAGCAGTGTACCTATATGCTCACTAAGAAAGTCTGATGCCCTCGAGAAGTTGAATCAAAGCCTTACAGCTCTCGGAGAGTCGCCTATCGTTGCCAGGAAACTAGGAAGATCCAGGAGGTATGGTGCAAGTAAGTTAAAGAAGACTGAGTCAGCATATAGACATTCACTGCAGGAGGCTATGGGGAAACGTGTTAAGGAAGATGGTTCAGAATTGAGTGATGAAAATATTGATTATGAAGAAGCTGGACGGGTTGTCCTGAAACAACTGAAAGAGAAGTTTCTTGCAGCCACTTCAATGAGCGAGAAGACAATGATCCTGTCTGTTTCACCAAAAAATTGGAGCAGAAATAGGATAATGTCGTACTTCGGGGCAACGAAGTATATGGTGGTCAAGATGAAGGAGTGTGTCAAGGAAAAGGGTATTCTGTGTTCGCCTAATCCTTTGAAAGGTAAATCGATACCTGATTCCACAAGAGACCTAGTGACCACATTCTATAGAGAAGCTGACATAAGCCGCGAGTTGCCTGCTGTAAAACAATATAAGAGCGTCGTAGAAGGAGGAGGTCGAACGCAAAAACAGAAGAGACTCATTCTTGGCACTCTGAAAGAAATTTATCAGGCTTTTAAAGAGAAAAATCCAGATGTGAAAGTTGGGTTTTCCAAGTTCTGTGAGCTGCGACCAGCAGAGTGCATCTTAGCAGGAGCGTCCGGTGCCCATTCTGTTTGTGTTTGTCAAATTCACCAGAACTTTAAGCTCATGTTTTCTGCAGCACGCTTCAATGATTTGAAAGTGAGCTCAGGTGAGATTCCTTTCAAGACATATCGGGACCTTCTGTCCATGACGCTTTGCGAATGTGCGAATCGTGATTGTTACCTCGGCTCATGTGAGAAATGTCCTGGGAGCGAGAACCTGACGGATACTCTTACGAATATTTTTGCAGAGAACTGTATTGAAGAGATCACATACTGCCAATGGAGACAGGTTGACCGGTGCTCCTTGGATAACGTTACCCAGCCAATTGACGAATTTCTCGAGAAGTTAGTAGAAAATGTGCCGGACGTGATTAAGCATGATTATGTAGCCAAAAGGCAATCAGAATACTACAAAAATATAAGAGAGAATTTGCAGCATGGGGAGGTACTAGCTATTTCTGATTTTTCTGAGAACTACCATTTTGTTCTGCAGGACAGTGTACAGGGATTGCACTGGGATAATACCCAGGCCACAGTGCATCCCTTCGCTTGCTACTACCGTTCAAGTGACAATAAAATTTACCCTCTGAGTTTTGTGGTGATATCAGACTCACTTTCGCATAACACTACTGCCGCGCATGCTTTTCAACGGGAACTAATTGATTTCTTGAAAAGGAACACCAAAATCACAAACCTGAAAAAAATAATTTATTTCTCAGATGGTGCTTCCTCCCAATACAAGAATCGTTTTAATGTAGCAAATGTGGTGAAGCACGAGGAAGATTTCGGAGTACCAGCTGAATGGCATTTCTATGCCACGTCACATGGAAAGGGTCCAAGTGACGGGTTAGGAGGCACCCTGAAGAGGAATGCCGCTCGAGCGAGCCTCCAACTACCTCCTGAGAAACAGCTGCGGACACCAAGGAATCTATACTATTGGGCGGTCCAGAATCTCTCAGGAATGAATTTCTCTTTCGTCTCAGAGCAAGATGTCCACGCAGAGAGTAAGCACTTAGCTGCGAGATTTCGTGAGGCAACTGAGATTAAAGGAATTCGGCAGTGCCACGCCGCTGTACCTGTATCGCGTGGAGTGGTATGCATGAAGCACCTATCGGAGATACCTGACGGAGTCAAAATCCAAGTATGGGACCCAGAGGTGAATCCGGAAGGAGAAACTTCAGATTCAGCGAACACCGACACTCAACATCGAGTCCTTACTAGGTAAAAAATTACAGTCAATGCATACATTTCCAAAATTTTCAGGTCTACTAAGAGTCAAATGAGTTTATATACTTCTATTTCAATTACAGGTCTGCAGCAAGGAGAGACACGCAGATAGATAGATAGATAGATAGATAAGTGGCTTTATTTTCAGGGCGAAATTGAGACCATAAGGTCCCCTCTTCCATTTAACCCTAACGCAGAGGCAATAGAGATGCCAAGGCAGAAGAATAGAGCATTCAATCAGTTCCAAAATATTTCCAACAATATTGGGCAGTAAAACAGATTAACTGGAGCCCTTGTTTGTGAGAAAACAATTATTGAATGACCTAAATAAATATCTCAATCAGATTTATGTTCCTTTTTAATGAATTCTCCTTTCTCGCTATCGGCCGTGAGAGCAACTACACCGGGCGCGTCGCAGAAGCACGTGAGGGGGAGGGAAGATGAGGGGGGTCTTTAAAGGAATAAGAGGAGGAGGGGAGGGGAAGGTTTCGGTGACATGCCCCATTGCCTGGTTGTACTTTGTGGAGCCTTGTCGCAGGTTCAAGGAAATAATAAGAGCAGCTAAGAGTGCCTTACGTCGCCGGTTCAGTGCCCACGGTTGGCACTTGTCAAATTTTGAAACCCACTATCTCCCTTAAATGGAAAAAAACTGTTACCAAATTTTGTGATTTCAAAGAGCATATTTAGAGGTACAAAATAACTGAAAACGGCTAAAATAAAAAGTGGGGTATTTTAATTATTTAAATTTTAAAATTAAACAATGTAAATATTTAAACAAAATATTCTTAAATTAAACAAATGAAATATGATTAGTAATCTACAATGCATTCTCTTGATAATGAGCAAAACTGCATGCCTCTACCGCTAATAGGTCCGGAGATATTGCAAAAATAAAATTAAGATGATTTGAACCACGCCAAATTGAACCCCCCTCCTAAATCGACCAAAAATCATTTTGTTACGAAATGGTTTGGTATGAGTTGGTTTGAGCCCCAGACAAACTCATCCTCCAATTTTCGTCAAAATCCGCGAGGGTGAGGGTCAACACCTGTCCCATCTGACATGGAATGACCCATGCGTAAATCATTAAATAAAGTAAAAATGTTTTGCCTCTGGCATGCCATGGCGGAGTAACCCCCCATCCAGTACATAGCTCTGAACCTGAACACCCTCTTGGTCAAATCCTGGCTATGCCACTCACATACAGTGGAAACCACTTAACATGAAAACGCTTAAAATGAAACATCGGTTAACACGAAATGCATCATTGGTCCGTTCCAGGGCCTATACCTTTCAGTATATATTCATTCACAAAATCGAAACGGTTTACAGGAAATATGGCTTATCACAAAAATATTTTTCGGTCCTACGAAAATAAATACATGCAAAATTCTTCGGATAAGATGAAATGGCATTTGAAAGGTATGGTTTCTCCAGTGCGATAATATCTTTGGCTGTGTATTACATCCTATTATTGATATGTATCATGGATTTTCCTACAGGCCTAATTCCATATTTGAAAAATGAAAATGTTACCATTAAAACTGTCATCATGGAATTTGGTTAACTTGAAATTCGGATAACACGAAATGATTGTACCGGTCCCTAGCATTTCATGTTAACAGGTTTTCACTGTATATTGTTATTTCTTAGTGATTTCACCTGATGCTAGCAAGCTTTA
The DNA here is from genome assembly GCA_036926305.1 of Uropetala carovei. Lineage (NCBI taxonomy): Eukaryota > Metazoa > Arthropoda > Insecta > Odonata > Petaluridae > Uropetala > Uropetala carovei. The sequence continues at coordinate 3,828,115 of JAXCHB010000037.1, read as the reverse complement.
TCTTATAAGGGGAGGGCCACTTATTGGAGTCTCGGATTTTGATGAAACTTGGTAAATGGATAGTAGTCGAGACAAGATTTATGTATCATCCCCCTTTTGGGCATAGACAGTTAATAGTTTAGAAATTGATCTTTTTACTTTGGGGTTCCTTTAAAGCCTATTATGAACACACCGTAAATCGCAGTAGAAATAGCATTGTGGTTATCGTCCCAGCTTGCAGAGTGCTACGAATAGGATTTGAATCTAGAGCTTGGCATTTTCTTTTCATGTACCAATTTTATTTTTTCTTGTCTATACCTTTATGAAAACTTCACACCGACTCCTTTTCTCTCTATATTTTGTGTTTGAACAAATCTGTAAATTTATTCCGATTACCACCAGCTTTAACTTCACTTCCTAAAAATTACTATATATTGTATTGCCACTCATGTGTCGCATGGATGAATGATTGAAAAGGTTTCGTTTGGAACAATTGTCACTGCCAGGGAAAGTTTTGCCATCTTCATTGGTAATGGCTATAAGTTTTCGATAGATATTTATACACATTAGCCGCAATACAATAGATAGTAATGTTTAGGAAGTGAAGGTGAAGCTGATGGTAATCAGAATAAATTCGCAGATTTTTTCAAACAAAATATTGAGAGAAAAGGAGTCGGTGTGAAATTTTCATAAAGTTATAGACAAGTAAAAATAAAATCAGGTAGGTGAAAAGAAAATGTCGGGCTCTGGATTCAAACCCTTTGCATAGCGCTTCGCAAGCCAGTACGATAACTACTACGCTACATATACTATGAGTTACGGGTTGTTCATAATATGCTTTAAAGGAACCCCATAGTAGAAGGTTTTATTTTCTGGCTAAACTATTAACAGTTTACACCCAAAAGGGGATGATTCCTAAATCTCGTCTTGACTACTATCCATTTACCAAGTTTCATCAAAATCTGAGATTCCAAAAAGTGGCCCTTCTCTTGTTAGTTACAGTGACACATCTAGTGACCTTTGTGAATTCATTTTTTGCTACATTTTATACATAATCTCAATCCACTTTAAGCTAACCTGTGACTCGTGTACTGCAACCTTATTAAAGTGATTACTTGTTATTTGTAAATTAACCTTGAGAATTTGTTTATATTGATGTTTCATTTATAGTTTTTATCATTTATAGACTAGTTATGTTTTGGGAAAAACGCTTCCTAAATTAAATCAAGAAGCATTTCTGTGTAAAATGGGTCAACAAAGTTTTCTAAGATATTTCGACCCCGCTGATTCCGAAAATAGCTGTTGCCACCTTGTATTTCTGACCGTTACTCCGGAATTCAAGATGGCGTCCATTCATAAAATCACGCGTTACTGGCTATTTTCGACATATGAACGAGATTTAAGTGTTCGCGTTTATGTTTTATAGAGCAAAAAACCCAACGAAACATGTACCAGTCATGTTTGATAGCAGGAAATGCCTTAAATTTAATAAATATCGCTCTATAGTGCTGTCAAAACAAAAAAAATTAGTATTTTCCATACGTAAGTTTTCCGGCCATGTGTGTCACGTATTATTTTAATTATGACTCATTACGATAGGAAAGGACTGCGAGTTCACGTTCTTCGAGTGCTTACCTAGTGCTGTCAATTATTGGCATAGGAAGGACTGAATGCAGAGAGTAGTTTCGCTGCAAAATTCTAGTAGACTTAATACCATCCAGGATGTTAAATTCGTTACAATACTTTTCACTGTTTATGTGTAGAGTTGTCATGAATTAATAAGTATTAACAATATAGAGGTAATAGCTCAATCTTCAAAACATTATTTATTTTGCAAAGTTCTTATTCCAATGAATCTTTACCATTGGTACATTGCGCGCCACATTGGCACATACTGGTGCAAGTTAGTTGGTTTTAAGTGTTCACGTCTATGTTTTCTAGAGCGAAAAACACAACGAAACATGTCCCAGTTGTGTTTGATAGAAGGAAATGTCATAAATTAATATAAATATCGCTCTATAATATTATCAAAACAAAAAAATCAGGATTTCTCATACGTAAGTTTTCCGGCCATGTGTGTCACGTATTATTTTGATTACGTCATAATAATAAATGAATCGGCTGAAGCGTCACATACAGGTGTTAAGATTGTGCTGTTGAACGCATCATTACCGTTCATCTACGGACACGTTTAAAACTAGGCGGAAACAGTAGAGTGCACGCTTACGTACTATGATAAATACTAAATATGAGTCGATCGGTCGGTGTGTGATGAAGTAAAGCTAAGCACCAATTGTAAGGATATTCAGGCCCTTGTATCCTACTTCCAAAGTCATATATTACAACGTCTTGTTCAGGATTACGCTGAAACCAAATCTGAACATGATGAAAATTTTGCATTTTGGTGGTCTTACGTACGCATGATTTCCGTTTTGCTTATGTTCACAGGAGCAATAAGTGATGGCGATTGGGACCTGTATTTGTGTGCATTAACAAGGATGCTCCCCTTCATAGCGAGGTATGACCACACTAATTATTTTAAATCGCTGACTGTGTTTGTGTCAGAAATGCACCAAATACCAGAGGAGGTCGAAGTTAGGTTCAAGGAAGGTGACTTTGGAGTACAAAGATCTCACAACAAGTTTGCACAGGTCGATGCTGACCGTGCTCAAGAATGGATTGTGGGTGTTTGCAAGGATACTGTAGGCTTGATAAGAATAACACAAAACCAATCTAGTCTTTAGAGATGGTCTTTGTCATTCTATTGGAGAAGTGAAATCTCCCTGAAGACATACTGAATGTATGGGCTGAAAAACAATTTATCACCCACTGCTGAAGCTCCACCCGGCCGACGGAAGAGGGACAAAGCAGACGAGGATGTCATTCTCTCTGTAATGACACGATCTAACGTGTGCTCTGGAAATGGATGCTCAATGCAAATACACAATGTGGCCACGAAGGATATTGCTACACGTGCAATAAGCACGTTGCTCTTGAACGCTGAGAAACGGGTTGAAGCAAGTGAAAGAATTTGTTCAACAAAGATTTGTGGTGTCACTGACAAGCGGAAAACCACAGATAAGTTTCCACCAAAGTCTCCGAAAAAAGTGCCACTGTCAGAGGATGCCATGGGAGCAGCAGAGGAGTTTGTTACATGCTTGTATAAAGTAAGTTTTCGCCATAATGATTTTTTTCTAACATCAAGCACCTATCATAACTTGTAATTGAGTTTATCATTTCCTTTCTGGTTGATCTCAGCATAAAGCTAACCGACTGTACGGGGCTTACCCTTTTCGGAATGAAAAGGAAGCTCGAAGCGCTACCACCTACTAGTAACGCTGTGCAGTTCGACTTTAAACGCAGCCACCTGCAAACTGTTGTGTGGAAAAATGCATACTTCAAGGATCCTGTGTGTCCTGATCCAACGACCTGTGGATACAAATTTGAGGATGACCAATTGGTTCCCATCTTGCAATCTTTGGAACCAATCCCAAAGGCTTGTCTGGATATTGTTCAATGCAGGTGCAAAACTGAGTGTGGTACTAGGCAGTGTAAATGTAGGAAAGGCCAACTACCTTGCACCAATATGTTCCAGTATGGTGCGCAATGTACCAATGGTAAAGATTCATTGGAATAAGAACTTTGCAAAATAAATAATGTTTTGAAGATTGAGCTATTACCTCTATATTGTTAATACTTATTAATTCATGACAACTCTACACATAAACAGTGAAAAGTATTGTAACGAATTTAACATCCTGGATGGTATTAAGTCTACTAGAATTTTGCAGCGAAACTACTCTCTGCATTCAGTCCTTCCTATTCCAATAATTGACAGCACTAGGTAAGCACTCGAAGAACGTGAACTCGCAGTCCTTTCCTATCGTAATGAGTCATAATTAAAATAATACGTGACACACATGGCCGGAAAACTTACGTATGGAAAATACTAATTTTTTTTGTTTTGACAGCACTATAGAGCGATATTTATTAAATTTAAGGCATTTCCTGCTATCAAACATGACTGGTACATGTTTCGTTGGGTTTTTTGCTCTATAAAACATAAACGCGAACACTTAAATCTCGTTCATATGTCGAAAATAGCCAGTAACGCGTGATTTTATGAATGGACGCCATCTTGAATTCCGGAGTAACGGTCAGAAATACAAGGTGGCAACAGCTATTTTCGGAATCAGCGGGGTCGAAATATCTTAGAAAACCTTGTTGACCCATTTTACACAGAAATGCTCCTTGAAAGTGAATATCGGTTTGAATTGACTAGACTATTTAGTAATAATTTTGTATTACCTATTGTATTTATGTTTTATTAAAGATTACTATATATCAGGGGTCAGGAACATTTCTCCCTTATCTAACTATATATTAATTTTACATTGACGTCTTTAGACATTTGTTTACAATTTATATTGGCATATTCCTGGAGAACAGTTCGTCGTAAAGATATGTGGTAAACGGCGTTTTTTTTCTAATGGCTATGAGGTCCCTGGAAAAATATTTTCGTTTGCTAAAGTGTCCCGGGTTCGAATCCAGGAGACATATTTTCCCATAAGTTTACATGGGATTTTCGATTTTTCAGAGTGCAAGGTTTTCTTCCTTTGTTCGTTAAAATACGTAAATATGGACCGATTTTCTTCTTTTTTGCTTTATTTGACGGCTAAAGCTCTATACTATCTTATTCTTGCCATGTTTATGTTTCACGGTCAAAATTTTCAGAAATATGCATTCTTTTTCGAACTTTTGCGGATTTTTCGTACTCCTTCCGGGTGTTGCCAAGGTGACCGTCATTGTTGCCTTCGATTCAATTACAATCAATTATACCTTCAAATAGGTGAAAGAATAGTGTTATTTGCTTCACACTTTTGTTTAACATAAGCATCGAAATTAATGAAGCATAGCAATGTAAATATTTACAGATAATTATTCTGTTGACTGCATATGGGAAGCGTTTCTAGCTGTGTCAATAGCATGTGTATTACAAACAAGCTCCCAGCACATTGAGTTTTATTTTAAATTGTGCAATTAATTTTTTTTTGTTTTGTTTTACTGTTTGAATGCTGGAATCTCACCTTTTTGCAAGTAGAACCATCATATTACACATCTGTAATCCTTATTAATGCAAATGGGCTCATGCATCAATTAAAAATTAGATGAGAATAGAGTTGCACGTTACTTTGTAAACACATTATATGGTTATCTTCTCTTCATTAATAATCTAAATAAACGATTGCATTGAGGTCGCCATTATAGTAGGTCCTCTAAGAAGTTAAAAGCAGTTGTTGATAGGCACTTGAAGTAAAGCAATTGTTTGTGAGTTTGTCTATAAGGGTGAAATGATAATCATTGGAACTAAGGTAAGGTACAGCTGCCAGAGAAAGGAAGAGGAGCCAGAATCAAAGGAAGAGTATTGTAGGAAAGAGAGATAAAGAGATGCAGAAGCTCATAGGATTGCCTGTGTAGATAAGGAGCAGAGAGTACAAGAAAGACAAAGAAATAGGGAAACATGGCAAATGAATAGGGAACAAAGAAGATGTCACCTAAGGCCGAGCTATTTAGATTATTTGCATTTCATTTATTTCATTAATTATTCAATCAAAATTATTTCACTAAACTTTCAGTTTATTTAAATCGCGTTGAGGATCAGAGATCTGGGGCTGCCCTACTAGTATTAGTTATTTCTTATGTGAAATGGTGTTCTGATGTTTGTCGTTTTGCATTTCATTGCCTTTTTCAGGAATGTAGGTCCGACAAAATTCGAGGCCTTTCAGTACATTGAGATCTGTTTCTGAAAACTGCTATGTATAACAAAATGATGTACAGCGAAACCTAGTTTATCATAGACAATGATAAACTGTTGCTGTGGACATTTTGTGTCACATTTATAACATTTATAACTTTGCCGGAAGAAGACACACTTTTGAATTTTTTTGATGTTGGGGGATGGCATGTGTTTCCCCTCCATGCTTTGCTGCTTGCTTTTGGGCTCATAATGATGCAACCATGTTTTGTCTCCCATAACAATTCTTCTTAGGAATGCCTCTCATTCATCGCAATGCCGCTGTAAACAATGCGTACAAATCTCCAAACACTTCCGTTTGTGCTCATCTGTGAGACGTTTGGGGACCCACCTTGCACAAACTTTGCAATATTTGAGGTTGTCGCGCATGATCAAATACTCAGACCTGTAGCTGATGTCTAACATTTGAGCAATAGCAGAAACAGTAATCCATCTGTTTTCTTGAATTGCAGCATTCACCTGATCAACATTGATTGCCGTTGTTGAAGTTGTCGGGCAGCCTGAATGGTCTTTGTCAACCACACTTGTTCTGCCACTTCTAAACCTTTCCACCCATTCATACACCTTTCTTTGATCAGTACACTTTTCTCATACTGTGCTAACATTCTTTTGTGAATCTCGAAGGGTTTGACCTCTTCTGACTACAAAAATCTGATCACAGAACATTGTTCACTAATGGTGCAATTGGAAATCGGAGCCGACATGTTTACACCTCGACTGTACAAAGCACACTGAGCACAGGCAACTGGTGAAACGTGTAGACTTGTCTAACAATCCAATAAGTATGATGACCTTAGGAGAGTGTTATGACATGCGGTATTAGTTTTATATGCAAATGGCCTTTACTTTTTGATTTACCCTCGTATATTGCAGTTGTAATTTCTTGAATTTCACCTTTGCCTCTTCACAAATGATGTATATACAACTTGTAACAAAACACGTTCCTTAAGTTGTTGATGACATATATGGGAAACTACTTGTAACGAGTCAACATATAGCAGAAAATTACTGTATTTAAAATTAGAATAAGGTTGTATTAGCGTAGAAAATCATTAAAGATATACATTTCTCTCTATAAAGATGTTTTGTGTTCACTAACACAACAGTGATGGTGTAAATATTTCAGTATGAGGATCGTAAACTATTCATCCAGCATACTTCAAATTTGTTGTTGGCAGTGGAAGATCTGACACAGATATTAAGCTAAAGCAGGAGCATACAACCTATGGCCCTCAGACCAGCTGTGGTCAGCAAAAGCATTTTACCTGACCATGAAGCTTTGATAAAAATATGGTCTGCGGCAGTGCTTGAGGTGGAAAAAAAGTGGTGTAGTTGTTGAGGAGTGACCGTCTCCCATTTCCCCTATTTGTTTTTCATTTATTCCTTTCCCTGCATCATTTTAAATTTTCTCGCACTCAGTTGTTTTTTGTTACCGGCGCTGTAGGGAAGTGTAGGGAGAGGAGGGGGTGGGGGGAAGGGGGGAGTGCTGAGTGAAGTAGCGGAGAGTGAAGAAGTGCTTTTTTGGCCGTCGAAGAGAGAAGTCGAAGACCAGCAGAGGAAACCACATCATCCTTCCCCATTGACCTTGTAAGTGTTATTCTACTCCAGCACAGTCGCTTCCAATCAGTTATTTTTTGGTTTGATCTTCTCTGGGAACCTCGACCACAGGCGTAACAGTAGTCCTCCATGATTTTGAATGCAGAAAATAAGGTCATGGTATGGTTCATGAGCTTCATAAATTTTACATATAAGTTATATATGAGTCTGTTATTTTATATATATGTAACTTTAGACTGGTTTAACATACATTGGAGTAAAACACACACTATATATTTTATTTCTTATCGAAGTTAATTTTATATGTTAAAATGTCATGGTAGGCTAACAGCTAGCCTGATAAAACCCCTTTACTAATATAACATCTTTTTCTCACTCATTTTATGCGACCGAAAAACATTTCAGTTTTGATATTTTTTGATACCTAGAAAAATATTAGAGGTCAAAGGCACTCCACTGTACACAAATCTTCCTATTGTGATTGGAAACCAAACATGAAATTTTCCAATGCTAAGGCACAGGAATTCTAAAAATTACAATTTTTAGAGGCTGCATTGCCATAGTATTGCCCCATACAAATATATAAATTATACGGCACTTTCAGATGAGCTATAGACTTGAAATCTGGCACGGTTATATGTTTTTAGACAAAACCGATGGGAAAAATATGAAATTCTAAAAATTCCAAAATTTAAAAATGCTTGCAGAATGCAAGCACCATCTACTAGTATATTGAACATGCATAAATCAGGGATGCCTGTAGTTTGCTTCATCAGATCCTTGTGAAACCTTTCTTATTCAATTTGCAATGGAATCTTTAGGTTGTTTTCAAAAGAATATGAGGTCCATTACCTTCCTCAGCCTACCAAACTTTCAGGAGGCATGAAGAGTGAAAGTACAGGGTGACAAATGAGGATTATAAATAAGGTGAGGAAGAACTTCTTATGTCCCAAGTTATTCAGAGCATTTATAGTTATATTAACCTAATAGGGGACATGTTTTGGAGAAAAAAAATACCTTTAGAAAGAAGACCTAATTGCTTCTCCCTCAGACCTGGTTTCAAGGAATTTTTACTTTCTGTGTACGTAGTAGTAGTTAATATAGAGGAGTGACAGAGGGAAGGTATTGTGTTCACAAAAAAAATCTACTTCGAGATTTCAATGGAAATACATGTTTTGAGGTCCCTAGAACATGTTTAGACTATTTTTGGAATGATGTCTGTGTGTGTGTGCGTGTATGTGATTGTGGGCACTCTAACTCAGAAAGTACTTGTCATATTAATACCAAATTTCATATATAACACTTTAGCCTGAGCACAAAGAACTGATTAGTTTTTGTACAATAACGGTTAACTGGAAGTCGAGGTTTATTCGAAACCCGATTCGGTTTTTGCGATATTTCTCCGATAGTACATCATTATTGTATACATAGACCATTACAAAAAATGTAGAAAATATAATTTCCTACATCTTTTATTTCAAACAATTTTCCATAGCAGTTATTGTTTAGGAATTATTTATAAATAATCGGTTTTTTCAGTTTCTGTCAAATATCTTCTTAAAAACGTCATTATTGGTAATCTTTGTGAGGACTAAAGTTGTAGAGAATAATATTTCTCCCAAGTTTTGTTTGAAACAAATTTTTGCAGAACCATCCATTTCGGAGATATGTAACTTATTCTTAAATTTCCAGTATACAGCGCCACCAACTGGCGGTGAATACTGTAAACATATTCAACATATAATTTATGGCAATAAGGATGACTAATCTTCTGCGATACGAAATAATAATTTTTCCTTATAATGCTATTCATAATAATTTAAATATCTATACCCCAAATATGGAGAAAGTCATGTGTTGGCCACATCAGATTTTTTAAGAATAGCCTAATAGTTTAGCTGCATTGATTGTAAGAAAATGTTCCAGAAAAACCATATTCTATGTATTATCCTAAACACATTAAGAAATTAGGCCACATGCTTCACAGGCATCTTGCAGCATTGTATAGTTAATATGTCAATGTTTCTATGGCATTGCAGTCAGCTTCTTCAGGACAAGAGGTGATATTTGGTCTGGGCATCCTTTATTTATAGTCCTGCATCCTGGTGCATTGTGATTGGCAATAAGGACTGTGTTTGGTGATTGGTTGATCATAGATATGGTGTTTATTGAGTGGAAAGTTCTCTTCCAGGTGTTGGAAAGTAGGTAGCCATCATTCCTGTTGAAGTTTGTAAGGTTTGTGGCTATCTCAGTGGCTTCTCCAATATGCTGTGAGTAGTATTGATTTTCTCTTGCAATTGCTCTGGCATTTTCCATTTCATTGTCATGTCAAAGTTCAGACAATGCATGTTTCGCGATGGCTGATAGTTTGTTGATTAACACACTGGTGTTCTCTGAGCAATGGAGGCTATACCACAACATTGTGAAATCCTTTGCAACTCAGGAAAATGTAGTGATGGTATTATGGAGCGGTCATAGAGATCCGTAGTATTGGAGATGAAATATTGGTAGAAGTGAAGCATCCCCAATAACTGACACAGCTGGTTGATCTTCTCTGCAGTGAAGTTCTTTATGGCCTCTACCTTTTCTTGTAATGGCATTGTGCTGCCACTGGAAACTGTGTAGCCTTGGAATTTCACTTCTGGCACACTAAGAACACTAAAAAATTTTTTGGAGTTGACATGGACGCCGTACTCATTGAGGTGTATGAAAAGTTTGCACAGATGTTGCAAATGCTCCTCAGATGATGATGATGCCACCAGTATATCATCAAGGTATGCATAGCAAATGTCTAAACCCCTCAGTTTCCCATCTGTAAAGATCTGGAAAGTCTGAATGTCGTTGCTTAGCTTGAAAGATTCAATGAGCGTTAATGCTCGAAGCATGAAAACATAACTGACATGCTATTGGTAAGGCATTGACAGAAATAAGGCTACACGCCAATTTCAGTGTTCAAAAATTTACACAATATTACAACTTTTAGCAAAGTACAATTACGTCAAATGTCACTTTATTTTGTCTCATATCCAAAATCAAATGAAGTGCATAACATATACAGATAGAACATGTTCTTGAAGCTGCTTAGTAATCACAAAACAGTTGTGATAAGAAATACCCTTGTTCAAGAGAAAGAACTCCAACACTGTCATGTGCACAACGATGTGTTTTTCAGGTGAGTCTCGTGGTCAGCTGAGCTCGTCTTTTCTCAGATGGATCAGTCTATGTTCGGTTCCAAGTTCTGCACACCGGCAAAAAGGGAGGAAGTCTTTAGGTCACATAACCTACAGTAGGGGAAAGTGCTCTTCGTCGGAGAGGAGGGAGTGATGTTGCAGGCGGGCCATGCGAAGGTTGGCTGGCAGGTCAGACGTTTGGTTATATAACTGGCAGGTTATGTAAGGGTGGAAAAGGAAGCAAGTAAGGTGTTCTGGATGAACGCTGTGAGGAGAATGCTGCTTGAGTTCCGTCGACGAATGAGAAATTGCGTCGAATGATGAGAAATGTGCGACTTCAATGTGCAGCCTCGTACGTGCACTTGTTAAAGTGCCAAGAGTCAAAGTGCATAGAGGGGAAGGCATCTTGGAAGAAAAATCTGCACAAAGACATGAATGGAAATTCAATGATTCCAAAGAGCATGGTGATGGCCATCTTTGGAACATCCTCCGGACTGACAGGAATTTGACTATATGCCCTCACACGGTTGATGGTGGAAAAGACTGACTTGCCAAAGAGGTTTTGGGAAAAGTATTTGATGTGGGGCACCAGGTAGCAGTCTGGTATGGTCTGTGCATAGAGGGCACAGTAATCGCTGCAGGTGTGCCACTCATCGCCTTTCTTTGGCACTAAAAGTAGAGCAGAAGACCAGTAGCTCTGAGACCTGTGCTCCATTCCCAAGTGAATCTTCAACTCGAACTCCTTTACAATGACAAGCTTACCTGGTGCCAAGCATTGTGGCTTACAGGAGACCAGAGGGCCGAGCCTCATGTTTTTCCACTTGATGACGGCAAGGTTCTGGGAGCTGCAGAAAACAATTGAAGTTCAATTTCCATTGTGAGAGGTCTCAGTTGCTGCAGTAGTTAAGACCTCTTACTCTATAGTTATATGCCATTATTTTGTGAGTCAGTCTTTTAATTTATGAAAACATAAATATTGTAAGATTATATGCATATCTGAATTAGAAATGATAAACTAATAGATGTTGTTTGTGATTTTATAGGTTGAAAAGATATATTTGAATCTTGGAGTCATGCAAATCTTGTACCAGAATGGATTTGGTCATCCAAAGTATTTGGAGATGATAGATAACCCAATTGAGCTTATAACAACTCTTTATTACAATGCTGATTTTGGGAGTTACATCATGGAAACAAAAGACTATGGTAGGTAACATTAAAATATAAAATATGGGACAAATTTCTTGTAGTAATTTTTTCTTGCCAAATATTTAATCTTATGCACACCAACAGTAAAACCTCTACCTAGCAGAACTCTCTGTATTGTACACATTGGTATTTCATAATATCACCTTGGTACTGACTCAAGTTTATACCACAGTAAAAGCTTTGTTAAATGGAACTTTAATATCTGGGAAGCTTTGTTAACCAGCATCTGTCAGTCAGTATACTGTAAAGTATGGCATCAAGTACTGCTTTACTGCCTCTCTACAATCTACTTCAGATGGCATATAACTGACTGGTTAGTACAATGTTTTATTGGTAATGTTTACCCATAGTATAGGCTTATTTCATATCTTTAACATTTTTGTTTGAAAAATACCTGAACTGTAGGTACAGGTGCACTCTCACAAATCCTGGACACTCAGGACTGAGTTCTTGCTGAATTTCCTGATTACCCGGTTATTTTAATCGGATATTTTTCCTCAAAAAGACGTACAGGACCAGATATCCCATTAGTCAAGTGCCGATGTATAATAATTTTTGTTTGTGTATGAAAAAGAACTTATAATAACTACCGTATCTGCCCGAATACAAGCCGATGTTTTCAGTCAAAATCTATCATGAAAAAATCACCCCTCGGCTTAAATGCGAGTCCGAGGAAAATTTGAGTTATGGTTAAATCTCAAAGTCTCTCATTGCCTTCGCATTCAAATGATAGTACTATATTTTTCATAAAGTAAATATTTGACCTACGATGAATATATATAAAAATATCTTGGCAAGATCGCTTGCATAAATTGACGGTTGCGCAAAATGCATTGACGGCTTTGAAGGCTCAACTGTTTGAATTTCGGTAAATCTTTACATGGAATGTGTATAATTATAAAAATGCAATTTCTTAAGGCAATGTAAATGCTAATTTCATTGGAAATAGACTTGGATGAAAAATTTCTTGGCGAGATCGCTGTTACTATATTTGACCTTTTGTGAAAATGAAGAGGAATGAAATTATTGTCACTGAATGTGGAACATTATTCAAAGATGCAAAATTATTAATTGAAGTAATATTTCAAAATGTCAACAACTAAAACATTTCCCACACATTTCTTCGATCTCGAATAATATATTCTAAAATGTGCATGAATGTCCGGCACACTTCAGCATAAAATCTACGAAATTTACGTTTTTGCCAAAAAATTGTGGAAATTTTTGGGGGGTCGGCTTAAATCCAGAGTCGGCTTCTATTCGGGCAGATACAGTATAATAATTATTTTCGAAAAATCAAAGATATGGTGAACTTATTCACATGTATTATGCTAAATAATCGTAGAATCCAGAATGAAAAACAAGTAAGACAAGTTTACCTGGTTCTCTGATTATCTTTCCAGACTATTAGCATGAGTTTTTCAAATGTAATGGAAGCCAGTTTGCTGGTAAAGCCAGAAGCCAGTTTTTTGAATCCCAAATTTGAAGGAATGCATCCTTGTAAAGTTCCAGTAACCAGCATATTTGATTAACTGGCAACCCTCATTACCCATGGATGCTGGATAACAAAGCATTTACTTTAATATTATATAGCAAAAGCTCTTTAATTTCTAATCTCTGAATTTTTTTAATTCTTCACTTATCAAATCAGCAATATGCTCCAGTGACAAAAATTCTCTCCATATATCAAAATTGTCATCCCTACTACTAAAGCTATTTATTTGGTGGCCTTGGTTGAGTGGTGGTTTGTGTGTCTATCTCCCAATTCTAGAGTCGCTGGCTCAAATCCTGCCGAGGGCATGGTCGTATGTGTTCGTGTTTGTTATTGTTATTATGCTCATTGAAATGGCCATAATGTGCTGTTTATGAGCTTGTGAAAAATAAATAAATTAATAAAAGGGGTTTAAAAAAGGTATTTGTCTAAGCATCACCACACTTTCTTTAGTCAAGTCTGAATTTTCATAATCCTTCATACAGTAAAACCTCTCTGCCTTGCGAACTTCCTTAGAACGAAGAACTCCATATAATGAAAATTATCACTGGTCCCAAAAAAATCACTAATAAATTAAATAATAATGGTTAATTCTTTTGGGAGATTACATTATGTTAGGAAAGGGGAAAGTTAGGAAATAGGGGGGGTATTCTGAGTATATAAGGTGGGTTGCTATATGCCCAAGCCTCAGTGGGGAGAGTTTTAGCCATCGTTTTCAGCGATGATACCAATGGCAGTGATATATGATTATGGCATTATTCAAACGTGCTTATTTGTATGCAGCTTTTTGTTAAGTGCTGCATATAAGTGTGGAGTGGGGGAAAAATTGCTACATGGGGAAATGGGGGATAGGTTCTCAGGACAAGAATTTTAGCACATTTTTACAGAAGAAAGTGAGACAAAAATACATAAATAAGAGACATACTAATATTTAGACATTCTGCAAGATAATATTATTACAAAAAATTGTTAACCGAACATACCTGTAATGATGAAGAAGCCTATGAAGATGGCTATCAGTTAGTCTTCCTCTATCTTGTTCGGGTAGCTCACAAAGGCTGAAGCAGAGCTGACAGAGGAAGGTTTTCTGACTGGAGGATCTGGATATGTAGGAATGTTGTGTTAAGGAGATGTTTTGAATTTTTTTGCAGTTCCTTTTGAATTTCTCTATAAGACATTAATACGACCTCAATTTCCCTCTTCATCTTCTATCTACGCTCCATGGAGGGGTCATACTCAACCATTTTTTCAGTGAATAACTTGCCAAGGCTGAAGATTTCAGAGTTTTTTCAGATTTAAGTCCGGTTTTTCACCCTCCTCGGTTACGTCTGTACTTTCATCCTCACTTGCTTTTACCAGCTCTTCCAGGTCTTCCTCAGTGAGTTCCTCAGTGTAAGACTCAATGAATCCTTCTACGTCCAGTTCCTCCATATCTGCAGATTTTTTCCTTCCTATGTCATGGGCCATTTCCGCAATTCTCTTCAATTCGTCTTACAAAGATGGGAAACCATCAACATTGTTCACAGTTTCTCTCCATAATTTCCTCCAACAGGAGTTGATGGTTGTATATTTTATTTCATCGAGCGATTCCTTCACATTTTTTATGCAATCACCATTATTATAGTCCTTCCAACACTGCCTAATATCCAGTGATGGATTTAATTCCATCGCATCAAGTATGCGAGCGAAAGTTTGCCTGGTGTAGTACGCTTTAAATGTAGAAATCATGCCATGGTCTAGTGGCTGGAGCAGTGAAGTCATGTTTGGAGGTAGAAAAACCACCTCCATGTTGGGATGGGCAAATGGCACACACTGAGGATGACCTGGCACATTGTCCCAATGAGGAGAGCTTTGAAAGGTAGTTATTTGGAGGTTAGGTATTTTTCTACCTCTCGGATGAAACAGTTATGGAACCAATCCAAGAAGAGAGTAGCTGTGACCCAGGCTGTCTATAAACAGGTAAGCAGTGTTTATTCTTGCCTTTCAGTATCCTGTGGTTCAATGAGTGGTATAACATTAGTTTTGATTTACATTTGAAAATTAATAATACTAATGATCGGGAACTTGAACTAAAAATGGCTAAAAGAATAAAAATTTATTTTCCTGCTTTCGATGCAGTGCAGTCATTAATTTTGATAATGAACATTCTTCTTTTATAACTGAATACCTTTCGCTGATAAAGTAAATTATTTGTCGATGATGTAGCAAAATTGTATAGCACTATTCATTTCATATATAAAATTGGATGGTGGCAAAAAGGGACTTATTGGGTAATCTACGTGTAATACGTGTGTATGTCGGTCCAGGTTGCAGGGTTTGCATAAAAGTAAGTAGAGGAAGTGCATTAAATATAAAACACAAGATTCATTTCAACTAAGAAGTTTTTCTTAAAAAGTAGCTTATTTTGAGTAAAACTTTTCTCTCTTAAAAATGTATACTTCCTTGATAATGCACACTAGCAAATTACATCAAATTTCCTAAAAAAAATCTGATGTGGCCAAGGCATGACTTTCTCCATATCTGGGGTATAGTTATTTAAATTATTATGAATAGCATTATAAGGCAAAATTATTATTTCATATCGTAAAAGAATACAGTCATCCTTATTGCCGTAAATTAGGTATATTTTGAATATGTTTACAGAATGCACCGCTAAATGGTGGTGGCAATGCTAATAATAAAAATAATCTGTAATGATATAACTAAAACTTTCATCAATTAATTTAAAAGTCATCTTAGAGTGGAAATTAATGTTACACCGTAATTGATCGCGAACATTTGTTTAGAATATTATTTGTTTATTTTTATTGTAATATGTCGCTTCTTTTTAGGTGCGTTTCGCTTTCAACATGAGCGCCTATTATTGTCGGTCTGTCCCTCCGTCCGTCTGTCCGTCCGTCCGCATGTTCGTTCTCGGCTTCTACCAAACGGATTTTCATGAAATTTGATATTAAGGACTTAAAATCAAATATAATACGAAAATCGCAAAAATGAATCATGTACGCCAATTAGGTGTACCACTTTACTGATGACAAAAAATTAAATTTTCGTCATATCTCGTAAAGTATTGCTCATATCAAAATATTTTTCAAATAAAAGTTGTAGAACTGGTAAATTAAAGTATTTCCTTTCCTATACAGTTTTATCGTAGGAGTAGCCGTTATCGAGAAAATCAAACAAGAAAGTCTTATATCGAGTTGAACTTAGAAAATTTCTTGCATGGTTACTTCTTCATTGTTGCTAACATAAACAATCTCACAAACAAACATTTCATTTACTTATGTATGCATGCAATATTTGTAAATAGGAAGAAAATGGATTATTTATGATGAAGAAAACAATTTTAAAATGCTTTTTCCCTTACGTACAGTTATATAATTTCTTTCTAATACTCCACTGCACGAAATGCGCCTATCTGTGATACGTTGTACCATTTCCTAACTTGTTGTACTTTTAATTACTTATTTCTCATAAACTAAAAGGTGTTGACCCCTAATTCCAAAATGGTATTTTTTTTACCTAAACTTTCCACTGGTAGAAGATGAATCAAATCTGACAGTTACACTCCGTAGCCTCTCCTTGTGAGTCCAACCCGAATCCCGAAGATTTGGCTGCTAACCCAAAGACTTCCAGTGAAACCCACACCCTATTCGGAGCTGAGATAACACATTTCTGGCAGGAAGAAGTGGGCTTCTCTAGATAACATTATATACATAATATCCTAATTCTGTGGTCCGTCCATCATAGTTAGAGAATAAGGAAGCTTTTCAATTTTTTTCAATCAAACTTTCAAAAATCACTTGGATTTTCAACTTTTCAATTTGAAACTGCTCTCTGTGTACATAGTAGTCCTGTGTTTGACTCCAAGAGCATATATTTTGTTCATTTGAATAACATGGGCAAAGCTGAAACGAGTCGAGCAAGCCCTTTTTCTTATTCAAAAAGGCCAAAAATTATGTTTAACAACTATTATTTCGTGATTTTTATGCATTTATTCTATTCGTCGCCTTGACAACTGCAATTTTTAAAGTCTATTATTGGCTCAATCCTAATGCATAATAAATGTGTAAAAAATGTGATAAAATCGTATTAAAACAATTTTTGGAGATTTTCTGATGATATTTGAATTTCTACAATGTGGAAATTGATTTTTATAATTTTCTCTGCATGACTGTGCAAGTTTCACATCAAAATCTTATTTTTGAGATACAGGAAAACCTCGTTAATACAAAATTCAAGGGACCTAAGTTTTCTCACTTTGTAGTAACGAGGTTTGTAATAATGAGGTTTGTAATAACGAAGTTTGTGAAATGAACATGCTAAAATCAGCTTTCTAATTTGGTTTCATAATTTACTCTAATTAAACTATAATTTGCAATTTTACACACGTTTTTACATAAAATTAATATATTCATGAATATAAAAATAAAGAAAAACAACTTAATTCTGTAAGAATGAAAATCAGTTGAATTAACAATAAACAAACTTGTGGTGTTTGGAGGTAGAAAGAGCAATCTAATATTTGACAACTTCAGTGTCCCCAACAGAATGCACAGCACAGCAATCCAGGATTATCGAAATTTTTCCTTTCTGCATGAGCATTCTTCTATCCAATTTTAGAATCCATGACTGAAAATTATTAGTGGTAAGCCAAGTTGTTTAGTTTGATTCGTACTCACAAGGGAAAGTGGTTACTCCTTTAAAACATCTTGGCCGAGAGGACTTGCCGATGACTAGGGGGTTAAGCTTTGTACTGCCATCTGCATTGGTTCATAACAGCCCAGTCATCCTCTGTTTGCTCAATTTTCCCCCATGGCAGGTTTCACCACTAACAGCAAGTGTTTTGTTGGGAAGCAAATAGTAAAACACTCCTGTCTCATCCATGTTGAAAATGTCTTTTGTTTCATATTCGCCAAGAATTGGTTGCCCAGACTCCAACCAATCTAGGGTTTTCTCCTTGTCAACTCCTCCATATTCACTGCAGATATCAAGCGAGACTAAGTTGTTTCACTCTTTAAAGCACTGCAGCCAACCATTGCTAGACTTAAAATCTTTGATACCAAGGCACAGTGCGAAACACTCAGTTATTTCTTGCCGTAGGGGACTCGATATTGGTGAATTCGATGCCCGCATCTGGTGGAGCCATTCCAATAGCCTTCCTTCAAGATCTTTATGATTTGCAGCAAGTATACATTTTCTCCTTTTTAGTGCCATTCCTGCTTCAGAAGTGTCTTTGTTTTCTTCTGGTTCTTTAACACTGTTGATAATGTTGGTAAAGGAATGTTAAATTGCTTTGCAATTTCTGTTTTGGTGCACTTCATCTTATCAACTTCTTCAATGATTTTGAGTTTAGTATCCAAGCGTGTTTTGTTTTTGTTTCGTACTCATGTTGAAGAGCGGTAATTTTCACTTTTGACACAAACCGAATGTTTACTTCACTAAAAAATAAGTGGCTCAAAACGTGAAAATCTCATTTGCACAGAATAACTCTTGTGTTTGAAAACATTTACACTGTTCTGCATATTACACCGATGCTCACAGCTGTAGCACAAATTATGCGATTCGTGTTTCACCTCCCTTGAATTTATTATAGTAAGTTTTAATCATTTTTCCTGCATGAAGAAGATTATTGCGAGAGCTAAAGATAAAGAATATATTTATTTCAATTTCGTCTGTGAACGAAACTTCATTTACATTAAGAAATAACTTGCACCGCTCACAGCTATTTATATGCTGCTCCTATTACCATGAATATTTATATTATCGTTTTTTTCGACGATAACCATCCAAAGGAATGCGTGGGAAATGCAAACTAGATGTAAAGGGTGAAAGTGCAATTATGGCGGAATATCACAGCTTAAAGAATACGCCAATGTCTACGGAGAGTGTAAATGTACTGATGGACAGATGCGGATAATTTTCTTGAGGGAGTAGGTTGGGAATAAAATATGCAAATAGCAGGGTATAAATATTTTCTGAAAAATGGGGGAAAATAGTGGTCTAGTGATTGAAAACAATTAGCCTGCATGAAAAAAATAAAAATTGCTGTGAATAAGTATTTTCCAAAAAATTGGAGAAAAACTAGCACGAAAAATGAAATTTTACAAGAGAAAAAAAGTTGAACAATGCTGGTCTCGAACCCCAAGACCATGCATCGAAAGTCCTACTCGTTATCTCCCAGGCTACGGTCGCTACTTAACGTAAGAGCGAAGTTACTAGGATTTATTAAGATTGGCCCATTTTTAGGTGCATTTCGCTTACAGCATGAGTGCCTATTATCGTCGGTCGGTCCATCTGTCCGTCTGTCTGCATGTTCATTCTGTAGTCTTTACACTGCATTGCCTTGGACTACTACTTTAGAGGGATCATTGTTACATCTAAGAAATCCTGAGGCCACCCTCCCGAGTCGTAAATCTTGTTAATTAGTTTCGTAATCACTTTTAGTCCTTCCAATCCCATGACTTAAGGACACGCGAAAAAACACAAAAACAACACAAATATGGAGCTTTCGGGCTGATGCCCTTTTTCGTGTGTCCTCAGCACCCCCAGTGGCTTTATAATCTAGGTAAGTGTCCACTGGGCTTCCTCCAACACCTTGTTGCCACCTTTATTATTACCTTTCCTTTTCTTTAAGCATTTATATATATATATATATATATATATATATATATATATATATATATATATATATATATAATATATATATATATATATAAAATATATATTTAGGGCATCTAGGTGTTGAAGGAAACCCAGTGAACACTTACCGGAAGTAGGGCCGCTGAGGTATATCGACGACATTTTCCTTCTTTGGACACATGGATCCGCCTCACTCCAATCCTTTTTACAGCACCTCTCTTCCCACCCCACGCTCTCCTTCACCTACCACTCCTCCCCCACCAGCATCACCTCCTTGGATGTCGACCTCTCCATCCGAGAGAACCAAATCCACACCAAAGTGCATTTAAAACCTTCCAACCGCCTTAAATATCTCCACTTCCACAGCTGCCACCCCCTTCACACTAAAACTTCAATCCCCTACGCCCTAGCCCACCGAGGACGGAGAATCTGCTCGGACAGAGACTCCCTTTCCGAGTACTGCTCTGTCCTCGAAAATGCTTTCCTCCAATGCGGATACCCACCGGACCTGATTCAAGACCAAATCCGATGGGCTGCTGCACCCAGCACCCCTAACCTACACTCCAACCACCCCGCAACACCAGACTCTACCCCCCAACTCACCCTAATCACCACCTTCTATCCCGGCATCCACATTACCCTAAAAAGCATCCTAAAGGCAGCCCACCCAATCCTCACTTCCTCCCCCAACCAGGTCTCCTTCCCCACACCCCCAATCCTGTCCTTCCGCAGACCTCCCAACCTAGCCAACATCTTGTGGAGAAAAGAACCCCCATCACCCACTCCTCTGCACCCTGCAGGGTCCCACCCCTGCCGCAGACCACGATGCCTAACATGCCCTATAAACCCGCCCTCCAACTCATTCTGAAACCCCACCACCAATATCACCTACCCCATAACATCCCCTACCAACTGTACCACCCGCAACGTCATCTACCTACTAACCTGCACCCAATGCCCCGCCTTTAACGTCGGACTCACCAGCAATTCCCTCAACATTCGCATGAACGGCCATCGCAACAGCATTAGTCTTAAACGACAGCTCCCCGTGGCCATGCGTGCGAATAACCACAATCTCAGTTTCAATGTTTCTTTCATGGTGAGGACCATCCGCACCCTCCCAGACGACGCTTCTGCCCACCAACTCCGTCAATGGGAACTGGCCCATATTCAAATCTTAAACTCTTTCTCTCCTCCCGGCCTCAATATCCGTTAATATTTCCTTCTTTCCACCCTCTCTTTCCCCTCTCTCCCCCCCCTTCTGCATCCTCCAATCCCCGACCTTTCCACGCTCCCTTCCCTTACACCCCCCCACACCTTCACCCCAATGTCACTGCCATATCAGTTGTGTCTCTCTTGTGCTGACGAAGGGATCATCCCGAAAGCTCTAACCTCTACAAATGTCTCTCTCCAACACCCCAGCGGGCTTCCTCCAACACCTTGTTGCTACCTTTATTATTACCTTTCCTTTTCCTTAAGTATTATATATATATATATATATATATATATATATATATATATATATATATATATATATATATATATGTATATATATATATATATATATATATATATATGTATATGTATATGTATATATGTGTGTGTGCGTGCGTGTATATGTATATATATATATGTACATAAAGTGAGGGTAATATAAAAGTTTTTAAAAAATACTTATTTTTTGTCTCCAGAGACTGTTTTGAAAAAAAATCACTGGTTTTTTGATGCCTCATTTATGGGTGAGTGAATTTAATGCAGTTGTGTGTTATTTTCTCTAACAACTGAATTAATAAGTCATCAACTCTTGTTGTATTTGCAAAATGCTGAATTTCAGACAGCAGATATCACTTCATCTCTTGAAGGTCATTGTAATTCCTCATCTTCACCGTCAGAAGGTTCAAGAAACGCATCTTTCACGAAGCTGATATTGCGTACATGGCTTGCAGAACATTCCACTTTGGCTTTCCCTGACTTGTTTCTACCCCTAAAATAGCAGCTTTTACAAGATGTGGACTGTGGGACATTTTAAGTGAAGCTATGAGCAGGGATGGCAAATGATTTTTAGTTGCATGCCAAGTTAAGTAATGTGAACCATCAGGATTTTTTTTGCGTTCCACTAGTTTACTCCTCTAATAAACTTCGTATTTTATACAGAAAATACAAGCTTACGCATGCCGAGTAAAATTGCTTGTGTGCCATTTCTGGCATGCGTGCCATGTATTTGCCATCCCTGGTCTAGAGGCTGAACTCTGCTCGTGATATTAGGTGAAAAAAATACTACCTTCACATTTGGTAAATCCATCCCATCAGTTTTATGTGCCACACAGTTGCCCATAGTTTGTAATACCTGCCAATTCTGTACAGCCATTAGCCTTTGGAATCCAATGATCCATTCCCAAAATGAAGTAGCATCAATCCAAGCTTGCTTGTGGTGGCTGTATTTACATGGTAAATGAAAGTTAAATTTATTTAAACATCTTGGGTTCTAGGATTTTCCAATTACTCATAATTTTAATTTTCTTTGCCATTTGCATAGGAGCAAATGACCATGGTTAGTCTTTCTACTGCCATGACACTTACCACTTTTGAAGTCCAACAAATGATCTGATCAAAAGTTGAAGAAAACACCAGTCTCATCGAAATTGAAAATGTTTCGATCACAACCTGAGCTATTAACGATTCCAAAATTCTGACACTGTTTGCTCACACCTATTTAGTTCTCTTTATTAACTTCACCACAAGTAACATGCAATGTGATTTCATGTCTTCTCAGGAACCTCCAATGCCATCCACCTGAACAGTCAAAAATTTCTGTTCCAAGTTAATAGTTAATTCCTTGGCCCTTTCTTGGATGAGTGGTCTAGAAAACATGACCTTTCATGAACTCATATGTTGAAACCAATTCAACAATTTTTCTTTTAAATTTTGTTGTGCAGCTCAACGTAGGCATTTGCTTGTCATTGTTGACATTCCAGCTACAGCTTGGTTGATCTTCTGTTTATTTTTATAATTGTGGGAAGCATTACCTTGGGAATTTTCCCGCGATTCTTGTTTTTGAGAGAAGACCCCATTCCATATCTAGTATTTTCAGTTTTGTTACCATTGTAATTGAAGTTTATCTTCTTTTGCAGGTTGTGCTATCCATTTATGGAGCTGAATGCATACACACAAAACTGCTGTCTAACAGGGGAAGATGGAGATATATGGACATTTCACTGTTTCACCCTCAAAAACCAATTCTATTGGTTGAGCCATAGTCGTTATTCTAAATAAGAAATTTTTTTAGTCTGTGTGGGAAATAACAGGATAAAGCAATTTTTCTTCAGTAATAAACATGTTAATTCTCCTTATTTGATCAATCAGCAAGTTATCTTAAATTTTAACAAATGGATAGTTTTTTTGAAACATCAGAATAGTTTCATGAACACCTTTCCAATCTATCTCCCTCCTCAATGAAATCCAAGCAAAGGATCTTGCCATATACAAATGACTTGTCCATGATTGTAAATTGGTAAGACCAGTAGTTGTGTTTCAATGTATATTCCAGTTGTTCCAAATGTTCCAATTTAAATGAGAATTTTGGATTTCAATAAAGAACTTTTCAAAAGAGGGACAAAATTTGGGACAAGTAACAAAGATGGATGAATGATGAAAAAGAGGGACTGACCCTCCAAATTTGGGATGGTTGGTCACCTTACTGTATATGTGATGGATAATTGATGTTTCAAATTTAGATCTGTGAAGTAGAACATTTTGCATGAATTTTTTCCAGTAAAGAAGCAAAGTTGTACAGTAAAACCTCTCATTAATGAAATTCAAGGGACCCAGTTTTTCCTCTATTTGTTATTCGGAAGTTCGTTGATCTGAAGTTAATGGGTGTTGCATAACTTCATGGACAGATTGCCTGTTAGATTATACGGAAGCAGCAGGGTTATCCATGTGAAGGCAAATGCACAGAAATGACATAATCGAACAAAACTATGTACTAAAATATGCACATTACATCTTTTCAGGAAAAAATATCACATAAAAGTGGAAGATATTTGAAATGTATCCGCAAGGTTTAATTTGCTTTGCCGCCAACCATATTGATTTGGAATGCCTACGACACCATTACAATGCTTTCGTATGGCAAAAAAGGCCACTATCATGTCCTTTGCAATGTTTGATGATGGCAAGCACCAATTAAAAGTCTAAAATATTATTTTTCTCGCATGGATTTCGCTATCATCCGAAAACATCCTCTGCAATTTTTATTACATGATTTCTTCGAGGTTGCTACCCACACACATTATTTTATTATGTCATCAATATTTTTCGATAAAATTCTTAAACACCCTCCAACTCCATCTCTGAAAGCATGGCGCATGGCCACATTGTGTCATCAACTGTAAACTTAACTCAAATAGCAGCAAATGAAGAGCAGTCAGTGCCCACATGGAAAAAAATACATTTGAAATGTATTTCAAAAATGCATTTCAAAATGTATTCTAAAATGTATTCTAAAATGTCTTCCAAATGCATTGCAAATAGCTCCAGAATGGGACAAAAAATGCATTCCAAATATATTTGAAATGCATTTGAAAATACATTTAGAATGCATTGAAGAATACCTTTGAAGTGCATTTCAAATGAATATAATCGTATATTTAAATGCATTTGAAATACATTGTAAATATATTTCAAATGAATTTTATGATATATTTGAAATGCACTGAAGAATGCCTTTGAAATATATTTCAAATGAATATAATTGTACATTCTAAATGCATTTGAAATACATTTTAAATATATTTAAAATGAATTTAATGATATTTTTGCAATGCATTTGAAATACATTTAAAATTCATTGAAGAATGCCTTTTAAATATATTTTGAATGCATTAAAATATATTTAAAAACTATGATGCACGTTAAATAAATTCTGATGTAACATTAATTCCCTACACATTAAATCCACATATATAAAAAAAAAAGAATTGGCAAATTCTAAAATTTTGAAAAATGGCTACCCTTTGTACAGGGTCATCCATTTATCATGCAACCCATCACATAACTGTGTGTGGTGAAGTAAATATGGCAACAGCGCATTAAATGACACGTGCTCCAATGGCCTTGAGTCGCCTCCAGCTACTGTCGACTGGATCAGTCTTACTGTCAGTCGTACAAGGTGTTCTGTTTAGCACAGACTCTCATGCCGTGAAAAATGAGTTTTGCCTGAGAAGAGCAAGTGTTTATTTTAGAGAGTTATTTTTCAGTGAAATCATTTAGACAGTGCCAGGAGGCCTTCAGAAGAAAGTTCCCAAACAGACCGGTGCAAAATAAGAGGTGTACCAGGGTATCATTCAGCAATTCCTTGAAGAGGGAGAAAGATGTTGCTGGTTGCAGCAGG
This sequence comes from Uropetala carovei, assembly GCA_036926305.1. Classification (NCBI taxonomy): domain Eukaryota; kingdom Metazoa; phylum Arthropoda; class Insecta; order Odonata; family Petaluridae; genus Uropetala; species Uropetala carovei. Next base: position 3,802,862 of record JAXCHB010000037.1, on the reverse strand, counting down.
ACTGAGTCACAGCCCACACTTCCCGTGCATCAATGGCGGAACTCCACCAATTCTTTGATGATCGCATTGTTTCGAGGGGCTTGTAGCCCCTGATTTATCACCTGCAGATTTTTTTCTTGTGGGGTTTCTTGAAAGGCGTTTACCAACTCAACCCACATACCATTGATGAATTAAAGAGAAACATTGAAACCTGTATTCATTCAATTAACCAAGCAACTCTGGTCCATGTTGCACGAAACACATTAAAGTGAGCAACTACTTGTCTTGAACAGCACGGAGGACACATGGAGCATTTTTTGTAGATAATTACAGACTGTTCAGTGTTATTACATTGCTGTTGCGATTTACAGGACTTTGTAATGCAATTAAATGTTTATATAAACTAGTGGGTTGTGTTTTAAATGGATGACCCTGTACTTGAGAACATTTTCACCTAATGTACCATGGTGCAATGCTGACCAAATACCTATTGAAATGTACCAATATATTTTTATATATAAGGTTCAAGTTTGACTGTTCAAAGGTACTATGAAACATTCAGATGATATATTTTGGACTATATATTCAAGTAATATACATTCAAATAATAGATAACTCAAAACTTAGTAATTCAAAAATAGGTTCCTTTGATTACACATTGTTTATTACCTCACGATAAATTCAATCCAGATATTAGGCAATAAACTCACAGGATATATTTAACTCAAAAAAAGTGTTCTTCATATTCATTTTTCATCATACTCCCCTTGGCGAAGCACTTGTCCAAAGGTATACATAATCCTACTGTACCTTGGAACAATTTTTATCATTTATTCAAAAAGTTTTTCCTGTGTTAATGTTGAATGAATATCATTGAATTCTTTTCTATATAGTTCAAGAATTATATACATTTTTAACATTACATACATTTTAACATTACATACATTTTAACATTACATACATTTTTTAAATTAAAAACTTTGAAAAAATCCAAAACTGAAAAACTTTCCAAGTAATTAAGGCAATGGGAAATACAGGGTTTGGTTCCCATCCCATCATTCCCAAATAGAGAAAGAGATGTAAAGATTAACTTCAATGAAAGTGTGACTTAAACAAGTTAAAAGAAGACGAAAAAAGTATCAGAGAATTTAAGTTCCGTAGTAGAATCGAGAAAAAAAATGAACGAAGGTTGCCTAAATTGCAGGGGCTAATTCCCCAAATACGGCAGACCTTGTCTTTCTTGGGGTTACATTCATGAAAACCTCTGCGAAACTCCACCAATAATAAACAATGCATAAAATGCAAAGCTTAAGCGTTTGAACTAGGTCAAACCTGAGCAAATAACCCAATGATCCTGAATCGGAAGGGTCAAGAGTGCAGTCTTTCCCCTCGGGACTTTCCTCTCGTAATAAAGACAGAAGGCTCCTGAACGGTGATGCCAGCTTATATTCTGCAACTTTGCACGTGCGAAGGGACACAAAAGTGTGGGAGGATATATATATTTAAAAGTATATATAAGACACATACATTTGTCTTATATACACTTTTAAAAAATAGATACACATATCAATTTTTTTAAATTACCTAAATATTTTTACATATCAGAATATCATAACAACATTTTTCAGGCCTGACTATGAGAGAAAACGCGAGGAAAACGCGATTCATTCCATATATAGAAAATTTTGTGCAGCCTTTTCCGTGATTTTTTCCGCGAAAGAGTGAAACATAAGACCACGAAAGACAAAACTGGTCGCAAATGCTGAACAGAGAAAGATCGAAACACGCGAAAGATAAAGCCATGAGAGAGGAGTTCTGCCTGTATTTTGATTATAGCTATTTGATTCTTCCCATCTCTACCTATCTCTGCCTTCTGCTCCTCTGTCAGTCAAACTATTACGCACCGCGCGATTATAAGAGGATGAGCGATTTTTCGGTCATAAAAATTTGAGCAAAACCTCGTCTTATATTCAGGTATATACTGTATATGGTTATAAATGCATTTGAAATAAATGCATTTACAAATGCTTTTGAAATGCATTTATGAATGCATTTGAAATAAATGCATTTAAAATATATTTCCAAATACATTTCAAAATATATTTCAAATGCATTTTATATATTTCTTTTAAGAAATGCATTTCAAATATATTTCAAAAAGTATTTGAAATGCAACATATTTCCATGTGGGTGAAGAGCTGAAGGTTAGAGTTGTGATTTACTGCCCACTACTAAATACCACGAGCAATTGATATTTAACATGTGTTTCTCACACAGGAACACCTTATTGCAATTTTACACCTTCTCCAATCTTGAACACACCAGTCAATGGCGCGAGAACACAGGAAACAGGAAATGTCATCATGCTAGAAGAAGTGTTATGATTGGCTTGTTGAAAGCTTGATGCTAATTGGTTGCACTGTATTTTTAATCATTTTCCGTGCATATGTAGCTGAAAAAAAATATTTTGCATTGAAATTTCACTCAAATGAGGTAAATACGAGTAGAAGTGATAATTTTTTCCTTCGTTGCTCAGAAGATTTCGTAGTATGGGAGTTTGTAGTAGAAAGGTTCAAACTAGGTATTTTGTATGTTAGTTTGGCAGGGCAATTGTCAATTGTTCATTCTCCAGAAGTCTTCGCTGTACAGGCAGTCCTCGACATTCGTACATAATGGGTTCCTGAAAACGTGTCCGAAAGTCGAATGTACGAAAGTTGAACATAGATTTACATGTTATAGGGGGGTTTCAGTTCCTAGAGAGGCAAAAAATATTATAAAATCTCTAATTATTGTATAAATGTTTAGTTTTTTTGTGCAGGGGCCTTTTGGACACTCGTCGATTTTATAATATAGAGAGATAGGGAAAAATGCAATAAAATATTTAAATAATTGCACAAATAAACACTGCTGTACGGACAAAGATGGCGACACGGTGGAAACTGGTGGTTGGCAACCAGCACCATTCGAAATATTCGTTCGTCATTTAGCTGATGCACGAAAGTCTGATCGGTGCACAAAAGGCTGTTCAGGGGTGTCAATCTATGCTATCTTAGGTTCTTGTTCCCTTGTATTATCCTAAAGTTATCACACACATAGTGTAATTGATTATTATCTTTCTATAATTTATCGTTATTTGTTTTTCATTATTCTTTTTTCTCAAGAAATTTTTATTACTGTAAGGGTTACATTTATTCATACTGTTTGTAACACAGTGCTTCCATTCTTACCATAATCTAGTCGTTGACTATAGTTATTATATCTTGGTATTAAGTTCCCTTTTTCTTGTTTATTTATTTTTTGTATTCTTGGTGAAATTGTCTTTGTTTATGGCAGTGTCTTTTCTGGCAGAGGTGGAAGACCAGCTGTTGCTGAACCCCAATACCGTTTTACAGGCTGAGTTGGATAAGAAATTACTTTGTGATTAATGAAACTTATTCTGTGATTTGTGACTACAGTGTGATTACCGGCTGTAAATAAATATTATTATTAATGTGCGAGTTGTACAAATATTGAACGCAAGAAAGTCGAGGACCACCTGAAGTGCACATACGAAATCCCCCTTTTTTCATTAAAGCATTTGCTATTTTCATAGTTTTTTTCTAATATTGCCTAAACTTGTCCCCAAAGAGAGTGATGATTGAAATGAAAGAAAAGTTGAAAAAAGGGGCAAAAAAAGTGACAAGTTTGGAGAAGAAAATTGAAGTTTTAGGCTTGCGCATTATGAATTTGCTTCATCAGTTGGTAATTTACTTGGTGTGAACGAGTCCACAATAAGATCGATTAAGAAAAGTGAAGAAGCAAGCAAGAAAGTCCCGCTGAGTTCAATTGTCATTCATGAGAAAGCCAAGCTACTGCACAATCATTATGTCTCAAATTGTTTCGCGGTCTGCTAACGGGATATCGCCAACGTGATCGAAGCGTGTGTAGATCGGTTCCTTGCTCTTTAATAAAATGTAGCGTTTATTCAGAAAGCCACAGTACGTATTGTATTATTATATTTGTTCTTCTCCTTCACAACTGAACATGCACTCGACCGGCTTAATTCCAATGAGCGTCCAATTGAAGCTAAAGATTCGCAGCTTTCGGCACGCCTAATTATTTCCATCTATGTCTCAATCGTGTTCACTTTATGAGCCCTATGTTTCTTTCCACTTGTATTAGCACTTTCAGTTTTCCGTTTATCACTCATGTTTATAAAATAATACATTTAAAATGCACAAACAAAGAAACACTGCTGTACCTACAAACAAAGTTGGTAGCGTTGCTGAGACTGAATAATAATAATAATTTATTGATTATTAACCGGCTTTACATTGGTATTAATCTTGTCAAATTTCAGTACAATATTAAAAAACGTTACACACAAATCTTACATTACATACAATACGTATATTATTACGTAGCATACTTTAATTCGTTAAAAGTGTTGGGTTGCCTGACAGACAGCGCCATTATGTGATAGCTCGAAATGTTTGATTGTCAGTTGACGAACGAAAGTCCAAATTCGGCATTGTTCGGCGTACAAAAGGCGGTTTATGGGCGAGAATTTACAATGTACAAAAGAGCGATTTGTACGATAGTCGAATGTATGGATGTCGAGAACTATCTGTATAGAGGTTCGTAATATGGAGGTTTTACTTTATCTCCAAAAATAACATTACTATTGTTTTCTCTTTTATTAAATGTATTTGGCATGTCTCTAATAAGCAGCTTTCTTCATCCTAGGTGTCAACTATGCAGCAGGGCAGATAGCTAATTTATTTAGCACTGAGCTTGTAAAGCTGAAGTTTAAATTAATATCTACGTGGCTGTTACCAAAAGAAGAATTTTTTGACCTGAATTACAGTTTCACTGGTGGAGAATTATTTGCAAATGAAAGGGAAATCTATTCACTTGCTAATTCTGATGACATGAGAAGGTGAAATAATATTAATAAATATTATGGTCATGGCCATAGGCACTACTCAAATATTAGATTTTTCCCTATGTAGTTGTTTTTATCTTTAAGAGAAATCTTGAAAGTTAATGATTTGTTATCTTTATAGGCTCTTTCACATATGCAAATCTTTGGATAAAAATGAGATTATGAATTATTTAGTGTCAATGGCCTTTCCTGAAGATAATATTTCACTCCCTAACATTGTGAAATTAAGATTAATGTTATGTATGTGCAAGGTGGACTATGATTGTGCTGCTGAGCAAACTGCTTTGAGAGGAATAATGGATCTAGGGTATGTAACTCAACATTTGTTATAGTCTCATGCATTATTTATGTATTAACATTTCTTTACTTTTTTAATAGGACCTATATTATGAAGCTGTTTCTATTAATTCCTTTGGAAAGAATTGGTGTTGTTCACTCCTTAGAAGAGTTTGATTCATTAGATATGTTTTGCCTTGCAAGAAGCATCTTACAAAAGGATCCTATGAAATATGCTAATATTTCTTTGGCAGCTAAATTTTGCTTGACAATGGAGATATTTCATCACCTGCTTTGGGAAGAAATTCTGAAGAGCATGATTGTATCTTCTATGGTAAGAAATAATTACATTAATCCATTACAATTTTCATGTCGAAACAGCTGGTGTGTCTACATTGAATTAACTTTTTTGTGTTTGGTTACATTATTGTGAATAGTTTTTATTAATTATAATGATTGATTGTTGCTACAGGATATGATTTTTCATATTACAGTAAAACCCCTTTATAACAAAATTTTTGGCACTTTGTTGTAAGGAGGTTCTTTGTTTCTTCACAGTTGAACACAATAGACCGGCTTAAGTCCAATGAGCAACCAATTGAGGCTAAAGATTCACCGCTTCATTTATATCTTCGGTCATTTTGAACAAGTTTTAATTTTATTTTCAATCTTTAAGCCTTTATTTAAGTGCGTATGCACAGAAATTACCGAGGACAACAATACCGGTAACCATGGAATCTTATTATTGAAATGTTAAAAAAATTACTAAAACTCAAGTATAAATTCAAAATATGAGTGAATTCGAATGAGATCGAGTATTCTACGGTAAGAATAAGAATCCTCATTCATTTTGGCATGTTTTAATGTAAATTTTGTGTCGATAATTTCATTTTAAGATAATTTAAAGAGTAAAAGGATGAAAACCTTCAAACCAAAAAGGTGATTTTTACATGTTACCTTATGGGAATCAACATTCATTATCTGGAGTCAAACCCGTGACCTATTTTGAAATATTATTAGTCATAACGTAAAGATTCATTAACACTGAAATCCTGAGAAATTTCAGGCTTCTAAGTTTATTTCTAATGGAGTTATTCACAAAATTAGAGCATTACGCATGACCATGATGATGACCATTACGATTTTATAATACAGAGAGATAGGTCAAAATGCAATAAAATATTTAAATAATTGCACAAATAAACACTGCTGTACAGACAAAAATGGCGACACTTCTGAAACTGTTGGCTGGCAAGCAGCACCACCACGCAGTAACTTGAAATGTTCGTTTGCCATTTCGCTGACGTACGGAAGTCCGAATTTGGCATACGAGAGGCGGTTTATGGGTGAGTATGTATAATGTACGAAAGTGTGAGTTGCACGAAAGTCGAACGTACTAAAGTTGAGGACCGCCTTTACAATATTAAAAAACATTACACACAAATCTTACATTACATATAATACATATATTATTATATAGCACACTTGAAGGTTAGTTTTGTCTTCAGAAATTTAAATCTGCTAGGTCACTTTCTAGAAACTCGTCACTTAAGTAGAATGATTTAGATTTCAGACATGAAGCCATTAGTCTTTTGAATTTTATTATATTTATGCATTTTGCTTCATTTGGTAATTTATTAATAGTGTTGGCTTGGCTGACAGACAGCGCCACTATGCGATAGCTCAAAATATTTGTTCGTCAGCTGATGTACGAAAGTCTGAATTCGGCGTACGAAAGATGGCGTAGGTGTGAGAATGTATAATGTACGAAAGTGTGAGTTGTACGAAAGTTGAACATACGAAAGTCAAGTACCACCTGTATAGGATTTGGTTCCCATCCCAGCAAGAACGGATCATTTTTCCTCTGTATTGTGACCGCAGAAAAATAGAGAAAGAGACAGAAAAGTGATTGTCAATGAAAGAGATACTTTAACAAGATATAAGAACACGAAAAAAGTATTTTATATAATAATAGCCATCTTCTGTTGGTTGGTTGGTTGGTCACGCTATGCAAATGCTAATAACTCAAGAAATAATAATGATAGAAACTCGAAATTTGGTAGGGATGCTTGATTAACCCTTTTTGGGTGATGACGAATTTAAATCGTGAAAAAATTCCTTGGTTCGTCTCCAAGAGAGGCATTTCCATTTCCCATTACTTAACATGTAATACGCGATTTTTCGACATGCAGGCTTTTATTCATTTGGAAATTAAAATTAGAAGAAATTAACAGATGACCTTCGGATTTGAATCATTTTGAAGAAAAATTTATAAAGTTTCTTATTCTGTTCGTCTTTTTTCGCCCACAGTTCAAAATATTCCATGTTAAATGTTTAATTTGCATATTTTGTGGAAATTTCGCCATTTTAACATGATGTTGCTATGTCGACCATTATCATTGTTACACCTCAAATTACTATTATTGTATACATCCTTCTGGGAATAAGCATGCCTTGAGTGCTTCAATACGAGAGAGAGAGAAGAAGGAAGGGGAGAGATTGGTATGTTTTGTGGAGAAAAGATATTAACATAAATATAAAAAAATTTTAGTATCAATAGTGTCATTTTAGAAAAATTGGAAATAAAAAGCATTCTTAAATTAAATTCTTCGTAAACCATACGTGCTTACGAATTTATATTGTTATTCCTCGAATTAATTTCGTAACAATGGCCCAAGTTTGGAAACGAATATAAATTAAAATTCAATTAAAATGACATTTAAAACTGTTAACAGGCAATTTTCGAAGAAATAACACTGGATCTTTTAATGAATTGATTTGTTTTTATAAAAGGAATTTTGGTGCTTATTTAATACAGATTAAGTTCTAAGGCTTATAATCCATTTAAATCTAATAACAGTGGCTATTATAGTTTAAAGAAAGAACTTTATTTATTCACTTTACAGAATGAATTAATTTTAGGCTAGCGTTGCCTATTATAAAAGGAGTTACTTTGGAATTTACAGTATGTAAAGTGTACTGAATTGACTCAAGTACTATATTTCAAAGCAAAAATCAATTTTAAACTATTGTAACGGTTTTACTATAAACAATTAGTTTATTTTTTTTTTAATATGGACCTCCAATAGAACAATTCATTCAATCGTCAAGAGAAGTTTACAATGTTGAAATAAATTGATTTGTTTTTGTTCAGATAGTATTCAAAGAAATTATTCCACTGATTGATTAGTTAGTTAGTTTGTAATTTAAATATTTTAAAGAGTTTTATTTTAAATATGTAATACATTATGACGGAGAACATTATTGAGGATTCAAGTAAGCTTTCTTTCTTCGTAAGTACAGAGTACTATTTTAAAACATAATGTTAAGTGCACGAAATTTAATTATTTTCCCTACGTTATATATGTATACATATAATTACTTCCCGGTCTTTGCACACCGGCATTCATATGTAGCATTGACAAGAACAAGTTGGGAGAAGAATAACAGAATTTTATAGCCGAAAATAAAAACCAAAAGCATTTACTAAACGACAACAGAATATTCACTAGAAATGTAATATATGACGAAATATTTCATACGTAAAAGTGTGCTAATAATTATTTTAAATGCAAATATTAATAATCTATCTATAATTCTTCCATTGATATTTCAACGGGCATTACACTAGTTAGAGAATAAAATCTTATTTAAGTTGTGTAGTAGAATCGAGAAAAATCAGGGACCCGATCTGATTTTTGGTCTGGACCATGGTCCATGTCTGGTCCGCCGATTTTAGCTGCAGACCAGGATCCACGGACCACTGGTCCTTGACCATAGGTTCGCAAAAATTTTGAGCAGACCTTGACCACTGGTCTGCAAAAAAGTATAGATAGGATCAATACAAAACAAGTGATTGCTAGAATGTGACAGTTCTACCGTGTTGAAATGCTGGTTCTACACGTAAACCATGATCATCATACCATGATGGTCACGAGTGATGCTCAGACCTGTGCTTCTACACAAACACTGATTATTTTGACTATGCGACGCTATGAGGCAGTTTTAGAAACTATTTCTGACTATTTCGACAACAATATAATGATACCATATATACGATATATATATATATATATATATATGATATATACATATATATATATATTATATATATATATATATATATATATATATATATATATATATATATATATATATATATATATATATATATATATATATATATATGTATATATATGTATATGTATATATATATATATATATATATATATATATATATATATATATATATATATATATATATATATATATATATATATATATATATATATATATATATGTATATATATGTATATATATATGTATATATATATATATATGTATATATATATATGTGTATATATATATATATATATAAATCCCTTCCAACTGCCTCAGTTCACTGCCTCAAAGTCGGCGGAAGGGTGTAAACGGAGGCTAAAGGGCGAAGAACAGTGGTGTCCTCGGACACCAGTAGGTTCAACCATGCTGTGAAGTCTTTCTGCAATATCTCCTGCCAAAGTGAAAGAGGTACTCACCAACTCGCTCTGGGCCAGTGTGGTGTTTTAAGGCCCACAATCCCCCCATGACATGTACACCCATAAAAAACGGCCCTCATTCTCCGGAGGCTGGATTGCCTCTGACCGTGGCAGTGGTCAGGAACAAGGCAGGAAGGCAGAGGGTGCTAAGAATCCCCGGAGGTTAAACGCCCACTGCCACTCTTTTTCATCCTTACCCAATTCCTTTAACCTCAACCTAACTACCTTTAACTGCCGGACTTTGTCCAGTGAAGATAAACTACAAGAGCTCCAAGAACAACTGGAGAAGATCAAGTGGGACATTTTAGGACTTAGTGAGGTAAGAAGAAAAGGTGAAGGCCTATTGGAGTTGAAGAGTGGAGATATTTTTTATTACAGGGGAACTGACACAGGAAGAACAGGAGGTGTTGGATTCATCATCAACAAAAAATTGAAGAATAATATCGTGGAAATGGAAAGTTCATCCGAGCGGGCAGCTAGACTAGTGCTTCAATTAAATAAAAGATATCAACTTCAAATAGTCCAAGTTTATGCGCCAAAGTCATCATACTCGGATGAGGAAGTGGAAGATTTTTACCAAGAAGTTGGAGAACTGCACGACAAAGGAAACTGCCATCTAAAAGTGGTCATGGGTGATTTCAATGCCAAGGTAGGAGAACAAAAGGAAGACGACAGCGCAGTTGGAAAATGGGGCTATTGAGACGGAAATGAACGAGGGGACCACCTTGTAGACTTTGCTGAATGTACTAGTCTATATATAATGAACACTTTCTTCAAAAAGAATCCCAATAGAAAATGGACGTGGAAAGGACCCAATGGTACCAAAAACGAAATTGACTACATACTAGTAAATAAGAAGCAATTGGCTGAAGACTGTTCCATCCTCAACCAGTTTAAAACTGGAAGCGACCATCGCTTGGTAAGATGCAGGATAAAATTCAACTCAAAGTTAGAAAGACAGAAGCTTATAAAGAAGAAGCCTAAGTCTATTATCAACACGCAGGTGCTAAAAGAACGAAAAGAAGAATTTCAGCTCCAACTGAAAAATCGATTCAGTGCACTGGAAGACCAAGAAGTTGAATCCCAATTTATAGAGATACTCAAGGAAACTGCTGAAGAAATAGGCGGAACAGTTAAAACAAAGCCAGAGAAAAAGTTGACTGAAAAAACAAGACTGCTGATAGAAAAAAGAAGGAAAATGTTAATTACTAATGATCCTAAAGAAATGATCCATTTTGCAGAACTAAACAAAACTATAAGGAAGTGCATCAAGGAAGATGTGAAAAAATATAATTATGAACTAATCGAGAAAGCCATAGAAAACAATAGAAGTTACAAGAAAATGAAGCAACATCTCTCGATCGGAAAGAGACAGCTGGTGGCCTTGATGCTAGAAGACGGCTCCATAACCCATAGTAGGAAACTGATCCTGAAATGGGTACAAGAATTTTACACTTAGCTGTATGAGGATCCACTAGGAAATGATGAAGTAAATGATGATGCAAACATGCCCACCGAAGAGGTCCCAGGTATCCTTCCGGAAGAGGTGAGACACGCAATCAGAAGTATGAAGAATGGAAAAGCATCTGGAATGGATGGTATCACAGCGGAAGTATTCAAAGCAATGGGGAATCATACGGAAACAATTCTCGCTAAGATTTTTAATTCCTGTCTGAGGAAGAAAAAGATACCAGAAACATGGAACCATGGATGTATTATCCTTCTGCACAAGAAAGGTTCCAAAGAAGACTTGAATAACTACAGACCGATCAGCCTACCCCCAACAATCTACAAAATATTCACCAAAATACTCACTATGCGCCTTCAAAACCATCTTGATTCTGCCCAACCCAGAGAGCAAGCTGGATTTCGCAGTGGGTATAGCACGATGGACCACATCCAAGTCGTGAGAGAGGTAATCAGTCGGACCAACGAGTATGAATTACCTCTATGTGTGTGCTTTATCGACTACGAGAAAGCATTCGACTCTGTCCGAACTTCGTCGGTGTTACGTGCACTAAAGAAACAAGGAGTAGAAGAAACGTACATAACCTTGATCAAGAATATCTACGAAAATGCGACAACATCTGTCCAGCTGCATGAAGAGACGAGTGCCTTTAAGGCCGAGAAGCTGGACTTAAGATGAATCTTAATAAAACAAAGGCTATGTACAACTCCTTCACAAATTCTGAGAAGATACATATCAACGGAGCAGAACTCGGAGAAGTATCCAGCTATGTTTACTTAGGTCAACTCATCACTACTGATAGTTCGCTTCTTGGAGAAATCAACCGGAGAGTGAAGATGGCATGGAGTGCTTTTGGTAAGAATGCGAACATCTTTAAATCAAATATTCCAGTCTTCCTAAAAAGGAGACTGTATGGCCAATGTGTTCTGCCTGTTCTGACATATGGTTATGAAACATGGACCATGAATGCCAGAATGATACAGCGCCTGCAAACAACACAGAGGGGCATGGAGAGATGCATGTTAGGGATCACCCGAAGAGACTGCAAGAGGAACGACTGGGTAAGAAAGAAGACGGGAGTCTGTGACGTGATTAGAAGAGTGAAGGTGTTAAAATGGCAGTGGGCGGGCCACATTGCTAGAAGAAATGACCAGCGTTGGACGTCCAGTGTAATCGAGTGGATCCCAAGAAACATCAAGAGACAAAAAGAAGACTGAAAGACAGGTGGGACAGAGAGATTGTTAAGTTCTTGGGGCAAACTTGGAGGAGGGAGGCAGTTAGTTGACAGGGAAAACTGGAAGAGTCTGGGGGAGGCCTTCGTCCGTCAGTGGACTGAAAAAGGCTGATGATGATGATATATATAAATAATAAAAAGATATATCGTGGTGAGTATCGGGATTCGAGCCCGGGACCCTTCGCACCGCAAACCTGGCCACAAACAAATATACGTAAATATATACCTATATATATATGTGTGTGTGTGTGTGTATATATATATATATATATATATATATATATACACACACCTTGTTGCTACCCCTATATATATATATATATATATACTTTATATATATACTTTATATATATATATAAAGATATATCGGGGTGAGTTAATAAAGGCAACTCTAATAATAAATATTTTCAACGAACTTAAGGAGTTGTTGATTCCTCTGCTCAGCTGAGATTTTTGTTTTCTTCAGAGAATATACAAACTAAAAATAAGGGCATATAGTTAATTAGTTAGCAGGAGAAAGTCGAAATTTTTTGAAATAATCTGAAAAGACGAAGAGATAATCTCATCACTCGGGTATCAGTAGAAAGACTCTTTTCTGTCCTCAAGTTCATAATAAATCCATTACGCTGCAATTTATCAAAAGAAAAAGTCAATTATATTATGATGTTAACAACAAATGCAATTTTTGCTCGTAAAGCTTAAATTAACAGAAATGCTTTCATAATAATAATAAAAGATATTTATTATTTTCTTATTTTATTTAGTCAGTTATGTCTGTGTAGCCGTAGAAATCTTGCATATCACCAACTGGTACACACACATAATAACAGAGGAGATGATAGATAAAAATCTGATATGGCCATCATATGACTTTCTCCATATTTGGGGTATAGTTATTTAAATTATTATGAATAGCATGAGGCAAAATTATTATTTCGTGTTGTAAAAGAATACAGTCATCCTTATTGCCGTAAATGAGATAGATTTTGAATATGTTTACAGAATTCACTGCTAAATTGTGGTGGCGCTGTATACTGGAAATTACGAAAAAGTTGAATATCTCCGAAATGGATGGTTCTACAAAAATTTGTTTCAAACAAAACCTGGAAGAAATATTTTTCTCTACAACTTTGATCCTCATGAAGATTACCAATAATGACGTCTTTAAGGAGATATTTGACGGAAACCGAAAAAACCGATTATTTATAATTAATTCCTAAATAATAACTGATGTGGAAAAGTGTTTCAAATGAAAGTTGTAGGAAGTTACATTCTCTATAACCTTTGTACAGAATTGTATATACAATAATGATGTTTTAACGGAGAAATATCGCAAAAGCAGAATCATGTTTCCAATAAACCTTGACTTCTGGTTAACCATTATTGTCCAAAAACTAATCAGTTCTTTGTGCCCATGCCAAAATGTTATATATGCAATTTGGTAACGATATGGCAAGTACTTTTTGAGTTAGAGCGCCAACAATCACACACACACACACAGACATCTTTCCGAAAATAGTCTAAATAGTTCTAGGGACCTCAAAACGTTTATTTCCATTGAAATCTTGAAGTCAATTTTTTTCGTGATCACAATACTTTCCCATTACTACGTATGGAGAAAGTAAGAAGTGACTCAGTAATTTAACAAAATGAAACATTTCCTTGGCATGGCCCCCGTCTTCAGTCAATAAAGAAATTAGTAAAGAAAAAAAGAAAAAGATAAGAAATTAAGAGTGCCATAGTATGAGAGGGGAGATAATGGCTGGGGCGTGGGGGAGAGTGAGACAGAGTCCATGGCGGGGAATAGGTGTGGTAGAGTATTACAGTGTAGTTGAAGAGTTTAATGAACAATATTAAGATGGGGGAATTAAAATCTTTAATATCCAAATACAATCCAGTTCTTTTGTCCTCACTTCGATGCAGCTGGCAGTAGGGTGAAGGGAGGAAAGAACAGGTACGGAAAAACAAGAATCAAATCATGCCACGGAAACGTTTTGTTTTATTAAATTTGTGAGTCACATTTTTATCTTTTTATTATTACTTTCTCCATATGTAGTAATGGGAAAGTATTGTGTTCAAGAAAAAAATTGACTTCGAGATTTCAACAGAAATACACATTTTGAGGTCCCTAGAACATGGTTAGACTATTTTCAGAATGATGTCTGTGTGTGTGTGTGTGTGTGAGATTGTGGGCACTCTAACTCAAAAAGTATTTGCCATATCCTTACGAAACTTCATATATAACTCTTTAGCGTGAGCACAAAGAACTGGTTAGTTATTGGACAATAACGGTTAACCGGAAATCGAGGTTTATTCGAAACCCGATTCGGTTTTTGCGATATTTCTCCATTAAAACATCATTATTGTGTATACAATTCTATACAAATGTTATAGAGAATGTAACTTCCTACAACTTTCATTTGAAACACTTTTCCACAGCAGTTATTATTTAGGAATTAATTATAAATAATCAGTTTTTTCAGTTTCTGTCAAATATCTTCTTAAAAACGTCATTATTGGTAATCTTCATGAGGATCAAAGTTGTAGAGAAAAATATTTCTTCCAGGTTTTGTTTGAAACAAATTTTTGTAGAACCATCCATTTCGGAGATATTCAACTTTTTCGTAATTTCCATTATACAGCGCCACCACAATTTAGCAGTGAATTCTGTAAATATATTCAAAATCTACTGGTCCGCAAAAAATTTTGAGGACCATGGTCTGGGACCACGGGTCCGTGAAAAATTTGAGAGGACTATGGTCTGGGACCACTGGTCCGTGAAAAATTTGAGAGGATCAGGTCCCTGAGAAAAATGAACAGATGTTGCCTAACTTGGAAGAGCTAATTTCCCAAATACAGCACACCTCGTCTTTCTCGGGGTATTACATTCCTGAAAAACTCAGCAAAACTCCTCCAATAGTAAATGATGCATGAAATTTAAGTGTTTGAACTACGTCAAACCTGAGCAAATACCCCAATGATCCTGAATAGGAAGGGTCAAGAGTTGAGGGTTGAGTCTTTCCCTTGGGACTTCCCTCTTGTCAAAAAGAAAGAATGCTCCTGAATGGTGATACTAACTTATATTTTGTAGCTTTTCACGTGTAAAGGGGCACGAAATTGTGGGATGATTGCATTCTAAAATTATTTATAAGTATATATAAGACGTATCTAATTTTTTAAATTATGCATATACATTACATTAATGCACTTATGTAAATATTTTCACATATTAGAATGATGTAACGATATTTTTTCAGGCCTGAATATGAGAGAAAACATGAGGAAAAGGCGATTCAGTCCACATATAAATAATTTCGTGTAGACTTTTCCATGATTTTTCTTCGCGAAAGAGCAAAACATGAGATCACAAAAGACAAAACTGGTCGAAAATGCAGAACTGCGAAAGATTGAAATGTATGAATGATAAACCCATGAAAGGGGAGGTCTACCTGTCTACCTTATCACTCGAAATGCTTGAAATTACAATAAATACTATGCTTTCAATCATTCAAGTGAGGCCATAATAACAGTGCTAATACCTGCATAGATGGCATTGATTTATGCTATACAACAGTGCATACATTATTTTTTAAAATTTTGCTATATGGAGGTTTGTTTTTAGTGAAACGGGTGCAATTTTTATTTTGTAATTGAGAGGTTTTGTAAATATCAGAGGTTCGTAATATAGAGGTTTTCTATGTACCGTATTCACCTGAATCTAAGACGACCTTTTTTTCCAAATTTTCAGCTGTAAATATCAAGAGTCGTCTTACATTCGAATACGAAATATATTTAAGCATTTAATCAATGGTTTTTACAACAAATGGTATATTAAACAATTCACAACAGCAAATTCAAGTACGTACATAAAGAAGTGAAATAAACAAATAGTAATAACAATAAGAAAAACATGACGGGAATAATAATTATTTAGACTAATAATCATCGTCGACGATCATAACACAGACGACGTACTTTCATCTTGCACGTAATGGCAACCGCAATGTCAAAACAAATGAGAGCGGAAATCATTGGGATTCCCCTTTCAAACGACGCACCGCGATTCACTAAGTGTGACAGTAATTTTGAGTTGTGCATTCTTGATTTAAATGCACAACCCTTAAGTTAAAATGACAGATCATGTTGAAGTACATGGCACGAGTGCAAAGGGGAAGTTAACAAAGGAATTAGACGGAGCTAAGATACAAATTTTAAGCTGATCGTGATAAATTACGCCAAAAAAACTAATAACTGTGATGCGAGTAGAAAGTTCGGTGTATCTGAGGCAAATGTGCGTCGATGGAAACTCTCAAAACAGGAACTAGAAAAAGCCAAAGCCACAAGGAAGTCGCTCAGTGGTCTAAAATTAGGCCGATTTCATGGCACTGAAGAAGAAGTAGTCAAGTTTGTGCGCACCATGAGGAAGAACGGTATGCCTGTTTCGACTGAAAGTATTATATTTAAAGCTAATGAAGTTACTAGAGGACTTAATATATCATTGCAAGAATTCAAGGCCAGCAGAAGTTGGTGCGTGAGAATGATGCGACGAAATAATTTTTCTTTACGGCGACGAACTTCGCTGTGTCAGAAATTGTCAGAAGACTATGTTGAAAAACTTCTCGCTTACCAGAAATACGTGACTGGACTTAGAAAAACCAATAATAACCATTTGAGCCAAATAGGAAATGCCGATGAAACTCCGGTTTTCTTCTACATGCCATCTAATTATACTGTGAACGAAAAAGATGCGAAGTCCGTCCTAATTAAAACTACAGGCAACGAAAAAATGCGAGTCACGGTAATGTTGGCGGTTTTAGCAGATGGGACTAAATTACCACCATATGTGATTCTAAAGCGGAAAACAATGCCTAAGAAACATTTGCCAAGTAGAATTATAGTTAGGTGTCAAGAAAAGGGGTGGATGACTAAAGAACTAATGGGAGATTGGTTACGTGTGGTGTGGAATAGATGGCCAGGAACTTTACTAAAACAAAGAGCAATGCTTTCACTGGATGCATTCAAAGGACACATCTCCTGAAATTAAAAACATAATGAGTATGATGAATACTGATTTATTGTAATACCTGGAGGAATGACATCGCTACTTCAAGTTTTAGATGTTGCTGTCAGTAAGTGTTTTAAAAATAATTTAAAGGTTTTGTATTCTGAGTGGTTACAAAGTGGAGCTCACACTTTAACGTCAAAAGGAAATCTTTAGAAACCTGAAGGTGCAATGCTCTGCCAATGGGCGTCGTGGCAACAAATAAATGCAAAAGTAATAGTGAAAGGATTTAAGAAATGCTGCTTATCCAATGCCATGGATGGGAGTGAGGATGATGTTTTGTGGGAGACTGATGATGAAGTTGAGAGTGATAAAGATAGTGAGCAGAGGAAAATAGTGAAGGTTGCATAGACAGTGATGATGACTAACACAATAAAATGATTTTATGCAGCACTTGGATTGAAATGTTTTTTTGTTGTCCTGAAATGAGTGTATTCTTTCAATGTATTTACTAGATTTTTAATGTTATCTTAAAATGAATGCTACCATTTAATTTATTTGAAAACCTGAATGGTTGTATTTGTGATGTGATCTTATGATTTTAAAATGTTAAAAGACAATGACATTCAAGAAAAGTATAAGAGAAAATAAATATTTCACAAGATTTATAATTTTTGTAGTCATGAAGGTCAATTTGAGCTTTTTTCTCTTTTGGAATCATCAAAATGGGGGGTCGTCTTAGATTCAGGGTCGTCTTGGATTCGGGTGAATATGGTAGTTTTATTGGTAAATTTTTCGGAACCGGCAATAATTTTCATTATGTGGAATTCTTCTTTCTAAGGGAGTTCATAAAGTAGAGGTTTTACTGTATATGTTTTACATGTTTTTATATGAATCAGAACACTAGTATTAAAATAATTTTGGTGTTAATATATGCTAACAAATAAAAGTTTTCTCCTTCGTGCCTTTTTCACTCAGTTTTAATGTGTACTTCATAATTATTACTGATGTATGTGTTGTATGTTTTCCTAATTTTCATAAGAATTGTGTCATTGATATATCCTCTTTTGCAATGTTGATAATGCTATCCAGCCAACAAAAAACAAAATTTCTGTCTACAAGCAAGATCTTGTAGGAGCTCTAATATAACAAATCGGACAGAGTTTATCTGTAATTCTTTTTCATATTTTTTCTGACACTAATTGAAGTGTCTTTCATTTTGAGTTTCATTTTTTCTTTTATAGGCTTAGATGTAAAAGGCCTCAACTTCACCAAAGTAAAGACACTTGTCTATCAATTAATAATTTTCAGGATAAAAAATGGTTGTGCATTTTTTCCTATTGTTAAAGAAGAAATTGCAGCATGAGAGAAATTGTGTTAACAATATAATGCTTTATCTGAATTAAGATAAGACCAAGTTGAAAATATCCATCCTGTATACATGATTGAAATTTGGATTATTAATGATTTTCAAATGATACAGAAAACCTGTACTATTTTAGTCATGTATAATTTATTTTCTTCATTTAATTTAATTTATTTCAGCATGAGGCACTAGTTGAGCTTTTACCTTTACTCAGACTTCATAGTCCATTTATAGCTATCCAGATTTATAGAGCAGCATGGAAAGAAGCACTTGAAGCCCCTTTTGTGAAAGGTAATTGAATATTTTATTTTATTTCTTGTATTTGTAAACAGATAATAGAAAATGCAGAGAAATACAAACAAATAATATTGAGTACCTTATATATCCATGTATAAAATGCACCCGCGTATGACACGCAGGGTGGTTTTTGGCACCATATTCTGCAATATTTTTATGTACCCGCGCATAACACGCATATGTGTCTAAAATTCAATTTCTGTCACATGCTTATCATTCAATGGCAAAATTATTTGTTATATTGTCAATATCATTGAGATAAGTAAATTAATGAAAATATACATAAGTTTGTACTAACAATAAGTATGACAGCATTTCACTCAAGTCAGTTATAAAAATCTGCCATTTTAGAAAAGCGCTGTTACATAGTTTAGTGCAGGGGTGGGCAACCTTTTTAAGTGTGCGTGCCAAAATCGCCAAATCTTTGATGCATGATTTTCTCACGTGCCAACCGAAATTTTGTGGAACATATTATTATTTCGTGTCTTTTAAGTATTATGAGAACCTTTTCAAATACTCAAAAATCACACTAGAGCAGTAAAATCAAAGAATATTGTAAGAGTGATTATTTTAAGTCATGTAAGATTGAATGAATGTAAAAATTAGTGACGGAATTTTTACTTAAAAGTCCTTCTACCCTGTTGATGGCGTGGATATTTTTATTAACCTTTAAGTGTAATTCTAGCTGTCATATAGAGCCACACAATTTAAGGACGCAATTTTTAACATCAGCAAAAGAGTACACAATAATTCTGAATTTTTTGTTTTTGTTTTTTTATAAAGATCAATCAGGCATAAGTTTTTTAAGTTTTCCCAATACATTACAATGCCCAATCTCATAATCGTTTTACTTGACTAAAACACAATAAAAGAAAATAAAATTAAAGATATTCTTTTATTAATTCTTAATCCCTTATGAGCAAAACATAAAAATTACAGAGAAAATAAAATGTTATTTTACCTACATAATATATTAAACAGAAGTTAATCTTTACAATTTTTTAGCAGAAAACATCAAATCAAAACTAGAGAAAGAAAAATTGTGAACATTTTATTTATTTAAATCAATGAGACTTTTGCTGCTTCATCACTGATGACAGATAATTTATATCAGGTTTATATTTTGTAACCTTTAGAGATATGCATGTGCTACTAGTTTCATCTGTAAGGCTACTCCTATTACGAGACTTAACAAAGTTCATCACTGAGAACAATGATTCACAAGAATATGTAGATGCAAAAATGGATAGTAATGCTGTTGCAAGGTTTTTTAAACATACAAAGGTTTCTGGAATAGTATTCGAAATCCTTAATACCTCATTTTCCGCACTTCTCTCTGTTACTCCCGTCTCTAATTGCTCCTTTTCAATATATTCCAAGTCAGCTCTGAGGTCAACAAATTTCTGCCTCCAAATTGAGCTACTTTGAAAATCAATCAACTGCATTTCAAAATCTTCCATATCTATCCACGAAAACATCTGCAAGTTTAGTTCATCCAGTTCTATAGTGTCTGGAAACTTAATGAATTTTGCAGTTTCTTCTAAATCTCTGAACTTAACAAATCTTAGAGAGAACTGCTCAACAGTTGACTCAATGATGTTTAAAAATAGCTTTTGAAGACATTGGCAGTCTGTTTTGTCATCCTTTTGGAGATCATTGATATATTTCTTAAGGTTTGGAAAATATCTAAATGTCTCACTGTCTACATCCCTCTTAAAAACTCCTAGTTTCATTTTAAATGCCTTTATGTCATCAGACATAACATCAAAAGTCTTACCAGAGCCCTGTAGTTTAACATTCAAGTCATTTAAATGTTTGCAAAAATCTGAAAAAAACATCAGTTTACAAACCCACACGATGTCATACAATTCTTTATAAGACAATTGTTGGTTAGTCAAAAAAAGATTTATCTCATCTAGGCATTCAACAAATCGTTTCAGAACAAGTCCTCGACTAAGCCAACGAACATTGTTGTACAGTATTAGTCCTTTGTACACCGAATCCACCTCATTCAATAAATTCTGAAATTGTCTTTTATTCAAAGCACGTGCAGAAATGTAATTAACGACCTTGGTTACTGTTTGCATCACTTCTTGAAGTTCCTTTAGACCAGCTTTTGCACATAAAGTCTCCTCATGTATGACGCAATGAAAACCTATCAATGGATGACCAACATGTTTTGCAAACAGATTTACAAATCCTGCTTCCTTACCAGTCATGCTGGGTGCACCATCTGTTGTGATGGATACTGCCATTGAAATATCAATTTGTCGAAGAGATAATTCGTTCATAACTGCTTTACATATTTCAACCCCAGTGGTACGCTCAGGTAGTGTTACAAGGTTAATCATCTCTTCGCATACTTCGTCAACCCTACAAAATCGAGCAAAGATTGCTAGCCTAGCTGATGACGTACTGTCTGTGCTCTCATCAACACAAATAGAAAAGAACTTACATGAAGCCAAATCTCTTGTTAATTGTTCTGCTGTATTCCTTTCCAATTTAAGTATCCTGTCCTTAACTGTTTTTCTACTCACAGACAAATCTTTAATGCGCTGAATAATTTTTTCCTTTTCTGAAAGATTGTCAAAAAGGAAAGGAGCACATTCTAGCCATGCTTCTTTAATATACTCCCCATCACTGAGTGGTTTTCCATGTTGGGCAATAACTTTTGAAATCTCAAAACTAGCAGCAACTAAGTTGGAACTAGGCCTACCTGAAATAAATTTCATCAATGTGTCGCACTGTCTTTTTGTCTTGCTCAGTTCACGAGAAATTATTTCTCTCTGTTCTTGCTCACTTTTATTGCATAAGTTCTTATGAACAGTTTCAAAATGTCTCTTTACAGAAGAAGTCCTACAAACAACTGATTCCGAACATAAAATGCATACTGCTTTTTTATCTTTCTTAATCATACCAAATTTTTCAGTCCAGTATTCTTTAAATTCTCTAATATCCTCTTCATTTCAATGTCTATGTTTCTTTGCTGGTGGTTGTGACATTCTGTACAATCTGTAAAGGGCAGGAAGCAAATAAAAATATATGATAATGGTATATTTATATATAAAGCATAAATATGAATAGAAAAAAGGAGGAAGAAAGGAAGGAAGTCAAGAAGGGAATAAAGCGTAAGGCAAAAGGAAAAAAGTAAATTACAACTGAATGTGACCAAAGTTGTACAACCACAAGGTACAAAAAAAAATAATTGCTTTCGTCATACACCTTCCAACTTTAATGAAAATCGGATCATGGGGTGTAAAAATGTGGACAGAAATGTATGGACACTGACAAAAAATATAATTTGGACTCAGAAAATCTCATCATAATCACTCTCTGCATACACCTACCAAGTTTAAGTAAACCAAAAATTAGTACAATTATAAGCCTCCCTACACACATGCAAATGAAAGAGAAGGGTATGCGTACCATCTAATTATGTGCAGATAACACTTCATAATCGTGAATATTGATAATACATTTCACATAGCTTTAACAATAACTTATGTTTATGGCAATGTAAAGCAAACTTGCATTTATATCTAATAAATTAAACATATTAATTGACAATAAATACTTCCAATCCGTATTTTAGTTAATTACGATTGAATTAAATCCAAATCCACGTATATACACACTTTATAAAACCGATAAATGCTTTACGAAACACGAAAAAATATACAACATGATGGTAAAGGAGTCACGCCACGTCTGGCTGCCTGGCGAATGATGCAACACCTGAACGGGACAAAACTTGTACGTCAGTATATCGCAGAGATAGATAGCTTGGAAATAGTGTGTTTGTTTCATTTTCTTATTACTTATTATTACTAAAACAGTTGATAGTGTTTGTTTCTTTATTGCATTCTTATTTGGTATCGCTCTACTTAATACAATTGTATTCTATTAAGTTAAAATATACCATTCCAGCGAAGATGTTGGATATTTATTCATTTAATTATTTTTTAAGGTGAGCCCTGGGTTGTGTGCCGGAAAAAAGTCGTTGGCGTGCCACGTTTGGCATGCGTGCCAGGGGTTCCCCACCCCTGGTTTAGTGTTTTCCCAGTGTGAAGGTGAAAGTTTTAAATATCAGTCGAAACAGAATACATAGTTGCAGTGCAACTGCACTTTGGACCCATCGGTAGAGGTTGACTGGCACCGTTATTTGATATAGCCAAAGGTTTCAAGAAATGTTGCACCAGCAACAGTTTAGATGACATGGAAGACAACTTGTGAGACAGTGAATAAATATAGTATAGAACCTTTTATCCGGATTCCAGTTATCCAGAAATCCAGTTAACCGGCTATTTT
The DNA here is from genome assembly GCA_036926305.1 of Uropetala carovei. Lineage (NCBI taxonomy): Eukaryota > Metazoa > Arthropoda > Insecta > Odonata > Petaluridae > Uropetala > Uropetala carovei. The sequence continues at coordinate 3,779,470 of JAXCHB010000037.1, read as the reverse complement.
AAAAAAATAATGCATTTTTCCAAAATTTGCTAGGATAAAGAGCTTTAAATTTAAAACTATGCTAGTAATTTGGGGGTGCTCTGGTGAACAAGTGAACAAGGAATTTATATTGGAAAATAACCAATTACATGAGCCGGCTAGGAAAATCGCGGGGCCCAGTGCAAACATTTCTAATAGTAAATTTTAATAAATAAAGCAGTCTCTCTCACTATGACTCATCAATATTTTTTCAGATTTTCTTTAAAAATGTGTGTACTTTATAAGTACGACAAATATTTTTTAGAGAGCACGGGAGCTTTTTAAGTGCTTTGCCCAGTGCAGTTGCACCGTTTGCGCCGCCATCAAACCTACCTTGCCAATTACTGTAGTATTACTGTTATTGTACATTACAGGCCAGGTTGCACTGGATAAAATTAAGAACCGGCTCTCTAAAAAAGAAGAAAAAGTCATAAGGAAATTTGGATAAGGTTGGCAGGGGAGGCGTACATGCCAGGGGCACCAGATCGCTCTATGTTAGAAATACCATTCTGCTAGCTTAACAGGTGTCCTGTTCGTAATATATTCCATTTCATACACTGTTGGTAATTGAATGTCAGATAGGGCAAAATGTAGTTGAAAGGAAAAAATCAATAAATTTTCATATTTTCTAAAAATTTAACAACCGGCTCGCAAATTCAAAGAAAATAACAACTGTCTCACACGAGTCGCTTCAGCTCATCACCGAGTACAGGTATATACCGTATTTAATCGATTGTAAGCTGGCACCAATTGTAAGCCGACCCCCACTTTTCACAAGGCCATGCAAGGAAAAATTTTGATTTTAAAGTGCTTAGACAGCTGGGGTCATTTATTTCAAAATACCAACATGTATGAACACCTCAGACTTTCAGTTTGTATTTAAATAAAGAGTATTAACTAAAATTACAGCTACATAAAATACATTTGATTCACTTATTCATTACAACTTCTACTAAAAGAGTAATTTGACCTCGTTATCCCCCGAGATCTTATTCTTATAAAAAATAGCAGTTTCTCGTCAGTCAAATACAGACACCATATTACATAACATACGTTAGTACTACGCAAGTATCACCTGGGCATTCCTTTAACTTTTATTCTTAAAGTATTCCCCCAAGTTGGCTGTTATGCCGCTAGGACCTGGAAGAACTTCATCTTCATTGGACCTCACGTCCTCTTCACATGACGACTCTTTTTCACTCTCCTTATCCCACAAAACATCATCTTCTGTACCATCCAGTGAGTTTGTAATTGAACACTTTTTGAACGAACGCACAATCAGATCACTCGAAATGTCTTTTCATGCAGCAGAAACCCAGGATGTAACCTCAGATAGACTGGCTCTTTTAACACGCTCACTAGGCATAAGCATAGTCTTTCCTGTTCAACCAGTCCACATAATAATTACGTATTTTGTCTTTAAAAGGTTTGTTAATACAAACATCGAGCAGCTGCATTGTGGAAGTCAGTCCACCTGGAATGATGGCCAAATCTGTGCCACATTGTTGCAACATTTTCTTGATGTTATCATTATGGTGGCCTGCATAAGCATCAAGAACTAAAAGGCTAGGCTGCCATAACAGTGCTCCTGGGCGATGTCGCCAAACAATATCTATCCACTCTTTAACCATGTCCCCTGTCATCTAACCTTTTTCATTTCTAGGAAATGATTTATTTTTTGGCAAATTCTCACATTTAATTATTACATATGGTGGAAGTTTATGACCATCTGCCATGCAAGCCAGCATTACCATCATTCTTTGTTTTTCGTATCCAGCTGTAAGTATTTTTACCTCTTTCTGCCTTTCTGTTCCACCATGTAGTTTATGGGATTGTCAAAATACACTGGAGTTTGGTCAGCATTTCCAATTTGACCGAGCAGGTAGTTCTTCTCCTGTCTCAACTTCATAACATAGCATTGAAATGATGTAAGTCTTTCTTCATAGTTCGCTGGCAATTTTTGGGCGATTGATGTACGACGACAAAGAGCAAGTTCCCAATGTTTCACAACTCTACCCAGTGTCTACTAAATTTGAAGTCGCTTCTTTTCATTTTCAAATCTCTAGAAATTTCATGCACTTTTGTTTGAATGTTCCCGGCATTCACGGGCAAATAGTTATTTTGTTGATCACGCACAAATTCATGGAGAATCTCTTCGACTGCATGATGACGTCCTTGCTTGGGGCCTCCAAAAGTTTTACTTTGACTTGAACAGGCAAGTAACTTCTCTTTATCTCTCCTCCAGCATCTCACATTCGATTCGTCAATCCCATAGCGCTGTTGCACTGCAAGATTAGACATTTCTTCTGCATATGCTATCACTTTCTTAACCCTTCGGCACACGCAATGGTTCTGAGAGATACATGACTCATATTTTTGTTTACTACTCATGACTCATTACCTTGTGGATGCTGTGAGTCACAGTACCTTTCACCTACTTCTCTGTGCATCTCTTGTCAAATTTTGGGCACTTTAGCTCAATTCGTCTTACTGTTAGTGTCAGTTTTCCACTGCAGCATCTCGGATCGTATCTCCCAGATACGTTGCATGCTCTTAAGTTAGTGTTGAAGTAGAGTGAAAGCCCCTGCAACATTACGAAAAGAACTAGGTTGACGCAGTATTGTTGTAAATTTTGTGATTCATATATTTGTTTAGAACATGCCAATAAAAATAATCTATACATACATATCTATAAAGTAAGGTGTCGTATATATGTATGTATGTATGTTCTGCTAAGGCTCAGAAACTACAACACGCAGAAAAAAGAGGAAGGTGTCATATTAACCGTTATCATGTGTACGGTGGTGTAGTAAGGTTTTTAAACCAATTCGGTGTACTATTTAATTATAATAAAATATTTTCGTTTATATGGGATTTCCATTTATAATTTTTTCGTAAATTTCTCAAATTTTTAACTCCTTACATATATATCGCAGACATATGCTTTTGCAGACTTTTTTGTGGTAAATTATCTCCTCTTTTGGAATAATTTTTTAAAAGAGGGGCTTACAGATCAAATAAGACGAATTGAAGGGAAAATCTTATTTTTCATTATTACTCAGCATTTGGATATACTTAGCAACTGATGTAAACAAATTACGTTTGAACTATAAACATATCGTAAACGTAGAAATATTTGATAAAATACTCATTTAATATCTTCTGATTTGATTGTATGTTTTCTTTCATTATCTATGGTCTTCTATACACAGGTTAATTCTGCGAATAAACATTAGTGAACTGTTTCTTTTTCTGTAATCATGTCATTCGCATTATAGGTATGTTTGGATATAAGTTAAATTGTTTTTATATGCCTTTTGTCTTATTTTATTTCATATTTTGTTTAAGTGAAAATTACTGAAGATATATGATTAAATTACTACGTTAAAGTTTTTGTGTTTTGTTTTATCAGTTTATCAATAAAAACTGAATTGAGCATTTCATGCTAACATGCAAGTTTTTTCCTATGCTCATCCATTTTGCGTTTCAATAAGATTTAGATACTTTTTTGTAATATATAATATCGTTTTGAATTAAAAGAGAGTTTTATCAATTGGAAATAAGGTTCACTCTTGAGTAATTGTTATTTTAATACGAGAACTAAATTAGATTAACATTTTGAACACGTAACGCAGTGAATTTCGAAAGATTTTATTTGAATAATACTTTTGTTGAACTTTATTATGTCTTCTGAACTAAAATTAAGAATTCGTGTCTGCGGTTCCATGGGTAAAATGTAAACACTACCGATACACTCACGTAATTAATTACGTTAGAAAAGTAAAACATTTTACTACATTATTTAAAATCGATTCGTTCGAATATCTCAATCTATTATTCAATTAATTACGATGGAAAACACAATTAAGATCAATAATTTTATATCTATTTAGAGTAATAATAGGTATTCTTATTTAGTTTCTCCTGTTATTATGTTGACATACAAATTCATATTCCGCGTAATCAATATTTACTCATCACTACAACACGCTATTTTGTTATTATTGATTGTTTATTTAGCAACTGAATAGAAAGCGTCAGTCGCCATCATCAGATACATTGAGCTTTAGGAGATTATTCGTTGGTTGGTTTTGGTTAGTTTGTTGTTTTCATTTGTTTTCGTTTCGTGTCCATTTTTTGTGTTCTTTGTTTGTTTTCTTTGTTTTCGTTCTTAGTTGTTCATTTTTTATTCTTTGTTTATATTCTTTGGTTGTGCTCTTGATTTTTTTTCCTTGATTACTTATTTGTCGGTTTACACCTTTTATGCCGGCTATTGGTTAGAGTTTAATTCATTTCTTTTTTCTTGGTGGTTTTTACATTGAACTTTAGGAGATTATTCGTTGGTTGGTTTCGGTTGGTTTGTTATTTTCATTTGCTTTCGTTTCGTGTCCATTTTTTGTGTTCTTTGTGTTCATTCTTAGTTTGTTATTTTTGTATTCTTTGTTTATATTCTTTGGTTGTACTCTTAATTTATGTTCCACGATTATTTTCAAAGAGGAAGATGAATAAAGGACAAAGGGCTATCAATCCCGTGCCTGTTCATGTCTTAATAGGTCTTAATTTAAAATTGATTTTATTAATTTTATATTACATAAAAAACCCGAGCTAGTAATAAAATTAAAAAAATAATTAAATATACCATCACTCAAAATGCAATAATTAAATAATACTTGGAAACATTTTCTATATAACTGCAATTAATAAAAAATAAGCAAAAACTGGAGATTTAATATTTTATTATTTTCTACGGGTATCTGAGAGGGTAAAAAAATAAAATCAGGAACTTTGACAAGTGTAAAAACATTATAATTTGCATTAGAAACATGATGTATCTCACATATACATGCGTGTGCTGATGTTTGTGAGGGCATTGCGTGTGCCGAGGGGTTAAAGTTTGCTGAATAATGTGTTCGTCCCATAATGGGGTTATTTAAAAAACACTGAAAAAATCATTACAATACATGACAGAAATTTGTGCTTGCTAAGGCACGAGGAAGGGACAGTTCGCTCGGGAAGTCCCAGAACGCACACTGAAACAAGATAGGTAGAGGAGGGAGAGGGGTAGGAAAAGCAAATGTTTCGATTCACGAGTAAAATGAAACATTCTGTACATACCGTATCTGCCTGAATAGAAGCCGACCCCCCAAAAATTTCCACCATTTTTTAGCAAAAACGTAAATTTCGTAGATTTTATGCTGAAGTGTGCCGGGCATTCATGCACATCTTAGAATACATTATTCGAGATCGAAGGAATGTGGGGGAAATGGCTTAGTTGTTGACATTTTTAAATATTACTCCAATTAATAATTTTGCATTGCTGAATAATGTTCCACATTCAGTGACAGTATTTTCATACATCTTCATTTTCACAAAAGGTCAAATATAGTAATAGCGATCTCGCCAAGATATTTTTTTATCCAAGTCTATTTCCAATGAAATTAGCATTTACATTGCCTTAAGAAATTACATTTTTATAATTATACAGGTTCCATGTAATGTTTTACCGAAATTCAAACAGTTGAGCATTCAAAGACGTCAACTCATTTTGCGTAATCGTCTGCGTCAATTTATGCAAATAATGTGAAAAGCCCAGCCTTAAACGGTAACAAAGCACAGGTAGTGCTAAATTCAATATTCTATCCTTTATTATTTATTCATTAATATTCATCGTAGGTCAAATATTTACTTTACAAAAATATAGTACTATCAATTGAACGCGAAGGCAATGAGAGACTTCGAGATTTAACCATAACCCAAGTTTTCCTCGGACTCGCATTTAAGCAGATGGCTGATTTTTACTTTCTCCATACGTACTAATGGGAAAGTATTGTGCTCATGAAAAAAATCGACCAGGATTTCAACAAAAATACACGTTTTGGGGTCCCTAGAACACGATTAGACTACTTTCAGAATGATGTCTGTGTGTGTGCGTATGTGTGTATGTGATTGTGGGCGCTCTAACTCAAAAAGTACTTGCCATATCCTTACCAAACTTCAAATATAACACTTAGCATGAGCTCAAAGAACTGATTAGTTTTTGGACAATAACAGATAACCGGAAGTCGCGGTTTATTCGAAACCCGATTCGGTTTTTGCGATATTTCTCCGTTAAAACATCATTATTGTAAATACAATTCTATGCAAAGAATGTAATTTCCTACAACTTTCATTTGAAACTTTTCTATAGCAGTTATTGTTTAGGAATTATTTATAAATAACAGGTTTTTTGGTTTCCGTCAAATATCTTAAAAATATCATTATTGGTAATCTTCGTGAGGACCAAAGTTGTAGAGAATAATATTTCCTCCAAGTTTTGTTTGGAACCATTTTTCGTAGATCCATACATTTCGGAGATATTGTACTTTTTCGTAGTATTCAGTATACAGCGCCACAACCATGTAAGGGTGAATTCTGTAAACATACTCAAAATAAACCTAATTTACGGCAATAAGGACGACTGTATTCTTTTACTATACGAAATGATAATTTTGACTCATAATGCTATTCATAATAATTTAAATATCTATACCCCAAATATGGAGAAAGTCATGTGTTGACCACATCAGATTTTTTCATGATATATTCTGAGAAAAAGCATCGGCTTGTATTCGGGCAGACGCGGTATGTCATCAAAACGAATTGATTGCAAAAAAATAAAAATCGTTTATAGCTCATGGCTGTTCTAAGAATTTGCATCCCTGTGCCATCTGCGCTCCACTGTTCCAAAACATTCGCATCATGGTCTTTCCTTCTTCCAATCAGGAATGTATTATTAGAGGCGACCAAAAATCGGAGCTCGGAGTCATCAGGGGAGATGGGGCGCTGCCCTAATTGCATTCTCCGGCCTAGTGAGGGTCTGTGGCAGTATTTCATTCATACATTTCCCACAATCTTTAGAGGCGATGGTAAATAGGTTCTTAGCTGGAGTCGGCAAAGTTGCTCTTCTAATTACAGGCGACCCCTGCACTTACAATCTAATTGGTACCTGGACGACGGTCGCAAAGCGGGCCGTCGTAAGTCGAACCCTTATTTCCCATAGGCGTAATGTTATAAATTGGGGTTTCGTTCCTGGAAACCCATATTATACCATACAATTACCAAAATTGACCATGAAAAGAAAATAAAACAAATATATTCGTTGCGTCTGGTCATTTATCCATATAACCAAAAGTTTTTCCACCTCAGGAATCAGCCCATCACGTTTTCTTATCACCGGTGATTGCATTGGCCTAGCGCTCTTCACTTCCTTCAAATATTTTTCTTTATCCTTCAAAATTGTGCTCACGTTTGAATTCGACAATTTTAACTTGGATGCGAGCTCGTGCACTTTCATTCCCACCTCATGTTGACTCAAAATTTCATGCTTCATTTCCAAAGTGATGGATTTTCTTGACTTTTTTGTTGATTTAGCATTCTGTGCATCACATTTCCTCTTCTCAGACATAGCGAAAGGGGAAAAAATTTTAAGATTTGAAGAAAATTGACAAAAAAGTGAAGAGCGTTGCAAAAGAGATGCGTTCGCTCTAGGCACAGCTGCAGACTGAGTCAGCTGATGCGCTGCCGATTGACGTGTTCGCTCAGTGTTGCCAATCGACTCGCTGTCGGTCGCAGTCGTTAAGCCGCGTACACACTTGAGCAGAACCTCGTCGCAAACCTCAACGCGAACATAGTGTGGACGGTGCGGCGAACGCCGCCCCGAACATTAAGGCGAACATTTTGTGTTCGACACGAGGTTCGCGGTGTCCCACTAGTTGTCGGTATTTTGGCGTCACATCAAAGGGATGTTTGCGACGAGGTTCTTCAAGTTTGTACGTTTCAGCGAACATTGTTTTGAACCATGCATTCACTCGGAATCGATTCCATGAATTGTTTGTCTCTCACTCCAGAGAAACACTTCCATAATTCACTCAACTCCTCAGTCTGGTTGTTCTCGCCACAGAGTGAACATGGAGTGGACACAGGATAAAACTTTACAGTTAATAGAAGCTTATAGGTGTAAAGAGTTGTTGTGGGATCTGCAGCATGCTTTGCATTTCAGTAAAATAAAAAAGTTTGATGCGTGGATGGAGATAGCATCGGACTCGTAGAAATGGGCAGGACGCTAGAATTAAATGTCGAAGCAAATGATTTTCATGAATTATTACAATGTGATGCAAAGGAAATTTCAGAGGAAGAACAGAACGCTGAGCCACCAAAAAGATTTGAAACTAAACAGATGGAAGAATGTTTTCACGTGATAGAGAAAGCACTGGCTGGTTTTGAGGCGCATGGCCCATACACCCAACGGTTCACAAAGGTATCTAGAGCAGTTAATGATGCAATTGCATGCTATAAAATTATTTATGATGAGAAGAAAAAAGCTACTATACAAACATCACTGGACAAGTACATACGTAAAACAGAGACAAATGATGGAATGCCATTGTCACCTGCAGAATCTGCTTAAATACGTATATACTATGTACTAGTACTCTTCTTGCAATTACTATCATTTTTACTTAAGTATGATGTATTGTAATGAATAAATTTTCATTTTCTTAACATTTTGTTTTTATAAGCTCTACTTTTTTCGGCTTTAATTATCCAATGAAGTGAATGAGAAATTTCTGTAACTGCCGTCTGTATTACGTTACTTGACCAGCTACTCAAAAGATGGCATTTGCCATACATTTCCACTGAAGTTCTCTTTACACTGCCGGTAGTACTGCAGAGCCGACTGCGTTGCTTCAAAAAAGGTATTGGTTTAAACATTGTTCGACTTAAACGGAAATTTTTGGAACGAATTAACTGTGTAAGTCGGGGACTTACTGTATATGTTTTATCTGTACCTGAGTCCGAAAAAGTTGTTTTTGCAATGCTGTCTGCCTGTTATTGTCTCTAGAGCCTAAAAGGTAGAGCGAAAATGAATGAAATCTCGTACTTAGTCATTTTATCTAACAGAATAGAGGCTCTGAAGAAATGGTGGACATTGCTCCATAATTAAGGGAAGTTTATTCTATGCATTTTTAACAACAGTTTGATTTTCTCAAAAACGACTCTAACGATTTTGATCAAATTTCGTACAGTTATTTTAGTTTACGTCGTCAATAATACCAAATAGTTCATATTTCTCAACAAATGAATATAAGGCTGGTTTATTCCTCGACAACTTTAATAACTATTATTATTTTTGAAAAAACGGCTCATATGATTTTCATCAAATTTCGTATAGTTGTTTTAGTTGATGTTTATAACGATTCTACATAGTTCACATTTTTCAAAAGATAACTATGACGCATTCGTATATGAGAAAGTTTGTACGATGTATGTTGTACAGATTTTTCTGGGAATATATCGCAAAAACAATGCCGACTCATCTGCATTGTACACCTGTTCTGTTGTTAAACCCTCTTTGGATATCATTGAAGAAAATTCTTTCAAGTATTCCTCTGCGGCTTCATGATCAACTGCCACATTTCTTTAATAACACTTTATCCACGTCGATTGTCTTTGACTGATGGAGTGTTTTTCTGTTGTTCATTAAATTCGGAACATCACATTCTGCATAAAATTTTGTTAATTGACTCTTTTGCTTCTTCAAGTCAGAAACAGTCGATGAACTAACACCAAACTCATTGAACAATGTTTTCACCGAAGCACCTTTCTCTAAACACTTTAGCAATTTCACTTTCTTCTTAATACTAAATGTTAAGTGCTTCCTCTTTGCATTTACGATAATCACGGGTTTTTCCACTGATCTTTTCGACATTTTTATAAAAAGAGCTCAACAAGGATTTTTAAATCATGAAACACATCATATTCTAACAAAACAACAATGATAAAACAGCAGCGCAATTATCATCGCTTTTTCGAGATAGCAAAAACTTACAGTATCTATGAATTTCAAGTTGGTAACCACACAAGTTTTTGCCGAATTTCAGATCCTGCCGTTTTTTGGGATGCCGAATAAGGGGTCCGTTACTGTATATTTACTAGCAGCCCGCTGCAGCTACACTTGCAAATAATGTAATTAGTTCGGCCCTAGGTTAGATCTTCTTAGTTCCCTATTCATTTGACGTGTTTCCCTATTTCTTTGTCTTTCTTGTACTCTCTGCTCCTCATCTACACAGGCAATTCTATGAGCTTCCGCATCTCTTTATCTCTCTTTCCTACAGTACTCTTCCTTTGATCTCTGGCTCCTCTTCTTTTCTCTGGCAGCTGTAGCTGGGCTAACAGCTCTCCTTTTCGTTGGTCTACCCCTTGGCATTTTTCAATTTTCTGTGATTTTACAGCAATATATAAGAGCAATTACATGATCACAATGTCACAGAGTTACTCAATGCTAGTTTAATATCGCGGTATATTCAAACGGGAAAAATTTTCAAATCTACCTGACCTTAGTTCCAATCATTATCGTTGCACCCTTATAGACGAACTCACAAACAGTTTCTTTCCTTCAAGTGTCTATCAATGACTGCTTTTAACTTCTTACAGGACCTACTATAAAGGCGACATCAATGGAAGCGTTTATTTAGGTTATCAATGAAGAGAAGATACCAATAACGCTTTTCTTTCATCTATTTGAAGGTTTAATTGGCCTTAAATGAATCTGAGGCAACAATGAGAGTCTCCTTGGCAACACCCGGAATGAGTACGAGAAATCTGCAAAATTTCGAAAAAGAATGTATATTTCTGAAAAATTCGACCGTGTGACACGTAAACATTGCAAGAATAAGATAGTATAGAGCTTTAGCCGTCGAATAAAGCAAAAAAGAAGAAAATCAGTCCATATTTACGTATTTTAATGAATGAAGGAAAAAACCTTGCACTCTGAAAAATCGAAAATACCGTGTAAACTTATGGGAAAATATAATGGTCTCCTGGATTCGAACTCGGGACACTTTCGCAAATGAAAATATTTTTCCAGGGAACTCATAGCCTTTAGAAACAAAACGCCATTTATTACATATCTTTACGAGGAACGGTTCTAGAGAAATACGCCAATATAATTACGCGAGGGTTCATCCGCACGGACGGAAGCACGCACATAGCTTTGCTGCGTGCATAATATATAGGATATACAGGGCCATAGTGACTACTTTTGGCACCCTGGGCAGAGGATTTTTTTGTCGCCCAAAGATAATCTAAGGAAATGATAAGTGCCTATTTTATAAGGGATATTTAATTAAAATACACAATTGTTTCATTACACATTGATTTTATGGGCTTTATTTGCAGCAAAAATATTGATTATGTCATTAGAATCTATATTTTTACCAGTGTCATATTCAATAGATAAGATCGCTAGACCAGAAAGTCTTTCTTGATTCATTGATGACCATTTGCAATGTTTGGTCAATTTCAGTTTACTAAGAGAATGTCAAGAAATTCTCAGCAAAATTTGCACATTGAAAAAGGAACCTAAAACACCATTTTCATAAAGAAATTTCAATATTTCTTTGTGTAATTTTTACACCTTTTATTGAAGGCAGATGGTGTTTCAAACTGGGAAATTCTTCGATTGACCCACTTTCATCCACATTGATTTTATACATATACGCAGCATTTTTAGAGGAATTTATCATTTCATCTTCAGTCGTATTATACAATATAAAGCACAACTTAAAAATTTTAAATCATTATCAATTTCATATAAAGACGTAAATCGTGCCTACAGTTGCCTTTGAAGAGAATTTGTTGCCTAATGCACTGGATCGTAAATAGTATTTTGTTGTTTCAGGTATTGAGTGTGCTGCAGTTCCCATCGTGTCATTAAATTCCTTTTCCTTCCTCTTATCTTTGGGATTCCTTTTTCATCGGAAAATGTCTTTGCCTCTTCCATATACTCTTCCAGTCGTGACTTTGAACTTTTTTGTCTGGTACCAAATTGTGGATCAATCCACAGTTACATCGGCACCCTGAACAGATTTAGTGAGGCAGTTGATCTTCTAATAAGAAGAATATAAATTGCATGTCAATCTGTTTTAGCAAACCTTCAATATCTGTGCATTCATCGCTTGCCTTCTAACCCAAAGGTCACGGGTTCGAATCCTGCTTCGGGCATGGATGTTGTGATGTATGTTGATTTTCTCTAACAGAATTTGATGGTGCAAAATGACCTTAGCTGTTGACACACCTAAGAACCTAATTACTACTACTGTGCATTCATTTTCATTCTTTAATTTTATTAACAACCTATAAACTTGATTCAGTTGTAACCTCACCGAATTCACAGCTTTAGCTCTTGATGAACATCTTGTTGTGCCTTGTTTTTTCAACATCAACTTATGGACCTCCTTAATCTCCTTCGCGTCCACCATGGCGCATGTGCTGATACCCTAGTGATAAATAGGAAATGTGTAAATTCAATATAATTCATATGTGCTATCCCTGTTCCCTAAGGGAATCTCTACTAACAACCTCAAAATACTCCCTGTTACAATAGCTGTCACAAAAGACATGCCATAGTACACACAAAGGTGCGGTCGTTCACATGGGGCAATCATATAAATTGGCAAACGAATATTACTCTTAATCCTCATAAGCAACATCCCCGCCGGTACAAATATACTACTCAACTTGTTATTTACACTATCCTCTATCCCCTGACGTAAATTAACTAGATCAATTCGAGTGCTCACCAGAGCGTGTCCCAGTTGCCTCAACAAATCTTCCCCCCTAAGACGATTTTCACATATTTTATTAGTCGCTTCCCATCTACTCAAGGACTGATTACTATACACAATAACTCCGAAATAATGTTTCGCACAAATTTTGTATTATTAAAAACTCTGTCCTCCAAATCGTTAATTAATAGCAATTGATTCTCCACTTGGGCGGCAAGGGCCCCTCTTCGGCTTTCTACGGCATCTAACCTATCACTAATTTTCAATAAATCTTGCGAGTCCAATGTGTCAAAGACAGTTTTTAACAAAGCGCCACCCGCATCAAACCACCCTCGTTTGCGACGTCTTTTCTCTAGCAGCTCTACAAAAATTTCCAACTCCTCCCTCACTCGAAGTTACTCCAAGTGCATGCGCTTGGTGGTGGATTGGTAGTTTATGTCCCTCACCGATTCGTCAAACAACATCCTGGCCTTCACTATCGCCCTGCTCAAATCATCATACTCCCGGCGTAGCTTTAACAAATTAAAATTCAGGGCAATCACCCATGAATGGTCGGATAGCCAAACGTCACTCTTGCGTTCTAAAACGACCCCATTGGTGGATGGGACAATTTCCACCTCGCCTATCACTGTCGCAACTAAATACAACACCACACACACACACTGTCCATTACGCCACTAAGCACCATTACAGGGTTGTTTCCCGCCTCGGTCGATAATTATACGGTTATGCAACGACAACATCACGGAGTTCCTCTAAATCTCTCGCTTCTGTCTCTCCTTCTGTCATCGTCTTTTCTTCCTCCACCGGCGACAGCGGCTCCTGCGAACGAAGAAGATAGGGTCGATGGAGGGGCAGGGGAGGTGCACCTCTACGCCTCCTAAACCGCAATAGGTAGGGATACCACTCAGGGAGGGGAGAGGGGAACAGGGCTCTCAGTCTCTCCCGTCTCTTCGGTGCGTTGACCCACTCCACTTATCTCTTTGTTGTTGTCCTCCTGGTCACGCGCGTCCTCCTCAGGAATGCACTGAGGTGAGGTGGGAAGGTCGCCAACGGGGAAATTCTCCCTTGTCTCCTTGCAACACCACAGCGAGACTATGCCCTCAGCATCATCCGTCCAGAACGATGGCTGTTTCACTGGCTGAGGGGCACGCCGCTCCTTGCGTGGTCTTCCGCGATGCCTCTCCCCACCGTCTCCTGTTTTAGGTGGTGGAATTTGACCTAAATACGGTTTTACCCGATTCCTATGCACTACCAGGTTGCGAAACGGGAGCTCCAACCGTAAATTACAGGGGGGGAAAACCTCCAACACACGATAAGGCCCCTTCCAAGATTTATGGAATTTTCTCACCTGTCCTATTTTCACCCACGGATTGCTCAAGTACACATGATCACCCACACGATATTCTTTAGGGACCCCTTTCACTGGAGTTCCCCTCGCTTGTTTCCTCTGAGCGCCTTCACTGTTCCTCCTGCATTCCTCCCACATCTCTCGCAAACGAGAGCACAACTTCGACACAGCTGCGTTATCTAGTTCCTCTTCTCCCCGCGTGGCACACTCAAAAGGCATAGCCATGGGAAACCCGAACACTATTGTAAGCGGGGAAAACTTGGTACTATGGTGCAAACTACTATTATAAGCAGTCACCGCATAATCTAGCCACTCGTCCCAATCGTTATTCTTGCAGTTCACATATTGACTGAGCATCTGTGCTATTGTGCGATGCACCCTCTCAACTCTACCATTCGTCTCAGGATGATAAGGGGACGTCCTTAGCTGTTGTACACATAACAATTTACAAACACTTTTAAATAAGTTAGACATAAAATTACTCCCTTGGTCCGTCAAAATCATTTGCGGGACACCAAATTTTAGCACCCATTCCTTTACAAGGGCGACCAACACCGTCTCCGCAGTTTGATCTGGTAAAGCCACCATAACCACATACCGCGAAAAATGGTCCAATATCGTCACAATATACTTGTTGCCATTTACAGTTCTTGGGAGGGGTCTGACAATATCTAGCGCAATAAAATCGAATGGCCAATCTGATGCGGGGAGCGGCTGAAGGGGTGTCCAGCTCCTTCCATACGGGCTTCGCCTGTTACAAGACGCACAGTTCTTTGCATAATCCTCACCCTCTTTCTTAATACCTGGCCACCAATACCGAGATGCCAGTCTAGTCCCTGTCACCTTAACCCCCAAATGTCCCGATAACACATGGTCGTGGCACTGCCGTAGCACATCTTTCCGACACTCCCTAGGCACCACTACTCTATCCCCTTACTTGGTTTTTCGAAATAAAATGTCATCCAGCACTGCAAAGTTTCGATTCTCCCGCCAAATCGCACATTCAGCATCACTCTTGCGCCCTCTTAAAGTCAATTTTTCCCTCTACCACCACTCCTCTAACCTTCCTACTCAATGCGTCGGCATTTGAGTGGACCTTGCCAGGTCTGTGCGTCATCTCGTACTCGTATTCACTCAACTTTAGCATCCATCTCATAAGGCGGCTACTTGGGTCCTTAAGCCCAAATAACCACTTCAGTGCTGCGTGGTCAGTTACTATCGTAAACCTACGTCCATATACATAGCAACGGTAGTGATTCACAGCCCACACCACAGCAAGTAGTTCCTTTTTGGTCGTCGTGTAATTTAATTTGGCGGCCTTTAATTGTCTGGCCACAGGATGCTCCTTTCCGGGCACTACTTCCGACAAAACCACCCTGACTGCAAAGTTACTTGCATCAGTTGAAATCACAAATGGCAAGGAAAAGTCCGGATATACAAGAACCGGGCTTTGCATTAACGCACTCTTCAATTTTTCCACCGTCATGTCACATTCCGGCGTCCACACGAATGCCACACCCTTCTTTAACAGCCTCGCGAGAGGATGAGAAATTATGGCATAATTTCCCACAAACCTACTATAATAGTTTGTCAAACCTAAAAAGGATTGCATTTCCTTTATGGATGTAGGTGTTGGGAAGTCTCTCACCGCGGAAACCTCTCGATGGTTCCAAATATATTTCCCCATAATTCCCTTTATTCTGTAGGGGGATTTCCTTGGTGCTTGGTCGCAACAACACTACCCCGTAAGTAAGGATACTTGTGCCCCAGTGTCTATTAACAGTCGCCACTCTCGGCTGCCACATTGCACTCGTATCGCCAAATCGTTCCTCAAGTTCTCCAAATTTATTCGTGGCAACACTACCTTTGATTGGGGCCTGCGCGGGCGGCAAGTTCGGCCCCTCACTCATTTAAAGTCCTCATGCTTTCTTGGTTCCTATGATTGCCTCCCGCCATGCGTGCCCTGCAATCTCTCGCAAAATGCCCGGTTCGACCACACGAATAACAGCACCCCCCCTCTGACGTTGCGCACACTCACGTGCAAAATGCCCAGTCCGCCCACACGAACAACAAGCTCCCGCAGGTGCCGCAAACACGGACCTCTCCGCGTCGGGTGCCTTCGGACACCATTCCACTTCTTGAATCCTTATAGCCACTTCTACAGCCGCTGCGAATGTCTTCGGCCTGGATAAATGACATTGACGTCCAACATCACCCACCAAGCCATTAAAAAACGCATCCAGCACCCTTTGGTCGGCTTCGAATAGCACCGCTCCACGTAGTCTGCTGTCCCTCGTGCCTCATAGGTGTGTGCGTTTACCTTGCTTATTCGGTCGGCAAATTCGTGTATCTATTCTTTCTGGCAGTCATTTCGCCCCTCGTTTCTGTCATTTGTGCCCTCACCCTACTATTCTCCTCCCTCAGAACTTTTAACCGCTCGCACATTTCATTAACAGCCTGTTGGAGCTTCATCTCGCATCCTGACAAACTGACTCGCGCGGACATTTTCACCTACCTTCAATCACCGTGCTTCCTTTCCCGATATTTTTCACTCCTCAATTAGCTCTCAGGCTATCCCACTTCTGACACCAGTTGTAAGCCTGTATTTCTATCGGATGATAGTCGTGAGGAGTAAAGAGGGAACAGGAAAGGAAACACCAACTCCAACTCCAATTCAGAAATTTTTATTCTATTACTTTTCCCATACGCAATTTTAAACTAACATTACATCTTTCAAAATCAATTGCGACATTGTACGACTGGAGAAAATCAATTCCCAAAATCAAAGGTCTTATCAAATTTTTGATAACTAGACGTACCGCATGAATAGTACAATTATCAATTGCAATAGGCAAGTACACTTGTTTAGTAATGGGTGGAGACTTTTTCTTATTCGCACACATCGCAAAAGATTTTTTCAATGGGTAAGTAGGCAATTTTAAATTAGTTTCTACCAATTTATCATACAATTCTTCTGAGATAGCCGATACTTGGCTTCCCATATCGAGTAAAGTTTCAATGTTTACATTATCGACAGTCACTAGAATTGTTGGACACACTCGTACCTTCGTTGGCTCTTCTTTCTCGTACAGCAGGTCATGCGTGGGGTCACCGTCGATATCCACGAGACTGAGAATGGTGAAGTCCACTGTGTTTAGGTCGTTCGAAGTTGTGGACCCTCGCTATTCGAACGCCTGTAGTTTTCCAGCACATTGGCTTGCTGCGATCCTCCGTCGGTGAGTGTCTGGGAAGGGTTGGGAAATCTCCTTGAGTGAAAAGGCACGTGGGATTCCTCCCTCCCTTCTTGTTTGCGTCCGTTACTCCTTGAGCTCCCCGCTCGTCCACGTGATGGTGACGATGAATCAGGTCGTTCTTCCTGTGTTCGTCCACCCGAACGCTCCCATACTCTTCGGGTTGACATGTAGTTGACCGTGGGTTGCTCCCTGTGGCTCGTTGTATACTTGGCGTACGCTTGGTCGTATTGCACCAATAACTTAACCATTTGTTCCGTTGTTCGAACGTTAGCACTATTCAGGAGATTTTGAATGTGAGGTGGGAATTGCCTCATAATTGCAAGGACTATCTCGGCTTCGCTAAGGGGAGGAGTGCATAACCGAGCAGCGGGCAATTTTTTTGAAAAATATTCAGCCATTTTCTCGCGCGTTCCTACTTTATATTCTCCCGTCAACACGGATAATTTATGAGTGTACTGGGTATTGGAATCCCAATACCGATTAAGAAATTTATCTTTCACTGTGCTAAAATCTTCCGGGATGGGAATCAACATCTCTCCCCATAATTGAGCCTCCTCCTCCAACATGCTCAAGAAAAGTGTAACCTTCTGTGATTCTGATAGATAGAACATTTCTAAATACTTCTCGGCCTTATGCATAAAATGCGCCGGGTTTTCCTCTGGTTTTCCTTTAAATGTCAGCTTGCTAATGGAATGTAGTGGGATGCCTGGCCCCCTTTCTCCTAAAACTGCATTGGGGGTTCCCAACCGGAACCGAGCACAAAAAGGAACTCCTCCCGAAACCCCTGAGACGTCCTATTTAAAAGGTTTCCCCTCTCGCCCCACCATTACTCTACCCACTGACCTGGAGGGATAGATACCAAGGCTGTCAGAACCCACGAGGAGGGAATGCTGTGCCCCTTTTTTCCTACTAGAAAACATTTATATTCTTACGTAATATGTGGGGTCCGAGTTACCGGACTCAGATCATTACAATATATATATATATATATATACACACAGAGCCGTAGTGAGGGCGGGGCAACCGGGGCACGTGCCCAGGGCACAGCTTTGTAAGGGGGCGCCAGATAGAAGTCTTATTATACACTTAATAAAATGTGGTTCAGTTTTGTTTATTCGATCTCTTCGCAACTTATAATGGCCAACCTGAGGTTCAGCTACAGGGCCATGACTGTACCAAGTGATAGGTGAACGTGTGCAAACTTAATTGGTGGCTTTTAGGTTGCCTCTACTATTTACACTCTGAATGTAATTTCTTTTATTTACCCTCATCCCCAAAAATGTGTGCACCCTATCACATTGCATTAGCCGAGCAGAATTGTCGCCCAAGTTGTCGATAAAAATGTAATTATTGAGGAGGCCTTTATTGATTTTATTGCTGTGAAATCAAAAATGAGAGACGAAATCACGTCAGAAGTATTCCAAAAGTTGGAAGAAGATGGACTAGATTTACATAATATGAGACCTCAATCGTATGAAAATGCTCCTAATATGATGGTAAATTAAACAGTGCAAACATAACCCTCTTGCACGTTTCATACCACATACAGAGCATTTGCTTAATTTAGCTTGTTATCATTCCACTGAAAAAACTAACCGTCAAATTAGGAAATGTTTTTGCATAGGTATAGAAACTGTTCCTTTATTTCGCTGGTTCCACATCGAGATGGGTTGTACTAATAGAAATCCTAAAGGTGATGTTGGAAAAACATGGCACAACACGATGCTCGTCAATAGAAATTTCTGTGAATTCATGGGGGTTACAATTGAAGGAAGTTTACACAGTGGTAATGAAATTAAAGAATGAACATAAATGCAGAGATGCTGAAGTTTGTTAAAACCGATATTTATATTTTTCTTGTTATTTTGGGACGATTGTCTCCAGAAGATCAACCACCTCACTAAATCTCTTCAGGGTGGCGATGTAACTGTGGATAGAGCCATTGACATGATCTGCCATTTGGTACCAGACATAAAAGTTCAACGTGAAGACTGGAAGAGTATATGGAATAGGCAAAGAAATTTTGCGATGAAAAAGGACTACCTGATGTGCTCTCAAAATGAGAAAAAGAAAAAGGAAATTTCACGATACGATGGAAACTGAAGCACCCTCAATACCTGAAACAACAGAAAATTTAAAGTTGTGCTTTATATAATATGACCGAAGATAAAATGATAAATTCCTGTGAAAATGCTGGTAGTAGGTAATAAAAACAATGTGGATGAACGCGAGTTAATCGAAGAAGTTTGCAGTTTGAAACATCACCAGCCTTTGAAAAAAGTCTAAAAATTATGCAGAAAGAAATATTGGAATTTATTCCTAATATGGGAAATTTTCTGATAATTTTTTTGACATTCATCACATCAATTTCAACTGGAGAGCATTCTTTTTGTAAATTGAAATTGATCAAAAAGTACATACGGTCATCAATGAACTAAGAAAGACTTTTTTGTCTAGCCATCTTATCTATTGAATAAACTGTTAAAAATATAGATTTCAAGGGTATAATCAATGTTTGCCGCAAGTAAAACCTGAAAAATAACTCCTAAAAGAAATGATTGTTTATTTCAGTGAAATACCCCTTTAAAAATATGCACATCATTTTATTAGATCATTTTGCGGCGGCAAAAAATCCCCTGCCCAGGGTGCCAAAAGTTATCACTATGGCTCTGTATATATATACAAGTAGAAAAGCCCGTTCTGGTCGTAATATAATGGGCCTAACGTTTCCTTTGTTTGTGGAAACGTTGCAAGATGTTTCCCTTCCGCTTGCTGCCTTTTTTTTATTTTTTATTTTTGTATTTTGATATTTTACTTTCTCATACGAAGTATCGAGAAAGTATTGTTTTCGTGAAAAAATTCGACCTCGAGATTTTTACGGAAATACATGTTTTAGGTGTCGCTGAATCCGAAAAAGTGGTTTTCTCTATGCCGTCTGTCTGTTACTGACTCTGGAGCCTAGACGGAAGAACAAAAGTGAATGAAATCTCGTACTTAGGCATTTTATCATACTGAGCAGAGTATCATAGAAATGGTTGACATTGATCAATAATTAAGAGTAGTTTATTCTATGCATTTTTAACAACAATCCGATTTTCTCAAAAATGGCTCTAACGATTGTTACGTTTCTTACAGTCACTTGAGTTTATGTCTTCAGTAATACTGTATAGTTCATATTTCTCAAAAATGAATATAAGGCTAGTTTATTCTAGGCAACTTTAACAATAATTCTATTTTCTCAAAAACGGCTCTAACAATTTTGATCAAATTTCGTACAGTTACTTGAGTATACGTCTGCAACAATACTACATATTTAATTTTTCTCAATGAATGATTATAAGAGTAGTTTATTCTTGGGCAACTGTACTCTGCACATCCCATGTAAATATCTGTATACAGAACAATTGCTAAGAGATCTCCTTCTAAGAAATTTCAGACCCAATACCTTGAGCAGACCAACTCGTTAAAAGACTGTTTTCTTTTGTAAGAGAGCGATGAAGAGGCGAATTGATATTACGCTATGAATGTTATAATAGAATAAGAGTAAATGCCACAAAAAAATCATTATGGATGATAGATTGAAGGTATAACAGTTTTCTTATAGTAACTTTCATGTTGAATCTGATTATGCATGTATAAAGATTCTGAAAAATAAAGAAATACCTTTAAAGTTTAAAAAATATTTTAACTTGTTTTATTTGTTATATTTTGCAACGTTATATATTTAGGCTTCTGTTGAATATAAAGGGACTTTTTTTTGTGACTTCTGTAATGATTCTGAATAATGACAAAATAACTTAAAAATAAATAAGAATTAGGAACTGTCTTAAAAAATAATAATCGTAACATATACCTAAAATTCTCACTGGAGTCATGAAAAAATTGACCTGTGGGAAACTTTTTCCCTATTTGGTCTAGAGGGGTACATTCAGCAAATGAATTGTTCAGAATATTTTAAAAATAATTTTGAAAAAGATTCCATGTCAATAACATCTTTAGTTTTCACAATATTGTTGAATACATGAAAGTGCAGGCACATGCTGGATAAGTAAACGATCAGTGTGCCATCGCTTCTTTCCAGCAAAGAGTTTGTACTTAATGTGTGGTAGTGTAGAAGTTATAGTTTTAAAATATAATGTTTTGCATAAATTCTCAAAAAATATCATAAAAATCCAATAAAAAGTTGAAAAGTTATGAGCTTTTATATAATTTTTGCAACTTTCGCACCTGTAACTTCAGTTTACAAAAATCTCCTTTGGCCTCACATGTGGGATTTCATTAATTGTCCTCCAGGTTTGAGGGGTTAAAATTGCTCGCATTGCCCTATTCTGTAGAACTTGTATTTTTCCAATTTCAACCTTACTAGCTAATTATAATAAACTAACACATAACACATTCCTTAAGGTACTTTTCACACCAACTTTTTGGGAAATTTTCTTAGTGATGTATTCACGGTGGTCCTTAAGATTTAACTTATAATCTAATATAACACCTAAATATTTAAAGCTATTTACCATCTCCAATTTATTACCCATAATATTTACAACTACATTCCTATATACACAGCCATCTGCATCCATCTGATTGCCCAGGATCATACACTTAGTTTTTAAAACATTGACACAAACTAATTGTGTACAGCCAATTAACAGTTAAACCTAACTCGTAATTAACAATTCTAAAAGCCCCATATCACAGCCTGAAAAGTACAAAAGAGCATCATCTGCAAATAACCTAACGTTACATCTATTCACAATCTTTGGTATTTCATTAATATACAAAACAAATAAAGTAGGTCCTTGCTTGGATCCCTGTTCTACACCATACCTCACAGGCAGGGTATTTGAACATTCCGTTCCATATATCACTCTTTGAACTCTATTTTCCAAGTAACTTTCAAACCACTGAAGCACACACTTATTAAAACCATAACAGAGTGATGTTACATCTGGCGTTCCCGAAGGAAGTGTTATTGGTCAGATATTCTATCTATTATTCATTAATGATTTACCTGCCAATGTTAAATCTGAGATTAGATTATTTGTGGACATTATCATTATTTACAGAAGAATTAAGTGCAATGATGATGAAAATTACTAACAAAATGATGTGGATGGGATGATTGATTGGATGAAATGAGAATGAATATAAGTAAATGTAAACATCTATCATTCACAAAGAAATTAAATCACCAGCATAAAAATTATTATATTAAAGGGGAATTAGTGACCCTCACAGACCATTGCAAATATTTAGGAGTTACTTTGACTGATCGTTTAGTCTGGGGTGAACATACAGTGAAACCTCATATTTACACCCCCGGAAATTATGTTTTCCCGTAATTTACACCGTATTTTTTGGTCCCATTAACTCTTCTATGTTTATGACTATTAATTGTCCGAAAAAATACATTTGCATTTCCTGCAATTTGAAACTTTTTATTTTCGATTATTTTTGATTTTGGCAGCCATTTCATTTTTCTCATAGTAGTTTCACAGCAAATCGTAAATAAACCTTCGAGAATATTGTGAAATTTAAAAATTTCTGGAAATTAACCCTATAATTTCTTATTAAGCCAGTAATCCTATAAATCAAAAATGGAAACACAAAAAGTAAGAAAGACACTTTCTATTGAAGAGAAATTACGAATTTTATATGAAGTTGATGGACATGTTGGAACAAAAGCTTCGTTGGCAAAAAAACTTTCTTTACCTATCTCAACATTAAATACGATAGTGAGGAATCGTGAAATGATTAAAACAAATGCAGAACAGTGTGGCCCTTTGGCAGAAAACGTAAATACATGAAAAATTCAAGATATGAAGAAATGGAGGAATTAATGGTGTTGTGTTACGGGAAAAAGCCTTGCATACTGCAGGGAGATTAGGAATAGACGACTTCACAGCATCTAATGTCTGGATAGATTGATTCAAGAAAAGACAATGTTGTGTATAAGATTTCATGCGGTGAGAGTAAGAGTGTAGATTCTTTGACAGTAGCAGATTGGAAGGATTCGTTATTAGAACTTCTTGAAGGATATCAACCAAGGAATATTTTTAATTTGGACGAAACTGGGTTATTTTTCAGTGTACTACCAGGTAAAACACTGTGCTTTAGAGGTGAAAACTGCCATTGAGGAAAACAAAGTAAGCAATGACTTACTGTAGTGTTGTTGATGAATGCTGATGGCAGCAAAAAGCTACAACCGCTAGTTATTGGTAAAGCCCAAAATCCACGATGTTTCAAGAATATCAAGACTCGGCCAACAAAGTATGTATCGAATTCCAAAGCTTGGATGACTTTAAAAATATTTGAAGATCATCTCCATGCTTTGGATGCTAAGATAGGATCTCAAAATAGGAAAATCCTTCTTTTACTTGATCAGTGTCCCGCACATTCCTCTGCTTTGCATTTGAGGAACATAAAATTAGTCTCTTTTCCTCCTAATTGTACTAGTGAGCTTCAGCCTTTGGATTTAGGAATAATTCACTCTTTTAAAGTGAACTACCGAAAGATTCTTGTGCAAAAAGCGGTGTTCCTTTTGGATGGTGGTAAGAACCCAAATCAGCTGAAGGTAAATGTGTTAGATGCCTTACATTACATATATTTGGCATGGATGCAAGTCAAGGAATCTACTATTAGAAACTGTTTCAAGAAAGCAGGCATTTTCTTAGATAATGTAGATGTTATACCTGAAGAAAATGTGGAAGAAAATGCGGAAGAAGATGCTGATTGGAATCAGCTTCAGACAGGGACAACATTTGCTGAATTTGTTAAAATTGTCTCCGTGGTTGTAACAGCTAAATTTCAGTCAGTTGATGATGTTGTCAATAATTATTTAGAGGAAAATTCAGAAGTCATTGATGATGATGTTGCAGAAGTCGATGATGAAGTTTCAGAAGGATAATGGAATCCCCATGGCTACCCACAGGGATGCAGTCTCAGCCATTTCTACAATTAGGAGTTATATTTCTAGTGCTAATGTAAAGGAGAGCTCATTTGATGATCTGAACAAACTTGAGAAGCAAATTCATTACATTCACAAACAGAAGGACTACAAACGGGAAAATATCAGACTATTTATTAAAAAAGTGAATTTTTTATTATGTAATGGGTCAAGTGATGATTATTTTGTGATAAACTTGATGCTTTATTTTATATACAAGCAAAATGTATGTTTTCTGGGTTTAAAATTGGAAAAATATTAAATTGTAACTATTAAATATATATTCCTTATGGTTTCCCATTCTTTTATTTTATTATACAATTACTGGAGCTCATATTTAATTTAATTGACTGTATAAGGTAATATTTATTCATTTCCTGCAATTTACACTTTCCCGAAATCTGCACTTTCTTTTCTGGCCCCTAGAGAAGTGCAGATAAGGGGTTTTCAACAGTAACTTACACTTCGTAATGAGGAACCTAAGGAAGAGTATGACTACGGCTAAAGATCTTGCGTACAAGGCGTTAATACGACCACTTTTGGAATATGCCATAAGTGTATGAGATCCATTTGAATTAGGTCAAATAAAAAAGATATAAGAGGGAGTACAACGAAAAGCAGCTCGTTTCATATTAGGTAGACGTGACAGACAAGACAGTGCGACAGAAATGATGGAAATGTTGGGGTGGGAATCGTTAGGAGAAAGAAGAGGATTAAATATACTAGTCGGTATTTATAGGGCATATACGGGAGATCAGGCTTGAGAAGATCTTCGTGGGAGAATGGAAATAACATATTTTATGCGGAAAAACGATCATATGCACAAGTTACATAGTAGGAAGCAGAAGACTGACGTGGGGAAATATTGTTCTATCAATAGGGGCATAGTCGAATGGAACGCTTTGCTTGAAGAGTTCTTAAACCCTTGCCGAAAAATGTGAAATTGTTTAAAAATAATCTTAAGTAATATAATCAAAAAGGGCAGTAGTAATGTAAAATGAGTGTACATTCCTGCATATAAGCTGCTTTGAATTGTATAAGTATATTCTGCATTTAAAATTTTTATTATCCATGTAATTATTATATTATTTAATCCAGGGGTACCACCAATTTTTTTCTAATCCTGTTACCGACATCAAAATATCCTGTAAAATCCTGTAATATGTAATATCTTGATTTTTTTATGCTAAATGTACAAATGTATGCTTTCAGTATTTTCAGCATCTTCATCGCATATTTTAAGTAAAATTATTTACAACTTTTTATTCATAGCTCTGTAATTTAAATTTAAACATGCTTATTTATGCATTTTAAATTTATCCTGCATTACGAATCAACTGTATTGGCATAGAAAGTAAAAAAAATGTATTCAAGTTTTTAATATACAGTAAATAGCACAAATGCAGTGAAAACAATAAGTTTACAGGACAGGCCATAGATTAGGAAATCTCGTTAGTAAGACCGCTATTAGAGTACGCGTCGAGCATATAGGATCTGTACGTGAAAGGATCAATCTCAGAGTTAGAAAGAGTGCAGCGAAAAGCCGCTAGATTCGTCAAAAATTGTTACGATAGAAACAATAGTGTTACAGCCTTGATACAGGACTTAGGATGGGAATCATTAACTGAGCGCCGATCACGCTCTAGGTTAAAACTTCTGGAAAGATTTAGAACGCATATATTCTCCAGAGATGTCGAAGAAATAATAAGAGCGCCAACTTATATTGGTAGAACGGACCATCCTCGTAAAATAAGAGAGATAGCCTGTAGGACTGAGAGGTATAAAGGCTCGTTTTTCCCTAGAACGACAGCTGAGCAGAACAGAAGTTACGAAAAGAAATCAGCCGATGTAGAGTGATCCTATTAATTAATATGCGCTTTCCCTTGGTGCCATTGCACCCCCTGCCACACACCATTGCGGTGGCTTGCAGGGTGAACTGTAGATATAGATATATCTGGTATCTCTATTCGCCATATTCATCGTGAGCCGCTGATGCTCCTTTAACCCGGGAGAGAATCATAGTTCCTTCTAATTTTTTTCATCCATGGGCGGAATGAATATCGCTATGCACGTCTACATGTCGATAGTGCGTGGATATGCTCCGGGGTTGGCACGGTCCTGTTCCGATATATTCTAAAATACACACAATCGTGCATGATTGAAAAATTTAGTGCACAGCACTTCAAAAACTGCTGCACGGCCGCGCATTCGCACAGCTTAGAGGGAACCATGGAGAGAACACACCTATGGGGAATCCCCATATTTTTTTCATTTCTTTCTAATTTTCCGCTGTCGTAGACATCAACTTATTAAATTACGAATTTATTTTTTTCTCCGCGAACTGGTCCAAAAATAGGGGCATGCGTGGTAGACGAGGAGCAGAGCAGAACAGAAGTTACGAAAGGAAATCAGCCGACGTAGAGTGATACTATACATTATTATGCGCTTTACCTTGGTGCTATTGCACCCCCTGCCACACACCATTGCGGTGGCTTGCAGGGTGAACTATAGATATAGATATAGATAGATATTAAATTAAATAATTTTCACTTTTAATGATATTCATATAATGGCTCAACAAAATTAGACAAAATTTCTACGAATTGCAATCAACAATTAGAAAATTTTATCATAGCAACAGAAACAATAGTAGAACTTAGCAACATATTTAATATGAATTTAGACGAAAAATCATCTCTCTTAAACTATCGGTTTTACAAAAAAATGTTTCGAACAAAAATTGTAGATAATTACATTGTCTACAACTTTTACAATAACAAATATTTACGTAAATTGAGTTTTAAAGGTGACGTTTGGAAAAAAAGGAAAAACGACAAGAATAAACCTCCACTTCCAGTTGAGCTGTTTCAACCAAAATCTTTTCAGATCGTCAGTTGCCAATAAAAGTCTTAAGTATAAAGTTGTGTGCTGATCCGATTATTAGCTTTTGAGTTAGCACCCACAAAATTTTGTCACACAGACATCATCACAAAAATAGTCGAAATGTACTCAGGGGACCTCAAAACGTGTATTCCCGTTGAAATCTCGAATTGATTTTTCTCACGAGTACAATACTTTCTCCTGTACTAAGTATGCAGAAAGTAAAAATATAATTATGCCATAGGTTTCTGATCCAGTTCAAAAGCTGGTTCTTGCATTCAATCTCACAATAAGTAGCGAGTTTTCATCTAGTGTATATTATTTACAGGATTCGTATTATTTGTATGGAAATATTAATAATCTCTGAATTTCTTAGTAGTCGATGTATCTTTTATGCAAACATTTCAGATAACTACTGAATTTTTCCTTATAAATATCCATGAATCATGGAAATATCTGTTTTTCGTTAAAAAATCCGTAAAAATGGATAAAATCCATGAAAACAGCAGCCCTGATTTAATCTATAGTTGTATTCACTATCACATTTTATATTTTCCATTTATTTTTCAATTTTTGTATTTTCCTTGACACCTGCCTTTGCCTAATTGCAAGTACCGTCAACTTCGGTTATAACGGATCTTCAGGAGAGCCCTGAAAAAATCCGCTATAGCCAAAGACCATTAAATCCAAAGTCCAGCGAAATTACGTTTTATAAAATGAATTTCAAATTAATACCATTGAAATTACATTTATTTTCAGTTTTATTGCATATTAACAGAAATGCATTCATTTATCACACCAAAAAGCACATTTTACATGTTAATTTTTGCACACTGTTGTTTTACTGAAAAAAATCGGTTATGTTCATTTGTTTCTTCGAGGAAGATAATCGTGTTTGCAAGTCTTTCTCAATAGAGAACAGATTAATGTCTAATTTCTCATAAGAACCATGTGCATCATAATACTGGGAAACTATTTTAAAGGCTCCCAGAGCTTCCTGCACTGTGATAATTGGGTACTCACTTTCGTCTTCGGGTGTACCGATCTCGGTTTCATCATTGCTGTCATCGGCTACAGCGATAAACGGTCGGGGAATGACAAAAAACCGTTATAACCTAAGATCCGGCATAACCGAAGCCAGTATAACTGAAGTTGACTGTACCTGTGTAAATAAATAACATCTCAACCTTCAAGAGAAGTGTTGGATTTACTGTCTTGAACACTTGCTGCAAATCCAGGAACATAGCCAAGATAACATTATTCTTACAAAGTTACATTATTTAAATGCTTTAAGTTGACTATTGCACAGTTTATTCCACAAGCCGAGCCCTTCCAGTTAAACTCCCTTAAACTTACATTCCATTTCTAAAAAGAAATAGAGGCAAGCACCAACCATCAATTCTTCCACAATCCTCAGTTCACGTACATATCAGTTTTTATGGCCCTTAAAAAGAGCCTCGAAAATGTCTACAATGTTGCAAAGATGTATCATTTAAATTAGAAGTTCTAAAACAAAAGTTTATCGTGGGCTGGTGTATTAATCGAAAGTTTACAATGAACCAGTTTATTAACTGAACATTCCACCAAGGAGTGGTAAAGTCAATTTTTAATTACCAACTATTTGACAATTTTACACTTTGAAAACTGAAAACATAAACCCCATTAATCAATGCTGCCCATCATAAAACTTTTATAAGAAAAATGGAATATTGCAAACCGGCTGATGTAGGACCGCAGACTGGTAGTTGAGAAACACTGATTTAAATGCCTTTACTAAGTTCACGTTGACCATTCCATGGCCAACATTAGTGTTTTGTATGCTTTTTATACAGATAATTCAAATGTACATATACTCAACACAAAGCAATCATGAAATTATTCCAAAAATACCTCTGTTATTAACATGCATGTTGATTAGCCCTCCAAAACACAGAGAACTGATGTTTATCCTTGCCCTTTAGTGTATAGGGATTCAAGGCTTGGTAAACCAGCATTGGCTTTCCTAAAAAATATGATGTTTCCACAGATGAGATGGGTCACTCAATCTTTCTTAGCCTGCAGTAATTTTCTTTTCTTTGGAAATAAATAGTCTTTTAGGTATTCTCTTCCAGAACAAACCAATCTCATCTGCATTAAAACCTGCTCTGGTTTTTAACTCTTCCCCTCGATGTCTTTGGCCAGCTCCAGAGGAAACTACTTTGCTGCCTCATGGTCTGCTGATAATGCTTCACCAGGCATATTCACATTCTGCAGGCTTTGCCTTTTCTTGAATTTTTCGAAACAACCCTTTCTTGGCGAGAAAAGTGTCTTTGGTTGCATAGCCTTCCCCTGAAGTTGATGTATCATCCATTTTTAGATGATTGTACAATCTTTTGACTTTCTCTCTTATTGTGCCCCATCCAAGGAACCCTTTTCTGTATTTGTTCTTCAGTCGACAAAATCAGCATCCTCCATCTTTTGTGGTTATGTCATCTTAGATATAATTTTAGAAGTGTCCATCTGTCTCCCACTCTATCTCAAAAACTGGTTGTCGTAAAGATATATGGTAAACAACATCTTGTTTTAACTAGCCAGAAGGTCTCTGGAAAACTATTGTCATTTTCATAAAGACCCAGGTTTTATCCCATGGGAGTATTTCTGTTTCCCATTAGATAATGTGCAAAGATTGATTTTTCAATGTGCACACCTTCATTCTTATGCTGGCCTTGGTAGAAGGGTGGTTAGCATGTCTAGATCCTAATGCTGGGGTCGCAGGTTCGAATCCTTCCTATGGCATAGTTGTTGGTGTTATAGCTGTTACGATATTCAGTGTAATTGACCATGTGCTGTTTCTGAATTTTTGCCTTGTAATAAATAAATTAAAATTAGAAAAAATTGATGTACGATCTTTGGATTTTAACTGGTTTTAAAGAAAATTACCGTATCTGTCTGTATATAAGCCGATGCTTTTTGTCAAAATCTATCATGAAAAAATCACCCCTCGGCTTAAATGTGAGTCCGAGGAAAATTTGGGTTATGCTTAAATCTCAAAGTCTCTTATTGCCTTCGCGTTCAAATGATAGTACTATATTTTTCGTAAAGTAAATATTTGACCTACGATGAATATATATAAAAATATCTTGGCGAGATCGTTTGCATAAATTGACGATTACGCAAAATGCATTGACGGCTTTGAATGCTCAACTGTTTGAATTTCGGTAAAACTTTACATGAAACATGTGTAATTATAAAAATGCTGTTTCTTAAGGCAATGTAAATGCTAATTTCATTGGAAATAGACTTGGATGAAAAATATCTTGGCGAGATCGCTAGCGTAAATAGACGATTACGCAAAATGCATTGACGGCGTTGAATGCTCAACTGTTTGAATTTTGGTAAAACTTTACATGGAACATGTATAATTATAAAAATGCAATTTCTTAAGGAAATGTAAATGCTAATTTCATTGGAAATAGACTTGGATGAAAAATTTCTTGGCGAGATCGCTGTTACTATATTTGACCTTTTGTGAAAATGAAGATGAATGAAATTATTGTAACTGAATGTGGAACATTATTCAATGATGCAAAATTATTAATTGGATTAATATTTCAAAGTGTCTCCAACTAAATTTCCCACACATTTCTTCGATCTCGAATAATGTATTCTAAGATGTGCATGAATGCCTGGCACACTTCAGCATAAAATATACGAAATTTACGTTTTTGCCAAAAAATTCTGGGAATTTTTGGGGGGTCGGCATAAATCCGGGGTCGGCTTCTATTCAGGCAGATACGGTAATTAGGTTTCTTACTCTAATAATTGATTTTCACCTTTGCTTCAATATTGCTCAAATTTTGACATATAAGTTTGTATTTTTGAAAAATCTTGGTCTCATTTCTGGAGGTTACCATGGTGACCATGCCATTGTCGACCCATGAGATCGCATTATTTTCTAAATCTGCATTTGTATAATATATATGCACACATTTAATGCCTTAATGCAAGGAAATTATAATAAATTGTCAGTACGCACATACAGCCATGCCTTCGGCGAGATTTGAACCCACAAACCTTATATTGGGAGCCAAAGACACTAATCCTATACTGGGGAAATGCATTACAGTAAAACCCCAACTTACATTACCGCTATTTACTTTGATTTGAAGTTACATTGTCGATCACTTAGTTCCTGTGTACCGATTTACATTGGTTTGCTTTGAAGTTATGCCGTTATATCAGATTTTTCGGAAAATGGGAAAAAGTTGGAAAATCATCAGATTTTTCTTTTTCCATCTTCTTAAAACTTTTACTGAATTGCAGTATTTAATTAATATAAATGTTTGAAGTATTATGACAAAAACGATCATGTTTACTTGTAAAGTAGAAAAGAAAGAGTAAAGGCGGAATTTTAGAATTTGGTTCGGATTCATAAAGAACTTTCAATTATGTTTACCAGACAAATCACTATGCATTGGTTGCTACCAACCCATAAGTTTGGCCATGGACTACATACTAGTAAGTTGGTGGTCTATGCCAAAAATTGTGGTTTCGAAAACATCCCCAGCTGATGTAAAATCCTCTATAAAATAGTCCAATATTTTCCTTGTGCCATTCGTACTGCTTTCAATAGTATCGCATTTTGGTGAAATTGTAGTATCGTTATGACTGCTTTAATTTTAACTGTTCCGCTGTGTTAAATATGAATGATGTGAATGAATATCAAATCTTTTATTTCATTCTTACTTTAGATTGCAGTATGTATGCACAAAGTGATAACATGAGACGATAGGATGGCACCATAACTATCCATTTATGTTGCTTTGTTTAAGAAACTTGCTAATCATCAAAAATATAAAAAAGCGAAATTTTTTCATCATTGTAAAAAGGGAGCCTAGGATTTAATAAAAAAATCGGTACAACATGCATTGTACAAACTTTCTCATATACGTACTAATGCGTCGTTTAGTTATCTTTAGAAAATGAAAATCGTATGAGCCTGTTTTTAGAAAATCCAATTTTTGTTAAAGTTGCCCAAGAATAAACTAGCCTTATATTCATTCGTTGGGAAAAATGAAATACGTAGTATTATTGAAGACGTATGCTCAAGTAACTCTATGAAATTTGATCAAAATCGTTGGAGCCGTTTCTGAGAAACTGGAATTATTGTTAAAGTTGCCTAGAATAAACTACCCTTATATTCATTTTTTGAGAAATATGAACTATATAGTATTATTGAGGATGTAAACTTAAGTAACTGTACGAAATTTGATCAAAATCGTTAGAGCCGTTTTTGAGAAAATCGAATTGTTGTTAAAGTAGCCTAGAATAAACTAGCCGTATATTCATTTTTCGAGAAGTATGAACTATACAGTATTATTGAACTCGTAAACTCAAGTGACTGTGCGAAATTTGATCAAAATCGTTAGAGCCGTTTTCGAGAAAATCGGATTGTTGTTAAAAATGCGTAAACTACTCTTAATTATTGATCAATGTCAACCATTTCTATGCATACTCTGCTCAGTATGATAAAATGCCTATGTACGAGATTTCATTAATTTTCATTCGACCGTCTAGCCTCCAGCGCCAGTAGCAGACAGACAGACAGACGGCATTGCGAAAACCAGTTTTTCGGATTTAGCGACACCTAAAACGTCTATTTCCGTAAAAATCTCGAGGTCGAATTTTTTCGCGAAAACAATACTTTCTCGATACTTCATATGAGAAAGTAAAAAAACCTTAAAGGTAAAGGAAGTAAGAAATTTATATAAAAAGTAGAAGACTGAAATTCCCGAAACTGGTGACAGAAGTAAACAATCAAGATCAGAAAAGTCTCAAGCGAAGCCAAAAGATACACAAAGTGAGGGCGTGCTGAGTAATTTATTGTACTATCATATTGTGATGCCCCTTTTTCTATGCGTCCTCACGTAGGCAAGGACAGCATACCTCACAGGGTTATCCTATTGGATACTTATAATAAACTACAAGAAAAACGTTTGGGTGCCAGTGTTAAGGAAAATATATTATCCCAAGACACAATATAATACAAGAAATACAAAAATTTGCAATATAAACAACAATCTGATTTACAAAATCTCTTACTCTAAATTACAAATACGTGTTTCTTAACATGTCTAAGTTACACATATAATACCCATCGGTACGTTCTCCCTGGTGCAGCTATCGGCTCTCGTAAGACCCGGGAGATGCCCATCTTCGATCCTCACAATTCGGGAAGCACGAACCTCCTACTTCCCGTCCGACACGTCCGATGACTCTTCGAATGCCTGATGTCAGAAGCGTCTGTCGGATGCCTGGTGACTTGTTCTTACGGATGACTGCTCCTTGAGAAACTTCGTGACTGGTTCCTCCTTGGCTCTCTGGTCAGCAAATCACCTATCACAAGTCGCCTCTCAGAAGTCGCTCAAATACAAGTACCAAATACATGTGGTAATACAGATATCGTAGAGTAAGTCCCTAAATACAAGTGCCAAATACAATTCCCCATACAAGTCCCCGAATACAAGTGAGCCTTGAACAGTCTCGGCGAGCCCCTTTTATTCTCACACTTCCCCACCATCGCCCGTCTGACCTTTCTTCCCCTCTGCTCTCTCCGCTTCTCCTCCGATGATGCCAAACTTGTTCACCAGTTGAACTTACGGGTTG
Source organism: Uropetala carovei (assembly GCA_036926305.1). NCBI lineage: Eukaryota > Metazoa > Arthropoda > Insecta > Odonata > Petaluridae > Uropetala > Uropetala carovei. The sequence continues at coordinate 3,745,771 of JAXCHB010000037.1, read as the reverse complement.
TTCTTCCGACCTGCCTGTTAGGAGCGGCACTCTCGTTTACTAATACACCATTAAAACACGCTTACAATACCCTTCACGTTTTTAGGAGTGTAGTGCGGAACACTACAATATATAATATTGAAGAAAAATTATAAGGACAAATAAGTAATATTCAAGGTAAAATTTCCATCTAGGATGCATCATAGCGTTGATTCTTATGGGAAAAACAGTTTCGATTTACGTTGATTAGATTTACGTCGTGATTTTCTATGTTTCTATCGTAACAATTTTTGACGAATCTAGCGGCTTTTCGCTGCACTCTTTCTAACTCTGAGATTGATCCTTTCACGTACGGATCCCATATGGTCGACTCGTACTCTAATAGCGGTCTTACTAACGAGAAGTAACATGTCTCTTTGACTTTTTCCTCACTTTTACCTACTATGCGTTTGATTAATCCTAGTTTCTGTTTAGCCTTCCCGCATATATTTCGTATGTGCATATCCCACGAGAGGTTGCTTGTTAAAGTAACGCCTAAGTATTTGACGGAATCGGCTAGTTTTAGCTGGACGCCTTCAACAGTGTAATTCGTCGTGTCAATGTTTTTGTTTCCCCAGAATCTCATAAAGGAACACTTTCCTAAGTTCAATTCTAACTGCCACTCTTTACACCACTCGAGAATTGCATTTAAGTCGTCAGAAAGTAATAATTGATCATTAGGACTGTTAATCTCTCTGTAAACTACTGTATCATCCGCGAATAACTTGATTTTTACTTTTAATAACCTTATCTAAGTCATTTATATATAAAAGCAATAGTAGGGTGCCGATAACACTTCCCTGTGGAACGCCTGAGGCTACACTGACTGAATCTGATTTAAATCCATCTATAACTACTATTTGTTCACGCTCATTAAGAAAGTCCCTGATCCACTCGATTATCTTTCGATTTATTCCACAGTCATTTAATTTCTTCAATAACTTACTGTGCGGGACTTTAATCGAAAGCCTTCTTGAAGTCGAGGAAAACTGCATCTAACTGAGTCTTACGGTCTCCTGATCTTAGTATATCGTGAACAAACAGAGCGAGCTGTGTTTCACAAGATCTCGTCTTCCTGAAGCCATGCTGATATTTACTCAGCAAGTTCTGACTATCTAAGAAGTCCATCACGGAGCTAACGATAATGTGCCCGAGAACCTTGCAAGATAGGGAGGTAAGCGAAATTGGCCTGTAATTTTCTCTGTCTCTTTTTTCCCACCTTTGTGTAACGTCATTATAAAGGCTAATTTCCATTCCTTAGGTACAACACCATGACTAAGTGACTTACTGAAAACTATTTCGAGATAAGGTGCTATTTCCAGTGCTAACAATTTGAATAATCTAGCTGGTATCTCTTCTGGACCCGGAGATTTATTTGACTTGATATTTTGAAGCTGTTGAGCCTATCCCTTTCGCTAATATGACTATATCGTTCATTTTTTCCTTGCCTGGTTCGGGCGCCACGACCTTCGCTATCACGTCTTCGGTAGTAAATATGCTCTGAAAAAATAAGTTTAACAAATTTCCTTTATCTGTGCTATCGCTAACTACCTCTCCTTGGTCGTTTATTTACGGGGCTACGGTTGGGCGTCGACCTTGAATTTGTCTAACATATGACCAAAAGCATTTGGGATTTTCACTTAGATGTTCACTAAGAGTCTTTTTCTTGAAGTCCGTTAGTGCTTTGCTCATAACCTTTTTGGTCTTAGTCCGACAATCTCTGTACTTAAGTGAAATTGAAATTACTTCCTCCTGTGACTTACAGTTATTGATGCGTTTAAATTTGGAGTAAAGCTTTCTTTGGTGTCTGAGGGCGCATCTAACCTGCCGATTATACCACCTTGGTTCCCCATTATCGCTATAAATTACTTGGTATATATGTATTAATACCCATTCTAATTTCTGATAGAAATGCTTTCCAAGTTTCCTCAATGTTTTTTGTGCTTGTCGATTTGCTGAAATCGCCATAATCCTTGATGAGTTTCTCTTTGAAATCCTCAAAGTTAGAATTTTTATACATGTATACTTTTCGCTTAGGCTTGCGATATTTTGCGACAGTTATATACAAAAGTACTCAAACTGATTGGTGATCACTGATTCTTCAACAGTTACTTCGGAAACACGCTCGGGGATGTTAACTGCTAGTAAATCTAATATATTGTTCGCTCTCGTAGGTTTTTTGACTACCTGGATGAGGGAATGTTTATTGAAGATGTCTATTAGCGCTTCGCATGACTCGCGATTCCTACCGGATGGTATGAAGCTACAACTCTGCCAATTTATCGAGGGTAGATTGAAGTCTCCACCTACTATGATAATGCTTTTACTATTCTTCTTCATTAGTGAATTTATTTGAGCCTCTAGATCGTATATTTCTTCTGCGTTTGAAGCTGGCGGCCTATAATATGCACAAACATGAATGTTTCCCAAACCTTCACTGTTTATAGTACACCAAGTGCTTTCAATATTGTTTACAGCAAACTTGACCGGAGAACTTATTAGTGTATTATTCACTGCTATAAACACCCCTCCACCGCTCCTATTTGTCCTATCTCGTGTGGCGACCAAAAATCATAGCCACATACGGCTCTAACTAAATGCTATATTGTACACAAAATAAAGTAAAATAAAGTATTAACAACACAAATGCTCTTGAGACGTACGTCTCGCAGCTTAACCACTTCAGAAAATGTCAACTTATCATTACAGTCTGTCCGACAGGAAACATTAGCACACTTCTCCCCTGCGAGGAACAACTCTTTTCGCTTTGGTCTCCGTCACTCCTCTCTCTCTTACTCTCGCTCACCGCGGCGACCCTCGGCTCTCGGTATATCCCGGTGCTTCTGCCCTCGTTCTCTCGACGGCCACTCTCGCCTGGTGTCGCCGCTCGGGGGGGGGGTAGCTTAGATGGGCGACTCCTCGACTTCGTATTGGTTAATTTCCTGATTATGTGATATAACCATGCGAAAAGGAGGGAATGGGAAATAGGGGTAATATTCGCCCTATATAAAGCGCGTTGGTGTGGGAGCAGCCATTCGGTGAGGCCTTCGGTGTTCTGTTCGCCGACTGCGAAACCGCCGACGCTTCGTTAAGTGCGTAGAACTAGGGAAAATCGCTGCACTCGTCTGTGAATAATATATCATAAGGGGAAAATTTCACGGTCGTGAATATCAGAGGTTAGCCAACTCTCTGTGCCTATGACTATATCTGCCTCTGTTTGTTCTAGTAAATTCTGAAGTTCCGCAGCCTTATTCCTGATACTCCGGCAATTTAGAGTTAAAATTTTTAGGGAGTCACTTATGTGTCGCTTCGGAATTATTTCAGCGATTTGGAGGGTGCATCCCTCATTTCCAATGTCGACCACGGCTCTCTCTTCGACAACCCAGCCAGCATTCGCTCTCGAGCTAGCCCAAGGTACCACCTTGGTACGACAAGGCATCTCAGAGGTCCCTGCGTCTTCACTCCCCTTCCGAGCAGCATCCAAATCCACAACCTTAGAGAGGAGCTTTGCCACCATCCTCTCAAGTTCTGTGATGTGTGCTTGGAGCAGCTCACATTCAACAGAGCTTTTGAAAAGAGCAACAGAAGACCTATGGGAAGCCATACCTAACTAATTGTAAGATTAATAAATTTAATTTATATGTGTACTTGAGAGCTAGATAGGAAATAGGAGCGCGAGGATTGGAAAAGGATTACTTTTTGTTGCGAGAAAGCGACTTGGGACTGTCTACGGTGAAAAGAGTTACTTGGCCTGACAATGAGACAAGTTAACCGTCAACTCCAATAGAAAAGGGGGATGAGTTTGGCGATAAGAGGACTGAGCTCGGTGAACCGCATGGCAGGGGTCTTACTTGGTGAAAAACAAACAACCTATGGGTCTTGCCTGAAAGCCTTGAGTCAAGGTCATCTACAAGAATAGAAAGTGAAAGGAGGGTTCTGAACTACACAAATAAAAATATAATACCTTTGCTTTACTAAATTTTATGCATGGGAATAAAATATGTTAGTTAAACTAAATATTACATCTACGAGAACGAAAATAAACTCGTGAATGTTAAATAAAATAACTTATCCCTAAAGTAGGTAGCTTAAGCACTTAACACCTAAACACTTAAAAGGTAAAGAAAAAAAACGGTGTATCAGAACTTTAGGATAGTAGAGCTAATAAAACAGTAAAGATCGTGTATAAAATTCAGAAGGGAAAAAACAAAAATTGAATCACGAAAGTGAATAAACAGCACTACATATAATAAGTAAAAATCGAAGTTGAAACTGAATTAGCCTTGAATTAACGAAACGAAAACTTAGGTCACAAAAGTGAATAAACAGCACTACATATAATATATAAACAACAAAGTTGAAACTAAATTAGCCTTAAATTAACCAGGTTAGTTAAATATTAGATAATAATATGAAAGTATCTATTTAAATTTGGTAATGTGAGATATTATAAGTAGGAGCACTAAGAATAAACTACATAAAAAGATGTGGACTCCGGATATTCTCCGGATAAGGATTACAATTAAGACGAATAATCTAAGACATGCAAAATAATAATAATAATAATAATAATAATAATAAAACTAAATTATAATATAACTAAAGGTACTTAAACTATAGCTACAGCAAGTCAAAGACAGCTATACTACGGGATACAGCAGGTAACAGCGCAGCTGCGGGAGCAAAAGAGAAAAGACGTCTGCTCGCGACGGAGGCCAGGCACCAACTTCTTGTCATTTCTATTTATTGTGCATATGGTTGCCTCATTAAGCCCCAAAGCTCTGGCCATAGATGTTGAGCCTTCACCCTTAGCAAGTCTCCCCAAAATTTCTACTTTTTGCAGCCAAGTCAGAGATTTTATTTTCCCCTTCACATGTGGCATATAAATTTTGTCTTTTCTCTTCAAATTCATGAGAAACCCTTGTTTAGGGCTATAACATAAAAAACTAGTGTAAAACCAGTGTCTTTTTCCACATGTAAGTAGTTGTTTTTTGTCTATTGTCAATTCTTTTTTAGCAAAATTAAAAAATCTGGCCATTTTCTGTAATAGCTTATGTGGGGCACTTTTTTCGTGCCTTGACAGACTTTGAGATGCATGTTGCCAATCTGAAAATCAACCCTTAGTCATTTGACTTTCCTGTTTACCAAATAATTTACAGTAAAAGCAAAAACATTATTACATGAAATGGAATAGAGTAGCCAGTTTCTGCCACTAATTTTGCCATTTTTCAAAATGCAGGTGTAATGTACAGGGAAGTGGGAAGATTTCATTACATCTGCTGTGTACAGATGGCCAAAAAGTGCTTTAACATTCTTTAATGAATGTTTCAAAGACATCGTGTGGGCAAGAATAATATTGTTTCATTTTGTCCAGTTGAATGTTTGTGCACACGATGATTTCGTTAATCATTTTATCTGGGAAAAATAATTGCCTACTCTCAAGTGTGCATGCATGTGTACATGTATCTACTAGTAAATGTTATCAGAATTTTTACTTTCTCATTGAGAAAGTATTGTTTTCGTGAAAAAATTCGACCTCGAGATTTTTACGGAAATAGACGTTTTAGGTGTCGCTGAATCCGAAAAACTGGTTTTCGCAATGCCGTCTGTCTGTCTGTCTGTTACTGGCGCTGGAGGCTAGACGGTCGAATGAAAATGAATGAAATCTCGTACATAGGCATTTTATCATACTGAGCAGAGTATACATAGAAATGGTTGACATTGATCAATAATTAAGAGTAGTTTACGCATTTTTAACAACAATCCGATTTTCTCGAAAACGGCTCTAACGATTTTGATCAAATTTCGCACAGTCACTTGAGTTTACGTGTTCAATAATACTGTATAGTTCATATTTCTCAAAAAATGAATATAAAGCTAGTTTATTCTAGGCAACTTTAACAATAATTCGATTTTCTCAAAAATGGCTCTAACGATTTTGATCAAACTTCGTAGAGTTACTTCAGTATACGTCCGCAATAATACTACATATTTAATTTTTCTCAATGAATGAATATAAGGCTAGTTTATTCTTGGGCAACTTTAACAAAAATTGGATTTTCTAAAAACAGGCTCATACGATTTTCATTTTCTAAAGATAACTAAATGACGCATTAGTACGTATATGAGAAAGTTTGTACAATGTATGTTGTACCGATTTTTTTATGAGACTTGATAGAAATCCTACTAATTTCTCTTAAGGAGAACGTCAGTTAATTGCTTCAAAGTAATTTCCAAGGTGAGACATTCAATTGCATTATCTTTTATACTTGTTGGGTGATTATAATAAAAGTTTATTCTTTTTGTTCTAGCAAATATTCCCATGACATCAGAGGAAGAACAGAAGTGTTGGAACAGCCTTAAAATCTTTCATCTGTGCCCAATTTTGACAGATGTGGATTTTGATGGAATTGCAGAGCACTGTCTTAAAAGATCTAAGAATGATATGGCTGCTCTAGTGCTGCCATTTCTCTCCTCTTCATCAAGATGCAAATTTAGAAAGGTGTGTTGGTTTTTGATATTAGCAGATTAAGTACATCCATATCTTGCTCTGCGTTTTTGGCGCATATGTAATATTAACCCAGTTTGCATTGCCTAAATTCATTGTTGCATTGTCTAGTGTCTCTACAGAGATTTGTTGTCATTCTACAAGCACTAAGCTTGGCAGAGTGACTAGCTAGCATTGTCCGCTGATATTACTGTGCAGTGTTTTATTGTCAGTTTGTGTCACCATTTTACAGTTCGTGAACTGTATTGCAGCTACTTTTGTCTAGGTTGATATGTCTGTGTAGTGCATTATTTCTGAATTTACTTGTTTTAATTTCCTGTGAATATGAATTTAAAGGACACAGTAAGTAGTAATGCTACCAGTGGTAAGAAGATCAGGAAAAGTGCTACTTTGGACAAGTTAGATGTGCTTCACCATTTTGAAGCTGGAGACAGGCTGTTGATGTTGGTCAAGTCCATGGTTTATATGCAACCACAGTGATAAACCGTATATACCCGAATATAAGACGACTCTAATTATAAGACCCCCCCATTTTTAACTCCTAATGAAAGGAAAAAATTTATTATGCACACAATGACAGAGGTTTATTATACCATTGAGTATTGAACATTGAACCAATTGAAATAAGCAATTTTGATTGGAATTTTCAATTGAATATTTTGGAACAAATGTTATTAACTGGTCCTCTAAATTTTTATGACATCCTTTCTTAGGCCCACGAAATGCCTTCTGATTTGAACTTGCACACTTTAGCATTTCCTGCGATTTTTTCCTCCGCCGCACATTTGCCTCGGTGACACCAAACCTTCTTGCTGCTGCGCAGTTGTTAGTTTCATCAGCATATTTCGCCACTAAAAGTTTATAATTTGCATCATAACTATTATGCAATGATTTCGATATTTGTGAATGTGTAGAACCTCTCTTCTCTATATGGTTACCCATATTTTTACGTAAAACTGGATAGTTAACAATCACAAAGACTTTAATTCACATGGAATTTACTGCAGTCATAGATGGTTCACTTTGTCTGTGGTCAACACACTATGATATCGTGACAGGATCAAATTACATATGTTGGTGCAAAATCTTTTGCCCATTCAACCCACTACTACTACAGGCAGTCCTCGACTTTCATACGTTCGACTTTCGTACATCAGCTGACGAACAAACATTTCGAGCTATCGCATAGTGGCGGTGTCTGGCAGCCAAGCCAACACTTTTAATAAATTACAAAATGAAGCAAAATGCATAACTATAATAAAATTCAAAAGGGTATTTGTACTTCAATACATTTGAATCGATTCATTTTCTACTACTACTTTTAATAATTGATTGTTTCAAATGATTTTAAGAATCGAATACAGGCAGACCTCGTCTTTTGCAGGGGTTACGTTCCTGAAAAAACCGCGAAAGACAAAATCGCGAAAGAAAAGTAATTCAGGCAATGGGAAATACAGGGTTTGGTTCCCATCCCAGCAAAAACATCATTTGTCCTCTGTTTTGGTGACTGCAGTAAGATAGAGAAAGAGATGGAAGAATTAACTTCAATGAAAGTGAGACTTAAACAAGTTAAAAGAAGACGAAAAAAGTATCAGAAAATAAATTATTTAAGTTCTGTAGTAGAATTGAGAAAAAATGAATGGAGGTTGCCTAACTTGCAGGGGCTAATTCCCCAAATACGGCATACCGCGTCTTTCTTGGGGTTGCATTCCTGAAAACCTCTGCGAAACTCTACCAATAATAAATGATGCGTAAAATGCAAAGCTTAAGCGTTTGAACTATGTCAAACCTGAGCAAATAACCCAATGATCCTGAAGCGGAAGGGCCAACAGTTGTCTTTCTCCACGGGACTTCCCTCTTGTAATAAAGACAGAAGGCTCCTGAACAGTGATGACAGCTTATATTCTGCAACATTTCACGTGTGAAGGGACACAAAACTGTGGGAGGATTGCATCCTAAAAATATTTAAAAGTACAGTAGAACCTCCAAATTCGCGGGGGTTACGTTCCCGACAACACCGCGAATTTGGAATCCGTGAAAATAGAAACAAAGGCCTTATAAGAAAATGGGGTTAGGTTATATATATATATATATATATATATATATATATATATATATATATATATATATATATATATATATATATATATATATGAGTTGTGTCTCTCTTGTGCTGACGAAGGGATCATCCCGAAAGCTCTAACCTCTACAAATGTGTCTCTCCAACACCCCAGCGGCTCTACTTCCGGTAAGTGTTCACTGGGTTTCCTTCAACACCTAGTTGCCCAAAATATCCTTACTTACCTTTCCTCTTCCTTAGTATTTATATATATATATATATATATATATATATACACATATATATATATGGGTTTCCTTCAACACCTAGTTGCCCAAAATATCCTTACTTACCTTTCCTCTTCCTTAGTATTTATATATATATATATATATATATATATATATATATATATATATATATATATATATATATATATATATACACACATATATATATATACACATACACACACACACACATACACACACACACACTTTAAAAAATAGATACACATACCTATCGATGTTTAAAAATTACGTATTTTTACATATCAGAATACCGTAACAACATTTTTCAGGCCTGTCTATGAGAGAAAATATGATGAAAACGTGATTCATTCCATATATAGAAAATTTCGCGCGGCCTTTTCCGTGTTTTTTTCCGCGAAAGAGCAAAACATAATACTGCGAAAGACAAAACTGATCGCAAATGCGGAACCGCGAAAGATCAAAACACGCGAAAGATCAAAACACACGAAAGATAAAGCCGCGAAAGATGAGGTCTGCCTGTATTTCGATTATAGCTATTCGATTCTTCCCATCTCTACCTATCTCTGCCTTCTGCTCCTCTGTCAGTCAAACTATTACGCACTGTGGGATTATAAGACGACTAGCGATTTTTCGGTCATAAAAACAAAAAGACAATATACAGTAAATCTTCGATTTACAGCGAGGCAGAGTTCCCAGAAGACGTGACTAAAAATTAAAATTTTAGAAAAAATTTCAGCCAAAAAAATACGCCTGGTAGGGACATAAATGGTATTTGTACGAATGATAGCGAACATTGAGTTTTTATGAATAAGTTTACAGAGAGTCACTAACACATCTGTGGACACAAGTTCATGAGTTGACAGCGCTAGAAAAGAAACGCAACAAACAAATTATTTCTTGCAGCAGGTACTGTATAATTATCGAAAAATCTGCCATAATAGAGGTAAGTAAAACATTTATTTTGTTGTTTTTATTTAACTACGGGTTTTGTTTATTCACTTCATAGAGCCACAGCTAAAAACGAAAATAAAATTGTGTGATATTAAACTCAAGTTATCCTCTTCCAAATTCTTTAATTTAATCCAAGTCCTTCAGAATTGTCCTTTCCATCATAGCTGGCAACTCGACAGACTCCTCCCCAGCGTTTGGGAAGGAAGAAGGCCTGAGACTGAGAAAGGCGAGAAGCGAAGGAGAAGAACTGCGAAAAAAGTGAAAGGAGACGAAGAATACGTGTGCGTGTGACTGAAATAAAAATATATAATGCGGAAAATAACGAAATATATTAGCGAATTCAAGCCAAATAACTGTTATCTTCATCACGTCCTATTAGCTCATTCAAAGAAAGGCTTCATATTTATATCGGATAATGTCGAAAAATACGTACTTAGAACTCATCGCCTTATTGTTATACTTGAACTAATTTAGTCACGAAAATCTATGTTCTATTTATATGGTTTCGATATACGATCACGGCGCAATTTCATGCAAATCGGGGACCTACTCTAGTTGCCAATCTATTTTTCAACAAACACGGGGGAATCGAAGCACAATTTGCAACATACTCTCTCATGAAAAACTTTGCTACCAATGTCGAGATAAAATCTTGTAATTCCCCCTAATATTCTCATTCACTGATGTGTATTAGTCAACTTTAAGGTCAAAATTGTGCTATCGATATTATTTACGTTCCAAGAAATAGATACAATAGCAATCACAATACAAAAAATTTATTCCAAGTGAATTTCATGAAAAAATAGTGTAATTATTTCATTTGTCAAACCAAAGCTTCGTCGTATGACTCGTGTCCATAATATCGCGATTTTAAAAGAACCGCTGTACAAGGAAATGCCTAGACGTCAGATAGGAATGAAGACTACCACTCTTCACGAAAGTGGCGCCGCTCAATTTTTCCGAAGACTTTTGAATCCCACTGTACATCAAAGCATAGCCAATTTCTCTTTTTTGATTATAAAGCAGTTATAGCTGAAAATCCAAATTCACACAAATAAATTGATGGAATGAATGATCCGAAGTTCCTTATGCAACGGGCATTAACAGGAATAATGAGAAATGTGAAAACAGGTGAAAAAATCGGTACAACATACATTGTACAAACTTTCTCATATACGTACTAATGCGTCGTTTAGTTATCTTTAGAAAATGAAAATCGTATGAGCCTCTTTTTAGAAAATCCAATTTTTGTTAAAGTTGCCCAAGAATAAACTAGCCTTATATTGATTCATTAAGAAAAATTAAATGCATAGTAATATTGAAGACGTAAACTCAAGTAACTGTACGAAATTTGATCAAAATCGTTATAGCTGTTTTTGAGTAAGAAAATCGAATTATTGTTAAAAATGCGTAGAATAAACTACTCTTAATTATTGAGAAATGTCAACCATTTCTACATATACTCTGCTCAGTATGATAAAATGCCTATGTACGAGATTTCATTCATTTTTGCTCTACCATCTGGGCTCCAGAGCCAGTAACAGGCAGACGGAGAGACAGATGGCATTGTGAAAACCACTTTTTCGGATTCAGCAACACCTAAAGCGTATATTTCCGTAAGAATTTCAAGGTCGAATTTTTTCGCGATAACAATACTTTCTCGATATTTCATATGAGAAAGTAAAAAGTTGTATGTAAATTTGGATAAGGATGGCATGGGACCCCTATATGCCAGGGGCACCATATCGGTCTAGTTTAGTAATACCGTTCCACTAGCTTAACAAGTGTTCTGTTCGTAATATATTCCATTTGATACACTGTCGGTAATTGACTATCAGATAGGGCAAAATGGACTTGAAAGGACAAAATCAATAAATTTTCATATCTTCTAAAAATTTACCAACTGGCTCGCAAATTCTGAGAAAAATTAACAACAGGCTCGCACGAGCCGGTTTCAGCTCATCGCTGTATATAATGATATATAAATTGCAAAAAACCCAACTTGCACTACTATGGGTTTGATCTATAAGCAGAGCTGCAAGAGCATTGTCAATCAGTGCATGACTTTGTTGGAGGGGCACAATGACTTTACACGAGTAATTGCCGTGAAACGGGGCTGCGATGGACTATTTGAGTGCTACCAACAAGTTTTACTTTACAAGCGACCCTTGACTCTTTTTACTTTCTCATATGAAGTATTGAGAAAATATTGTCACTGCAAAAAAATTCAACCTCGACATTTTTACGGAAATATACATTTTAGGTGTCGCTGAATCCGAAAAAGTGGTTTTTGCAATGCCGTCTGTCTGTTACTGGCTCTGGAGCCTAAACGGTTCAGCAAAAATTAATGAAATCTCATATTTAGGCATTTTATCATACTGAGCAGATTATGTAGAAATGGTTGACATTTCTCAATAATTAAGAGTAGTTTATTCTACGCATTTTTAACAACAGTTCGATTTTCTCAAAAACAGCTTTAACGATTTTGATCAAATTTCGTACAGTTACTTGAGTTTACGTCTTCAATAATGCTGTATAGTTCATATTCGTCAAAAAATGAATATAAGGCTAGTTTATTCTAGGCAGCTTTAACAACAATTCAATTTTCTCAAAAATGGCTATAACGATTTTGATCAAATTTTGTACAGTTACTTGAGTATACGTCTACAATAATACTACATATTTCATTTTTCTCAATGAATGAATATAAGGCTAGTTTATTCTTGGGCAACTTGAACAAAAATTGATTTCCTAAAAATAGGCTCATACGATTTTCTTTTTCTAAAGATAACTAAATGATGCATTATTATTTGAGAAAGTTTGTACAATGTATGTTGTACCGATTTTTTTTTTAGTGAGCCGGTTCTTAATTTTTTTCCAGCTCATCACTGATTATATATTATTATACATTATATGCATTCAGACATTAAGATCCCTCCACGCGTACCACATATTTTTCATATTTAGATGAAAATTATACAAATTTTTGTGTAACGTTATTGTTTTATTACTATTTATAATGGGATGTTAATACTGTAAATTAACATTGTAATAAAGTAATTGTCAAAAATTATAGATTTTAAATATATAAATCTTCAAAAATATTCTTTATGATCCAATGAATCCAAAGAAACATATTTCTATTTCTGTTTTTCATATGTTTTCTGCCTTAGGAGATAAATTTTTTGTGTTAGACCCGTGAATCATACAGGGAAAAGTGTGAAATTGGCCACCAGACGATGCAATATTATTCAACACTGCTGAAATATCACAATATTTAGTATACTTTAGGAAATTTGATTAGTGCGAAATTTAGAAAATCATAAAATATTAGACTGTTGTCTCACTGTGCATAAGATATCTATATTTTTTAAAAATTTTAATTTTAAATAAAATATGCGTTATAACGAATCTGCGTTGGCTGGGGCGGCGTTAAGCGGGGCTCATCCGTATATCTTCTAATGGAATAAGTTTAATCCCAGTTTGATGTGCCAAAGATCTTGGATCCAGAAGTTCTCTTTACAAGTGTTTGCAAATTTTGAGAAGTACCGTATTTAATTGTGTAACCCGCACCCTCATGAATTTGTTGGATTGTTTTTCACAAAATTTACAATTTTTACTGCTTGTGCACATACAGTCCTGGACAAAAAAACTGCACCACCCTACGACCATTGTACTGGAATTTCAGTGAACTACTTGTCTCATTGATCTCAGCATCCGTTTTTAGTGTTCCTTTATTTTACCACTCATGATTTCTGTGGGTAAAAGAAAAAAAAATGTAAAGCATGAACACGAACATAAAATCATAGGCATGTGAAAAATGTAGTCATAACACTAAATATCTGTATCATAAAATACTCTACAATAAATAAAATAATACTAAAAGTACCAACAAAATCCTTGCTAAAAAGAAAGAGTTATTGCTGTTTTCAAATGACTTGGCGGATGAAGGGGAGGTAAAAGAGAAAGTGGATGAGGACAAGGCACTGAGCGAACCAATAGGAAAGTAGGAGGAGGAACCTAGGTGCCTGAGAGCTCACTCTTTATCGGGACTCCGTAGTGGTGACATCTTGTCTGAGTGTGCTGTGTTGCCACGTGCATATGCCGCTGAAATTGTGCAGTTAAAGTTGTTGTTCGTTGAGCTTTTTAGTTACATCTTTTGTTTTTTATCTTTGTTAATTCAATTTTCTTGTTATTCATTCTGTTTGTTAAATCATTCGTTATAAGTAATTCAGTTACTTCGTTATTTGTTTTTTAGTTACATCTTTTGTTTTTTATCTTTGTTAATTCAATTTCCTTGTTTTTCATTCCGTTTGTTACATCGTTCGTTATAAGTTATTCAGTTATTTCGTTATTTGTTTTGTTATTTCGTTTGTTCAGTTATTTTGTTACTGAATATTTTTGTTATTTGCATTGCATTAACTACATAACCGGTGCGTAAGCAATGGAGAATCCGAAATTTTCAATTCTTGGAAGTCAAGCCAAGAAAATAGTGCACAACGTGTTGCAGTACTTTCAGAAGGAGAAGGAACTTGGGTGCCCAATTACCTCTCTGGAGAAAGTACAAAAGAGAGTGTATAACAATATCATAAATAATAAAATGCTTTATCAAGAATATAGTGGCAAAATTCACTTGTTTCATTAAGCACGCATGCTGTGTGTATGATACAATAATAAAACAAATTTAAAAAAATTTTGCTTGATAAAATAAGCCAACCAACTCATTTCTTCTATTATATTTTTTTAGGCGAACCCGGGACACCAAGGTGAAAAGTCTCGGTGTTTTTACAGTGTACTCTATACTTTACACTATTCCAAAAAAATTCAGCTCTCTATTCCATATGGTATACACGGTATGGTTGTTTAAATTCTTTTGCGTGTAATTAAACGGGGAATATTCCGGATGGTCTGGAATCGAACCGAGGGCACCTAAGGAAATGTTATCTTCGAATTATTGTAGTAACCCGCCATACCTACGAACGTACCAAATTTCATTTCTGTAACTTATCGGGAAGTGCCCGAAATTAATTTTCGAAAATGGCACAATGTATAAAAAATGCCTTTAAATGCCTGCCAAACGTTGTGTTCTGGTGTAGAGTTGGCAACGTCGAGCTTGAGCTTTCTGCTAGGAGGCACTACCCCCTCCTCCTGGCAGTGAAGAGATACAGGCCGTCCCGAGTGCGGCCGAAATCTCACCCGACAACTCATTTGAAAATCAGTATAATACATATATCTAATTTTTTATTTTTATCCTTTATTTTTAAAAACTTATAAACAGTATATTTTTCGTAGTATTACACATTCCATATTATGAAGCAAAATGTAATGATAATTATATAATACAAAATAAATGTAGTAAACGTTTAAAAGTCCCCAACAAGATTTAAATCTTACAGCAGTGTTACCTAGTTGATAAAATATCTGACTGGATAATGGATAATCACAGAGCCAACATTTGCCTGTAAGAGGAACACAGGTTGAAAATCGTCAACATGCATATGAATATCATAGCAAAAACAATGAAATATAAAGAGAATAATATGTCAAAATCATGATCACAGTAGGCAAATCGAAGGAATAATTATAAACAGTGGCGGATTACTGCACAGGTGCATGAGGCACTCTCCTGGGGCCTTGACACTCATGGGGGCCTCAAAACAGTCAAAACTTGATTTTTTTTCAATATTTTATTTAGTAAAATATTTCACAATCAGTATAATCTACTACTTATGTATACATCTCGTGTTTTTACTTAGGTTTGTTACAGTCAGAGCTGCAAACCAAACCGAACCAAACTGCTGAACCGAACCGCAGCCATTCTCCTGAACCGCGAACCAAACGGAAACCACTGATTAATCTTTCAATGAACCAAAAACCAAACCGCAATTTTTTGGCAAAGTGGTCCGGTTTCAGTTCGATCTCAATCCACAAGGTACCAACGAAAAGACCAGGAATTTCCATTGAAAAAACCAGCGGGTTTGCTTCAAAGGAAAGAGTGCCTAGCTCTTTCCTCTCTGATACTATTGTTATCCAAATAAAAATCATGTTAGTATCAAAAATACCATTTTTTAATATAAATAAATGAAGATGATGATGGGATTATAATATATTTAAAATATAAATTTTTCCTTTTTTTAAATAAATTCTTTCATTTAAAATAATAATGACTGCTGTTTGATTTACTTACAGATTGATACTGAATGTATAATGTTTATATTGGATAAATTATTTCTGGATAGTATTTCAAATGATTAATTTAGTTGAACCGAACCGCAAACCGAACCACTTGTCAAAATTCCTGTCTGAAGCGAACCAAATTCCAAAAATTGAGAAGCGAACCGCGAACCGAACCACTTCCAAATTTTGAACTGGTTTGCGGCTCTGGTTACAATGTAACATCCCTTGTGTCATTTAAAAACACATCTCACAATTATAATTCATTTTTAGGTGCACTTCGCTTACAGCGTGAGCACCTGTTATCATCGGTCTGCCCGTCCGTCCCCGTATTCATTTTCGTCTTCTATCAAACGGATTTTCATGAAATTTAATATGAAAGACTTACAATCAAAGATAGTAAGAATATCGCAAAAATGAATCATGTACGCCAATCAGGAGTACCACCTTACTGGTGACAAAAAATGAAATTTTCACCATATCTCATAAAATATTAGTCATATCAAAATATATTTCAAATAAAAGTTGTAGAACTAGTAAAGAAGAATTTCCTTTCCTATACATTTTTATTGTAGGAGTAGCCGTTATCGATAAAATTTCCTTATGTGTCCATGCATAATATTTTGAAATTGGAAGAAACTGGATTATTTATGACGAAGAAAAAACTATAAAATGCTATTTCCCTTATGTACAGGTATATCATTTCTTTCTAATGTTCCATTGCACGAAACGAGCCCATTTGTGATATGTTGTACACTTTCCTAACTCGTTTATTTTTTAACATGCAAGTTTATATAATACATATTAGATTTTCTATTTATGCATTTCTGTATTTCCACTTATTTAACCTGCTGCATACATCTTTCTATGTTGTAAAAAATTTTGTAGATTCAGTACTCCCGGTCAGTTAGGGGCCTCACGATTGTTTTGCACCTGGGGCCTTCAGATACCTTAATCTGCCACTGATTATAAACACGGATATATAAATACAGTTTAGCACCATATTACAAAATATAATGCTTAAAGTGGTATATCAGATCATAGATGATATAATTCTCATTACTTATAACTATCAAAAAGAGTAATTACATTAAAAAACAACAAATTCACATACCCTATTACGCAGAGGATCAGACATAACAAGCGAACGTACACGAATGTAGTTACGCTAGAGATCTTCACAGGTGGCAGCACATATGAACATATTGTGACAATTTCAAAAACATGGATACATTCCCGCATGTCGTGTTCTACGGAGAAGTTTTTTGGAGGTCGTGGAATATCCCCACATGTCGCAGGTAATGGCTATGAACATTTTTGCGGGCATCCTCGCATATCACAGCAAAAGTGTTAAGTAGGAATTAGTTAATAGCAATTCTGTTCTCCCATTGCTGTGTTTACATAGCAGCGAAATAGTTATTGATTTTAAAAATCAAATGAATATACGATTTTAATCGTATTATTGTGTTGCATTAAATACAATACTACTGATGCTTTTGTGTCGTTAATAATGATCACCTATCTAAGTCATACCGGATAGTTTCTGGTAATGTGGTCTCCACAATTTTGTATGAAACTGATTGTGATTTTGCGATATTGAATCTGTGAAAGTTTCTGCATTTTCTCTCCTATGATTTACATTTATTTAGGAAGGTTTTTAAATAAGAATCGCTTTGATCTGTGAACAATAACGTTGTTGTAGCAAAACCACATTAGCTCCTTTTCTGTGGAAGTCCTTCATGTGGCAAATAAGAGCCACCTTTAGAAAAACTTGAGATAATTCTATGTGCTTCCAAGAAATACTGCCATCATTGTAAATGAGTACACTTTTCGTCACTCACTTCCCATTGCTTGCTATCTGCAACCTTTCTACCCATCTATGAACTCTTGTCGGTATCTCCCACTGGCTCCCATACCCATCCCCACCCCTTTATCCTAACCCACACCTGCCTTGCCTTCCAAAAAAGATTCCGCTATTATAAACTTCTCTGTGTTCACTTTCATCCGACACCTCACAAATACTAATCACCTTTTCTTCTAAAGCGACAGTGATCTCCCGCAGCCAGAGTTTTATTTTTTTAAATTTATTTACTTAACTTTTGGTTATACGTAATTCATAAACTTAAATTTAATAGTTTTCACTTAATTCCTGAAATGCAACATTTTTCAGTTTTTTTGTACTTCGTCATTATTTTTTAATTTTGCCTATCTAAGTGATTGGAATCCTGTCATATAACTGAGAAGAATTCTCAAAAGCTGTTTCGTATAAGAAAAAACTATAAATGCTGCTATGTAAAATAGGATAAAGATATTGTTCAAATTCAACTAATAGCTTTCATAAACAGATATTTGGTGTCGAAGCAAGGAAATAATGCTCGAAGTAGTAATGGCAACTAACATTTTTTTCATTGCTAAGGCGTTAAAATTTGTATTCTTTTCAATTCCTAATAGATTTTTATTCTAGGTCGGAATTGATTCAATTCAATTTTGAGTGGAAAAATAAACTTCATTCTTTTTGACATCCTTATGGGTAATGCCCGAGTGCGTGTCTCCATTTTAATTAATTTTAAAATGTATATTTTCGTTCACTCAAAATGCCCAAACACAAAATCCGTGGAGGAAAATGTTTCGTGTGACAGCCGTAACAAGAGTGAGAGAGAGCGAGAGAGAAGGGGAGGGAGGGAGAAAGAAAGAACCCTTTTCCCCTTTCTCAAGCAGCAGTGTTGTCAATTCATGTGACTAGCCTGTCTGAGTTTGTAGTTCACTAAAATTCCTGTAGAGCAGTTGTAAGATGTTGCAGTTTTTTGTCTGGCATTGTACAGTGCGGGACAAAAAAACTGCACCACCTTACGACCGCTCTACTGGAATTTCAGTGAACTACTTGTCTCGAATGAGCTGTCAAGCGATATGGCAACAGTGATAGTGGAGGAGGGGGTGAAGGCTCTTTTTCCTCACCCTCCCTCCCCCTTAGAGAAGGGTTTACGGCTCTCTCCCATAACTTGGGGATCAGATATTTTCCCTCAAGATAATGGTTTTGAATATAGTAGTGCTAACTTTCCCCATTGCGGTAACACATGAATGAGTGTCAGATATAATTTGAATTTCAAAATTTGTTAGAATCGAGACACACACTCCGGAGTTTAACATATGGACGTCAAAAAGAACGATGTTTATTTTTCCAGTCAAGGTTAAATTAATTAAACTCCGAGTTAGCATAAATATTTATAGGAATCGAAAGGAATACACATTTCAATGCCTTAACAATGAAAAATGTTTAGTTGCAGAGACTACTTCACATATTATTTTCTTGCTTTGACACCCAATATCCGTTTATGAATGCTATAAGATGAATTTGAACAATAACTTTATTCGTTTTTACGTAGGAGGAGGAGGATTCTGGTCAGTTATATGACGGAATGCCAAGCACTTAGATAAGCAATTTAAAAAAATAAAGTATAGAAAACTACGAAAAATGTTACATTTCGGGAATTAAGTGAGAAACTATTAAATTTAAGTTGATGAATTGTGTGTAACCAAAAGTTAAGTAAATAACTTTAATAAACGAAACTTTTTTTAAACTATAAAATTACTAGCTGTCTTAAATAGGAATTACTGTATTTACTTGTGTACCCCGCGCACATTTTTTCCCTAAACGCCTGTGAAAAAAGAGGCTGCTCGTCTTACACGAGGATTTCTGAACAGGTTATATAAATTGTATCAATAGTAAATTCTCTGCAATATGTTTGCATCTATGTTTATATTCGTAAAAGACATCAAATTCTACGAAGTATACACGTATGTTTGTGACCAAGCAAACGTGTAAGTTATGCCTGCACTACACGCAAAAGTCGCAAAAGTAGGCAGGAAGAATAGGCTGACTAACTGATAACTATAGTTCAATGACTACTGAGTGTTTGCCAGCAAGGTCAAGTTTTGTCATTTTCCCTCATCCACTTCATGGAATTCAGAATGGTGAATTTCTTTTGTGAATGAAAGATTTCATCATTCGAAAGGAAATGGAAATCCACATCTCAAGTCCTTGGACTCGTTTGTTCCTAACCTTTCAATATTTACTCATGAGACGATACGCAAAATAACTCCCCATCCGCATAGGGAAGTTCCCGTTCATATAATAGATGAACAAAAAGTTCGCGGAGCTCCGCATCCGTGCGTAATATTACGTCAGAAACAGTGAAGTGGGGACGAAGTTGCGTAATATTACAACAAAAACAGTTAAGGGGTTAACGAAAGAGGACTATCGGTGAGGAGATTTCTGCTAGTATCGTCATAAAGAGATCATCCAATAAATTGCGTCACCTAGAAGGGAGAAGATGCTTAACTTGAGCGGAACTTGTTTCAGGGAGTGGGATTCGGTGACTTAAAAAAATAACCTTGTTCTGGCTCAAATTAATTTTTTCCCTTCGAACTGGCCCAAAAATAGGAGTGCGTGGGGTATGTGAGTGCGCGGGTTATATGAGTAAATACGGTAGTTAATATCAATTCTGTTCTCCCATTGCTGTGTTTACATAGCAGGGAAATGGTTATTGATTTTAATAATCAAATGAATATACGATTTTAATCGTATATTTTTGTTGCATTAAATTGAGCACTACCGATGCTTTTGTGTCAATAAACAATCAAAACCTTGAATATTTACTTCATTTTGCATTTGAAATGAAATTATAACAACCTAACTAAGCTTTTTTTAAAAATAACTTAAAAATATTTATTTACTCATCCCATTCTCAGGTCTTTATAATAAACACTCACTCCCCATTGCTTGCTACCTGCAACCTTTCTACCCATCTACGAACTCTTGTCGGTATCTCACACCGGCTCCCATACCCATCCTCACCCCTTGATCCTAACCCACACCTGCGTCTCCTTCAAACAAGTTAGGAAAACGTACAACGTATCACAAATGGGGTGCGTTTCGTGCAATGGACTATTAGAAAGCAATTATATACCTGTACGTAAGGGAAATAGCATTTTAAAGTCCTTTTCTTCATCATAAATAATCCATTTTCTTCCTATTTAATAGTATTACATGCACACGTAAGGAAATTAAACGTTTGTTTGGGAGATTGTTTATGTTAGCAACAATGAAGTAACCATGCAAGAAATTTTCTAAGTTCAACTCCATATAAGACTTTCTTGTTTGATTTTCTTGATAACAGCTACTCCTACGATGAAAATATATAGAAAAGGAAATACTCTACTTTACCAGTTCTACAACTTTTATTTGAAAAATATTTTATATGAACAATAGTTTACGAGATATGACGAAAATTTAATTTTTTGTCTCTAGTAAGGTGGTACCCCTGATTGGCGTACGTGATTCATTTTTGCGATTTTCTTATTATATTTGATTGAAAGTCCTTAATATCAAATTTCATAAAAATCTGTTCAGTAGAAGCCGAGAACGAACATGCGGACGGACGGACAGACGGACGGACCGACCGACGATAATAGGTGCTCATGCTGTAAGCGAAACGCGCCTAAAAAAGATTCCAATTGTGCTATTGTAAACTGTGCCCACTTTCAACCGACACCTCACAAACACTAATCACCTTTTGTTTAATCAGTGCAGAAATGACACCTCAGTGGAATGATGACACTATAATGAAATTTGTTTTGTTATATGAAAATAAATGCATTTTGTGGGATGTAACAAATGAAATTGAACCTTTGATAGTCTAAAGAAATTATGATAAGACATAGTGTCCTCTTCCTTCAGTTCTTTGCAAATGGTGCTTGACGCTCCCAAAGCTCTCCACTCCATTACCCAATTCTTTACCCAAACTCTCTGCCTCTTCTTTTTAAGATTTCTCAAAACTTCACAAATTTCATTACACAGCAACGCAGTGACAATATTGACACTGTCTTTTAAACAGTCCATCTTATTCAATGTCTTCAGCACAACTGTTTGGTTATTTTATCAAACCATGCAGCACTTTTCTTGAACGTCATTGCGTTTGAGATTTCATGACCAGTTTATAAACCGATAATGCACGTGAAATCACGACCACTTTCTCGACCCATGTAAACGCAGCTTAATAGATTTTTATTCTAAATTGGAATTGGAATATTAAGCAGGTGGTGGGAACCTCGTGTAGGTTGCAGTGTTATGGCGAAGATGAGAAGGCTTTTCAAGCTTTGGACAGAAGACCAAAATCATTGTTGCATTCACGGAGCCTTTTCATAATTCAGGAAAAACCAAGGAGACTTCAGAAAGATTTAAAAAAAATAGTATGGGAGGAAGTTATAGTGCAAGTGATAGTGAACCATTTAATGCAAGCTGGGGGTGGTTCTGCAGATTTAAGATCTGTGCTAGGCTGCATAATATAAAAGTGACAGGTGGAGCTAGGACTGCAGATATTGATGCAGCAAATGAATTTCTTGGGATCTGGAAAAAATTATCAAAGAAGGAGAATACTGTGTCCTTCAGGTTTATTTTAAATTATAATTTTAAAGTTTTATGATATTTATTTGTTTTAATATACTGAATTCATGTTTATATTTAGTGTTAGTTAACTTATAAATGCAATGGTACAATGTTCCAACTTGATTTTGAGTGAAAAAATGTGTGCTTTTTCATTATGGGAACCCATCTCCATTTATAACATTAGTTTCTATGGAAAATGGCCATCTGCTTAACATAAGAGTTTTCAAGAATGTAACCCGTACGTTAAGCAGACGATGCCTGTACTATGTATGGAGCAAGTAAAAATTAAATTAACGTACTCAGGTTTGCTTGCAAGCTGGAACCTGGATTGCCATAAGCCGCTTAGAATAAAGCACTGCACACACAGAAACCATTAGGCTTTGTTTCCAGATTCACTTTTATAAAATTTAAATGTCTTAATCAGCGAAATGATAGGGCTGTGTTTCACAGTCTCCATTTGCATTGTTGGTGATAGTGTAAAAATGAAAGTCTTTATCCATTAGATTAGAGAGAGGAAAGTGAAGAATTGATTGTAGGTCAGTGGTTCTCAAACTTTTTCAGTCTGGGAACCACTTCAATGGGCAAAAGAGCTCGTGGATCACCTATCCCATCCACTCCCATCTTGCCACTGCTGTAATTTTACTAGAGTAACCATTTTGATTGTTCCAAACAAAGAAGGGGAGTAGGAACATTTGTTGTATCAGTAACGTGCATTTTGGACCAGCCTGCAGACCACCTGGAAGGTTCTCATTGACTATACTTAGAGAACCACTGGTCTTTTTGTCTTTATTTATGATGATTTTTTTGTTTTGGTTTATGTAGATGCTCTCATAGGTATCTTACTTGGAAATGATTGTTTAATATGTTCAGTAATTTAAAGTTTTTAATGATGATGGACTATGGCTTTAATGTGATGGTTATTCTTGAGTCGTTTATTCTTTCATATTTGTAGCTTTGTAACATAGCATCAGTGGTTGTTTTGTGTGCACAATAATTGAGTAAAAAACTGAATAAATAGCTTATGCATTTCTACTGTTATTTCTCCCTCTTTGCAGCAAATTTTGGATACTGATTCAGTTGAAGACATAACCACTCGACTTCAGTCTTTGTCACAGCAACTGCATGTCTGTATCAGTAAAGTAAGTGTAATTTATGAAAATCATCTTCCAATTTAAAAATATTGCATGCACACATTAAGAAATTAAACGTATTTTAGTGAGATTCTTTATGTTAGCAACAATGATGAAGTAACCATGCAAGAAATTTTTGAAGTTCAGCACTAATTAAGACATTCTTGTTTGATTTTCTTGATAACAACTACTCTATGATAAAAATGTACAGATAAAGAAATACTCTACTTTACTAGTTCTACAAGTTTCATTTGAAAACTATTTTAATATGACCAATACTTTACAAAATATGACGGAAAGTACATTTTATCACCAGTAAAGTGGTACCCCTGATTGGCTTACGTGATTCATTTACATGACTTTCATATTGTTTTTTACTGTAAGTCCTTAATATGAAATTTCATGAAAATTCATTTGGTAGAAGCCGAGAATGAACATGCGGACGGATGGACAGGCCGACGCAAATAGACGCTCATGCTGGAAGCAAAACACACCTAAAAACACAGAAAAAATTAGAAGTTCTATGGCTCAGTCGTGCTCAATAGCTGCAAAGAAAACAGCAAAAGTGAGAAACCCATTGTTGGAAAAGATGTTGGCTATCTAGGTGGAAGACCAGAATCAAAAGAAGATGGCGATTAGCTCTAACACCATCCATGCAAAGGTGCTGAAGCTTAACGATCACTTACAGAAAGAAGATAGATAAATAGATAGATAGATGGATGGATGGACAGATGGACAGACAGATATATGACTTTATTTTCAGGGCGAAATTGAGACCATAAGGTCCCCTCTTCCATTTAACCCTAGAGGCAGGTCCTTAGACTGCTGAGCAATTCTTAGCAAGTAAAGGTTGGTTTGACAAGTTCAGTAAGCATCAAAATCTCCATAATATCAAACTTAAGGGTGAAGCAGCTAGTGCTGATGATTTGTCGCTTATAAATTCCCAGACGAGTTTAGGGCTATTGTGAAAGATGAAGGACACAGCAGGTTTTTAACATAGATGAGAGTGTCTTATTAGATAAATGTGCATA
This sequence comes from Uropetala carovei, assembly GCA_036926305.1. Taxonomy (NCBI): domain Eukaryota; kingdom Metazoa; phylum Arthropoda; class Insecta; order Odonata; family Petaluridae; genus Uropetala; species Uropetala carovei. The sequence goes on along the minus strand of JAXCHB010000037.1, from coordinate 3,721,186 downwards.
AGAGAGATACGCTTTGAAATTTTTGTTCTGGATAAGGATGCATGAAAAGGTATGGAACGCTACCCCAATTTCACTATGTACAACAGGGTTCACATAATGCAGATTCACATTACACGGTGCTTGTCCAGATGCTCGTTATAGGAGGGCCGAGTGTATATCTATTACATATAGTATCATATATATATACAGGGCTATGCCGATGGGTGAGGCGGTGCGGCAACCATCTCAGGCTAGGGATGGGTGATCTTACACTGAAAGATCGATTCTGTGAATTGATCTAGATCATATTAATAAAGATCGATTTACCGATAAGATCGAACCAAAAAGATCAATTCAAGAAAGATCGATCTTCGATTCTAGCCACAAGGAAGGTTATAAATTAAAAGAATAATTTTTGTGTTACAATTTTTTTATTATAATAAAGATCGATCTTCGATTCAAGCCATAAGAACCAACATATTACATTAACATTTTATAATCATCTAATATATAAAATTGACTTCGTCGTCGTCGGTGGGAAACTCTGTACCTTGTTCAATGATCAGAATATGCCACTGATACATACATACGCACACACACACACACACACAGTGAAACTTCGATTTTACGATCTTGGATTTTACATTTTCCTCAACTTTACGCTTTTTTCTTTTGGTCCTGACGAATGATACGTAAAAGCAATGCTAAAATTTAAATTCCTCGAATTTACGACACAAAGTTGAAGTCTGGGTAATACATTTTGCACCCGATTTTACGTCCTTAGAGTTATCTTCTTTTCAAAATCCTTCAGATTTTTAATGTATTAATTTTTTGTTAATTCATTAAGTGAAAATCTTTAATAAACTTCATTTTCATACATTTCTGTTGCGGCGATATTCGGCGTTTTTCGTTGCGTTTATTCGACAAGTGCTTCGTTAAGTGCGGAGGTGCGGGGAAAATCGCTGCACCATTTAATGTATTACTCAATTTAAGGTACAAAAAACTTGTCCCCGATGCAAACGTTTAATGGGGGTTCCACTGTATATGTAATGTATGAAGAGTTTACAGAAATTAACCCGCTTTTACAAAAAGTTACAAACGAGTTGTCTCAACTGTATTTATACCAGGACATCAAACCGGAACCAAACCGAAAACCGATATTTACTTCTCTCCTTTATTTCGGTTCGCATAAACAGTGTAAGCGAAAGACGGAATTTTCTCACCGCTCAGTAACCTTCAAATGGCCATCGCTTCCCTCACGCTACAATACCCTGACGCCATGGGGTCCAAACCCGACCAAGTTCACTAATCCTCAAGTCCCTTGGTTCGTTCCACGAATACTACCTTCAAGTCTTTTCTAAGATAATATCTACCGACCTCCGGTAATTCCATGGGGAAATTTACCCATTTGAGAATTCCTTGGACCTTATGAATGCCTAGTGGGAGAAGGGAAGTTTTCACCAATGTTTCGTTTGCTACAACCTGTCATTCCTTCACATGAACTGTGCGTAGCCTTGCTAATTATCAAAGAAGGAGCGTTCCACGTTTGTTTCTTGTACATTCGTTGCCCTTTGTTACAGGTTAGTAATTTTAAATAGGTATATATTGTAAACAGGAAAAATTAAATTTTATATTGGATGTTAATCGTTCATGAAAATAGGAATAAAAAGTTAATGTATATTTGTTATTTTTATCAAAATATTTAGCTTATCGGTGTGAATAACGACGTTGCCAGCATTAAGGAGAAGGTAAATCATCCAACGCGAATGGAGGAGCTATTATTTGTTGACATTGTAATTTCTGTTGTTCATTGTGTTTTATTAATTGCTGAAATTGTTTTTATCCTGTTCATAAGTGTTGAGTTTATTGAATGAAGTTGGTAATTTTTTTCGAAAAAACGGGGTGGATAATCCACAAGAGGCAAAAATTCTTTTGTTAATTGTTCAATTATCTAAGCTCGCAGTACTATAGTTTACGATCACGAGATTTACATAGGCATAATAAAAAGCGGCTACGAACTTCGGATCACATAGTTGGTGTCTCACACATACACTTGTCAGAGTTTATGTGAATGCATCCATGGTTTCAAGAAGTCAGCGTTAAAAATATGCAAAACATCGTATGTGGCTTATAATAATTATTTGTAGCATTGTTACTATCAGTAGGTTTGGTTGGGTGAGTAGTGTGCACACATTGTATGTTAAGGGCTAGACTTCAATTCCTGGTGGCAATATTTTTTCTTCTTTTTTTCCCCGATTCTCAAAATGTTATTAGAAAATAATATAATCCATTTTTTAAAAATTTCATTTTGAGAGAGTTTGTCAATAGATCGCTTTTTTATATCTAGATATTATCTTGCAATTCACCATATTGGTGGGTGACAGGGGGTGCGATGCAGCAAATTTTTCCTAACGGCTACCCCTTATAACAATATTATTTCTTTTTTGGTCCCTGATTGTCTTAGGAAAGTAAAGTGTAAAGTGAATATATATATTTATCAGTATATTGATGGATAGCTAAAACATGACGTTCATTCACATATTTGCATGTAAGTAAGCTACTTAGATCAGGAATCACAATTGGAGGCATACCCGTGACAACAAAAATCGTTAAGGACTGTTTAGTGCACGGCACCCCCTGCCACCCACCAACTTGGGTAATTGCAAGGTAATATGTAGATGTTTTCATTTGCAGCCTGGTGAAAATCACGTTTTCGCATAGTCTCAATTTTTTGAAACGGTACTTATCATTTGAATTTCATGAAATGATGAACTTTAACATTCTCACACTACTTAAGTGATTAAAAATATTTAGCCATTGTAAATTTGTATCATGTTAATAAACATTTCTCAGCCTTTCCGAATTCTCGGACCCTCAATTTCTGCTGGCTTCTTCCTTATAAATATTTTATACATTTTTTCATGCATTTACATGATCTTTGAATGAAAAAATAAAGCCGTGCATTTACAGTTTTTATAATATGAGTAGTGCACGTGATCTACAAATTGTTAATGAAAATAACATATTGTCTTATTCAACTTACTGGCACTATTGAGACAACGCGATCTCTTATTTTTCCGCACGATTTGTAAATAAAAATATTAATAATTCATTATTAGGCATTCCAGTTTTAGTGCATATTAGCTTCGGTCTGTCTGTCCTTCTATCAGGATGCAATTTTTTCCGTAGCTATTCATCGGATTTTAATTAAATTTAGTACTAAAGACTAAGCACAGAAAATTAGGAAATGAGATGGTTAGCATAACATAATAAGTTTAGAATACTCTATCGCAGGAAATGTGCTTATTTACTTTAAACTTTCCTAACCTGTTGAAATCATTTGCAACGCATGCATGGTTTGTAAATATTCAATTCAAAATATGATCTTAACTAAATAAAATACATACTAAATATTCACATTTAAATAATTTATTTTTTTGTTTTGATTATTAGTATTTTAAATATCACTATTGTTATAGTGAAGATGTATTTGATTTAATTATAAAATTATGCAAATTAATAAATCAGTTCTTGAAAGTTTCCTAAAAATATTTTATGGTCAGACCAGAAAAAAACAGGTTCGAACCGGTTCACTGATGATTGCCGGAGCAAAACGAATCGAACCGAAATTTGGTGTTTTGAGTGAACCGGAATGAAAACAGGAGCAAAAAAAATTACGGTTCGATGCCCTGATTTATACTCAATGGCCGATAGTTCCGTTGTATGCATAAATTATTAAATTTCTTGTAATACAGGTAATTAATTAATAATAATAATAAATTAATTGTGTGACGTATTTTTAATTAATACTTTAAACTTATTATTTTCTAAGCATTGTCAAATCTTGCATTTTACTGCATGTTGTATATTTTGCTGTGGAATAGGTCAATAAATATATGTCCTTCACATTTCTTTGAAAACTAATTATCTCTTATGTATTAGACATTTTAAAACAATAAACATATATCAATTTCATTACCTATGAGAATCTTTGGGTTAAATTAGGAAATCTCCGGGTCATTGACAAATTAGAGTTGGCAACCCAGCCTGTGGGTAATTACCCCTTCGGGGGCAATTGTAGGTTTTTGAGGGGTTTGGATATTTGTGGGAAATGTATCATGGTGAAAGCGTTAGTAAAGGTGTGAAAACTACCTGAATTGGCAATAGGAGAAGATAGGCTGAGCCATTTAATTATTTTTTATTAGTGAGCCAATCAGAATCTTCTTAGTTCTCACAAGTCACAATAGTTGTACAGTAAAACCTGTAAAAGGTAGAGCCTGTATTTGGCAGAAATCTGCCAATGCCAGAAATCCAAAATAAAATCGTACTAGTTGATACCGTTTTTCATCTGAATGTCTCTCTGTAAGGCAGAATCTGCAAGATGAGGATGGAAAGGATATTTTCTTGTAATTTTTATATTTTTAAGTACATTTTGAACCTGCGAAAGACAGAAAGTAAAATTGGTCTCTTTAAAATATGTCTAGAGGGTCTTCAAAATATATATCAATGTAAGAGAGGATCGGACTTGACTGTGAAAATCAATGTTTTAGATGCATTTACATTTCTCAGTCGTTTGTTAGCATGTACAAGAAGCCTGTATCAAAAATTGTTTTAGAAACTGTAGCTTTGTTTTCAATGATGCTAATGAATGTGGTGATGCAGGTAGCGATAGTGATCATTGTAACATTCAAAATTTGATTGATGATATGTATTAAGTTGAGGGTACCAACGTAAGTTCAAACAATTTAGTAAATATTGATGAAAGCATTTTCACAGTTGCACCTTGTGCACTGCTATCAAGCCCACCCTGCTGATTACTGTAGTACAGTGAAACCTCTCTAAAGTGGACACCAGTGGGACAGAATAATATGTCTGCTATATAGAAGTGTCCTTTTTGGTAAGCTCATTGACTGAGGTTTGAATATCAGAATTATAAAATGCATACAAATTGAATATCCTCAGTAAAAATACATTTAATAATTCAATATAATCAATACAATATAAAAGAGACAAGAAATCTAATACTTGGTATAAATTTTACAAATACATATATACAGGGTGTCCCAAAATTTGCGCCTAATGGCTACAACACGTGATTCCTGGATAAAAATGAGACGAAAATACTCTTGGGTAAAATTTCCGCAGATGCATATTTTTTCAGAAAAATGCATTCAAAGTTGAACGAAGTGACAACACTGTACGAGAAATGTGTTCGGGTCTTTTGTTTCAGTTTCTATAGATAAAATTTTTCTTTATTTTATTTTTTGATTTACTCATTGTGATAAGAAAAGTGCATCGAATCATAAATGTAATTTATTATTTTGTATTACAATAAATTACAATAACTGTTCAAAATGTCCCCCATTGGCATTAAGACATGCTTCTGCACGCTGAATCATTTCTCCCTGAATAGACTCCAACATGTCGGAAGTAACTGTCATAATGCCTGCATGGAGACGTGCTACCAGATCTCGAGCGTCCCTTATCTACTCCGCATTGTAGATCACCGACTTTAGGTGACCCCACAGAAAGAAATCGAGGGGGTTGAGATCGGGAGACCTAGTGGGCCATCGAATAGGGCCATCGCAACCAATCTAACGGTTTGGATATGTGGCATTCAGGTATGTTTGTACATTCTACCAACGATGAGCCGGTGCTCCCTCCTGCTGATACCGCATAATCCTGCATATGTTTAATGGCACACCTTCTAACAATGATTGTGAACACAATTGCTCAGGAAGGAAATAAGGTCCAATAACCTGGTCGTTAATAATTCTGGCTCACACGTTCACTGCCCAACGCACATGAAAAGATCTGTTGCATGTGACGTGAGGATTTTTGCGAGCCCAGCGATGTTCGTTGTGATAGTTTAATAGGCCTTCTCTCGTAAACGTGGCCTCATCACTCCAAAGCACGTTCGCAATGAAGTTCGGCTCCTCCATGCTTTGTTCTAGAATCCAACCAGAAAAGGCCATTTCGTGGCGATGGACCTCTGGTGTCAAATGTTGGACTCTGGTGTAATGGAAGGAGTGTGGAGATGTTCCTGATGAAGAATCCTGTGTACAATTGTTCAAGCCAGACCGATTTGACGGGATATACAGCGTACCGACGTTGTCAGAGTTACGCGGACTGCATCCAGCACACGATCCTCAACCTCTGGAGAAACTACGCGTGGAGGTGGTGCTAACTGACCTGTCATGTGGAGATGACGGTCCAGCCGTAAAAACACCTTGTAGTCCAGATGTCGCCTTTGCGGGTAACGTGCAGCATACATTTCTGCTGCAGCATATGCCACGCCGTGACACTCCCCATAAATTAAGTACATGTCAGTGTACTTGTTCCAACTGTGCTCCATGTCCACACAATTTTAACTGACGTTCATGATAAGGAAACTCCTGTATTCCCCGTGCAGTGTTGCAAATTTAAACGCATTTTTCTGGAAAAATATGCATCTGCAGAAATTTTACCCAAGAGTATTTTCACCTCAATTTTTATCTGGGAATCGCATGGTGTAGCCATTAGGCGTGAATTTTGGGACACCGTGTATAAGCATGTAATACATATATCAAAAAATCGGTACAACATACATTGTACAAACTTTCTCATATACTAATGAGTCGTTTAGTTATCTTTATAAAATGAAAATCGTATGAGCCTGTTTTTAGAAAATCCAATTTTTGTTAAAGTTGCCCAAGAATAAACTAGCCTTATATTCATTCATCGAGAAAAATTAAATACGTAGTATTATTGTAGATGTATACTCAAGTAACGATACTAAATTTTATCAAAATCGTTAGAGCCGTTTTTGAGAAAATCGAATTACTGTTAAAGTTGCCTAGAATAAACTAGCCTTATATTCATTTTTTGAGAAATATGAACTATACAGTATTATTGAAGACGTAAACTCAAGTAACTGTACGAGATTTGATCATAATCGTTAGAGCCGTTTTTGAGAAAATTGGATTGTTGTTAAAAATGTGTAGAATAAACTACTCTTAATTATTGATCAATGTCAACCATTTCTATGTATACTCTGCTCAGTATGATAAAATGCCTAAGTATGAGATTTCATTCATTTTCAGTATACCGTCTAGGCTCCAGAGCCAGTAACAGACAGACAGACAGACGGCATTGCGAAAACCACTTTTTCGGATTCAGCGACACCTAAAATGTATATTTCCATAAAAATCTCGAGGTCGAATTTTTTCGCGATAACAATACTTTCTCGATACTTCGTATGAGAAAGTAAAAACAAAGAAAAAGTAATGAATTAACCTTTAAAGGATGGGTTTAAATCCCAATTGTATTTCCTGGGGGCCGAGACATTGAAGTGGCTTTCTTGACATTTAGTTCAGCTATTCAGAAAAATTGATAATTCTCAAGAACTATAAATTAGAAATCTAAACGGTAAAGAGCTTCTTAAAGTAAAAACAACACGGCTTCATATTAAATGTATTTTATTATCATTTAGTTAATGTTAATATGAATAATCTTACGTGTGTTAAAACATATACAAAACTTTTATTAGTACAATATAATATTGTGTGAATACAAATGTTAAAATGTGACCAATTAAATGAGTATTACAACTGACTATTACAGGGTTAATTAAAGTAATTTTATCGTTTTTATCTCATTAGAAATTTTGTTTTTTATGATATAGACGAAAACATTGCTCAATACATAATCCAACACCACATTTGGCGCAGTGAATTCTTGTGCGTCTTACTATTTTCCTTTTAGAGCAAACACGACACCGTACATTTTTTCCCTTTTCAGGCCAATGTTCTGAATGTCTCACTTCAAGTCTATTTAGATTGCTCTCAACAGGATTGGGCCTGCCACTCAAAGAAGGGGGACATTTCCTTCCACTCACTTCCAGTAGATGGCGCACTAACTGAAGTCTAAATTTCCGGTGTGTAAGTTTCTGCCCAAGGGATTTTGAAATAATAAAACTATTAAGAATAGTAACATCCATCAAGTGGAAAAACAACTTCTTCGTCCACTTCCACGTCTTCCGACTGATGGAATAACTATTCGCCATTCTATCCCCTTTGTCCACGAAACCCATACTCCGGTTGTAGTCCTGAACTATCACCGGTTTTACAGCATTTCCATGCCCATCACAAAAATTTCCCTATGCTGGTGGATTGTGCATGTTTGTCAGTAAATGTACGTCACGTTTGTCTTTCCATGCAATAGCTGTCAATTGGCCTTTCACCCAAAAAACGTACATCACCTCTTTTTAATTTCAGTGATTTTCCATCAAAATTCTGTGGCATTCCCTTTTGATTATGTCTAACAGTCCCACAGCAGAAAATATTTCTTGTAAGTAAGGCATCAAATAAATCAGGAGAGGAGAAGAAATTATCAATAAACAGTTTATGTCCAACACCCTCCACTCTCCTGGTGAGACGTGTCACAGTTCCATGGGTCGCAGTAGCATTTTTTTTGTCTTTCCCTAAATATACTACCATGTCATAAGTATACCCAGTGGAATCGGAAAGTTTATAAATTTTGATACCAAAGCGTTTGTGTTTTTTGGAATATATTGCTTGAAAGTGACCCTACCTTTGAAAAGCACAATTACTTCGTCGACAGCCAAATTCTCCGTTGGATTATAATATTTGGCCTAAGAATCATTGAGTTTCTCAAAGATAGATCTCAATTTCCAAAGTCTGTCATAATTTTCGTCATTTTTGTCAGGTTGGTCAAGGTTATTGCTAAAATGTAGATATCTGAGGATATGCAAGAACCTGTCACGTCTCATTATGTTTCTAAAAAATGGGGTGTCAAACTGTTCTAGTGTCGACCAGTAATCTTTCAGTGTGTCATGTAAGTCATGTCCCATTTGTATTATGATTCCCAAAAAGGAAAACATTTCATCCACAGTCACATCAGATTTAGGTGAAGGTCCTTCGTCATCATCTAATGAAATTAGGTACTGATTGTAATACCTGTTAGTTTCCTCCACCAGCAGTTGGATAATTTCTGTGAAAAACAACAGAAATACTTCACCAGCTGAAGAATCCTTATTTATTTGCCTGGCCGCTTCACTCCTAAAGCCACTGCGACGACCAGAATATGGCAAACTCCTACTACCCATGCGGCGGCATCAGCTGCTCCATCCGCTGATGCTAGCACGAACCGACGAGACTCCTTCGTTTTCACTCTCACTCGATTCCGAAGTATCTATATAATCCTCGGAATCACTCTCCAAAAAAATTTCTACTTCCCTCTCTGACAGATTTCTAGCCATTTCAAAGGGTTTGATAGTAGAAATGGTTTTTTGTCAACACAAAAACAATAAATTTTTACTCTGAGATATAGCGCACTATCCTTTGCTATCGGCTTCAACCTCAAGACTGAATACGTGAGAAAGTATCCGAAAATCGTGTAAACATCTGTTTATACAAACTGGAAAGGACACCTGAGCAAAGGGGACAAATTTCACACCCCCGAGAGTGTTTAGGCATGGGGTGAGGTCATAAAAGAGGCCTGGAAGGTTGGGTGAGCAAGCGGCTACGTTTGAGTGTGTCGACGGACGCATCACTCGCTCAAAAAAATTTTCTGCGTTGCAAAAATTGTCAGCTGCAGTCCTTTTCAAGTGCTCTCTAAAAATATCTCCGGCAAAATGGTCTCGAAGATGCCACATGGTGCTTAAAAAACAACGCAGATTTTATGGTTTCATTTGAAACCTCACATCTAATTTCATTTACATTTAGCGGTTTCAAATGAAACCGCACGTACTTTAAAGGTTAAGTATACGTAATTGTAATTGTTACATATACAGATTTTATCATTGAATATCGTGCATTTGCTTTACATATAACATACGTAATAATTAGTTTTTATTAGAAAATGAAAATAAAGTGCTTTGCTTGGTTCATTTCATTTTGGCAATTTCATTTTCGTTGTTTTAGTCCAAACTAATCGTTTTTGCATATGTTACATAAAAGCCTTTTAAATTTGTTAAGTAATCTAATGCAAGCTATGTTTCTTTGATTTGTAGTCACATTGATCTTCTGTCTTTTCATCTTTTTCATCTTTGTCTCCATTTTCGCCCTCATATTCTTCATCATTCACAAATTCATTAACAATGTCCCAAACCTCAGTGTTCCTACCTTCTGTTGCTACATTGGAGTCCTCAAAAACATATTCCTCGGCACTTAGTGAAGAGTCCCTAATGTCTGTAGCAAACCATTAACCCTTAAAGTGCCAACATCAATTAGATCGATGCTCCATTCCCTTGCAAAAACTGCCAGCATTGATTAGATCGATCCTTGATCTATTTCATCTAGTTTTCTTTCTAACCACAAGGTGATGTTATCCTTCTTCCTGCGTGCTCCTAAGACCCTTCCCTGCATAGTTTGAGTATCTATGGGCACTTTATTTGCCTAGGACGAAAATGCCCACTTCCTAAATCCCTTAGTCTTTGCTATGGCATCGTTCGGAAGGGATTCTTTGCATGATCGAGAGGAAGGTATTCCTGAGTTTCTAGATGAATCTAATAGTAGTTCTTCTATTAGTGATGATTCAGATAGTAGTTATTATGAATTTGCTGCCTCCGCAGTTGATGTCTCATCTTTCGAAAGCTGTTCTCCAAGGAAAGGGTTGCACGTCCATCGGTGTCAGAGAGTGCCAAAAGTGATTCTGATTGGGAGGATATATCTGCTAGGCAGGGCCGCTCCAACACTATGCAGCGCCAGTATGCAAAACTTATCATCATCATAGGTAGTCTGTCCGTTGACAGGTCCGTGATTATTCTAGGTTAAACTTGGTTCTCCATATACTCCTATTTTCCGCAGTTTTCTTCATGTCTTGATAGCTCTCTTTCCCTTTCAAGTCGACTATCAGCTTAAACCTTTTCCTACCTCTTTCTCTTTTTCCATCCAGTTTTCCTTCTAGCACTTCTTTAATCATGCACTCTCTCCTCAGGTAATTCCCAATCCATTTCGCCTTCCTACTTCTGATAGTCTGTATAATCGTTCGCTTCTCTCCTATTCTTCGTAGTACTTCCTCATTTTTCACCCTATCTGTCCATTTTATCTTCTGCATTCTTCTCCATGTCCACATTTCGAAGCTTTCCAAGTATTTAATATCATTTTTCCTTAGCGTCCATGTTTCTGCTCCGTACAATGCTATACTCCATACATAGCAGCATTTTATCAACCTCTTGCGGATTTCCTGCTTTATATTTCCCGTTAACAGGAGTTTCTTTCTTCTGAAAGCGGCTTTTACTTTTGTTATTTTAGTCCTGATTTCATCTGTACATTTTGCTTCTCTCGTTATGATGCTTCCAAGGTATTTATAATCTGAAACTTGTTCTAATGGCTTTCCTCCAATACTTATGTTCAAATTTTCTTCTTCTTTACTTGATATTCGCATAACCTTGGATTTTTCTGTATTAATATCCATACCATATTTTCTACCTGTTATCACTAGTCTGTTTATCATTTTCTGGAGTTCCTTTTCCTTTCTTGCTAGAAGTACTTGATCATCCACGTATTTCACTGTTCTTATAATCCTTCCTCCGATTTTGAAATCTCCCGTGCCTTCTAATGCTTCCTGCATTAGTCTCTCTCCATATATATTGAATAGAATCAGCGATAGACAGCAGCCCTGTCTTACTCCTCTACCGATATGTACTCCGATGGTGTCCGTATTCTCCAACCTGACCTTTACAACTTGATTCACATATAGATTCCTGATCAGTCTCCTGTCTTTCCAGTCTACACCTATATCCTTTAATATCCTCATCAGCAGTACCCAATTTACTCTATCAAAGGCCTTCTGCCAGTCGACGAAACATACGCAGCAATCTTGACTGTACTCTATTGCCCTTTTTGATGTGATACTCACTACACCGATAGCATCTCTGGTTCCACGTCCTTTTCTGAAGCCGAATTGATCTTCCCCTAGCATTTCTTCGGCCTTTTTCTCTAGTCTTTTATTAAGAATCCTCGTGATGATCTTCGAAGTATGTGACAGTAGGGATATCGTTCTGTAGTCCTTAGACTGCATTGCCGTTGGCTTCCTCTTTAGAGGGATCATTGTTACATCTAGGAAATCCTGAGGCCTCTCTCCCGAGTTGTAAGTCTTGTTAATTAGTTTCGTAATCACTTTTTGTCCTTCCAATCCCATGACTTTAAGTACCTCTACCGGTATTCCATCGCTGCCTGTAGCTTTTCCTTTCTTTAGTTCCTGTATCGCCTTTTCTACTTCGCTTTTCATAATACTTGGTCCCAAGTTGTCTTTTTCAATGCAGTTCTCTTCTTCCAGTTCCATTTGTACCGATCCTGCCTGCTTTTTATATAGTTCCTTAATGTATTCTTCCCATACCTGTGCTACATCCTTTGGTTCTGCGACTATTTTCCCATCTGTATTAATAATTCCTTTACCACGAATCCCATTAGACTTCCTATCTTCTAACTCCAGTGCCCTGGCGTACATCATATCATATCGTCCTAACTTCTCCATCTGTTGTATTTCCTCACATTTTTCTTTTATCCAATTTTCCCTAGCTTTATCTGTTACCCTTGTCATCTCATTGTTTATGCGTCTATAGTTGGCTCTGCCTTCTTCACTGTTAACATTTTTCCAGTTTCTTCTTTCATCCATTTTCTCCAGCATTTCCTTAGTGATCCATGGTTTTCTGATTTTCTTCTCTTGTTTCCCAATCTCTTTATTCAAGGTATCTTTGATGCTTGCTTTCACTTCCTCCCATTCTGTATCCATGGTCTTCGGTTTGTTTTCCAAATTTCTAAGGCGATCTTCCAACTTCATGCTGAAGGCATCTTTCCTTTCTTTCAGTTTTTCTAGGTCCCAAGCCTGTCTATCTCTTCTCGTTTTCCTTATTTGTTTCAACTTTGTAGTTACATCGACTATTAGAAGGATGTGATCTGAATCAATGTCTGCTCCTGGTAATGTCTTAGCATTTTTTATGCTGTTCCTGAATCTTTGTTTTACTAGGATGTAATCTATTTGGCATCTCATTCTATCTCCTGGGCTTTTCCATATGTACAGCATTCGTTTATGATTTCTGAACCATGTATTAGTCACTACTAAGTCGCTATTAACACAGAATTCTACCAGTTTTTCTCCTCCTCGGATTCTTTTCCCAAGTCCATATTGACCGACAACATTTTCTTCTTGTCCTTCACCAACTATGCTGTTCCAATCTCCCATTATTATGCAGTTTACCTTTCCTCTTCCGGAAGAGGAAAGCAAAACTTATATGGCACCCCATTAATTAATATCCACTAGCCGTTGTATCAAAAAAAATTCCTATAAAATTTAACTTACTAATTCTGTCCCAATGAAACCTAAATTAATACTATTTATTAATTTTATAGCATATATCAGCGTTTTTCAACAGGGGGTTCGCAAACCAAAGGTGGTTCGCGTAAATGTTGAAGTGGTTTGCAGCTCTAAAGATAAAAGGAATGAAACCTTATCCGCTGAGGGTAAATGTTGGTTTGATCGTATAGACATAACGATACTTTGTAGAACTCCTTGAATAAGAGAAAAAGAAAAAAAGATTTCTTAATTCAATATCCAAATCCTCTCATGAAACAAGCTTAGTTGATGTTGAAGCGGTGAACGACAATGTATGGGCACCCTTTTCTTTTTCACAAATCCGCAATGGTGGTTGATTTTTGTATGCATCTGAAAATGCTGCCCCAAGCTAAACGCTGCCTGAGGCGGTTGCCTCACCCCTGGCACCGGCCTTGCTCCCATTTTTACCTTTAAAAATATGTACAGTAGACAAAAATAATCCATAAATAGCGAAAATAAAGCGAGAATCAACATTCTGTAATAATTTCACACCCAAGGTTATACGAGCTTCAAGTGCGGCACTTGTTTCACTTTGAAGTATAGATCATAGCTCGCTGTTTTTGTCTCATATTTACACGGCTTTCTTAGTTACTATTTCATTAATTATTTTTACTAATAAGTTCAATTTTTACTTTCTCATATGAAGTATTGAGAAAGTATTGTTTTCGCAAAAAAATTTGAACTCGAGATTTTTATGGAAATATACGTTTTAGGTGTCGCTGAATCCGAAAAAGTGGTTTTCGCAATGCCGTCTGTCTGTCTGTCTGTTACTGGCTCTGGAGCCTAGACGGTATACTGAAAATGAATGAAATCTCATACTTAGGCATTTTATCATACTGAGCAGAGTATACATAGAAATGGTTGACATTGATCAATAATTAAGAGTAGTTTATTCTACACATTTTTAACAACAATCCAATTTTCTCAAAAACGGCTCTAACGATTATGATCAAATCTCGTACAGTTACTTGAGTTTACGTCTTCAATAATACTGTATAGTTCATATTTCTCAAAAAATGAATATAAGGCTAGTTTATTCTAGGCAACTTTAACAGTAATTCGATTTTCTCAAAAACGGCTCTAACGATTTTGATAAAATTTAGTATCGTTACTTGAGTATACATCTACAATAATACTACGTATTTAATTTTTCTCGATGAATGAATATAAGGCTAGTTTATTCTTGGGCAACTTTAACAAAAATTGGATTTTCTAAAAACAGGCTCATACGATTTTCATTTTATAAAGATAACTAAACGACTCATTAGTATATGAGAAAGTTTGTACAATGTATGTTTTACCGATTTTTTCACTGGATGTCATAGTTGTAATAAAAACAGGTAAAAAATATTAATAACAAATAATTTTTGAACCCCATAAACCCTCCCCCCCTCCCTTTGCTACCACTCTGGTCGATACTGCCAGGCAGGTGACACCGTCAGTTGTGACTCAGACACTGAGTATGTAGGTACCACAAACGTAAAAACCGAGTCGGGTCAGCCAGACCCCAGTGTGCCGCTTGAGGAATTTTTTGGGCGCTTAGTGAAAATTGCATTTAAGTATCTTTTAACATATTTACACAGTATATACTGTACATTGTGTATTTATTGGTTTTAAGTAACTTCTGACATTTTTTTATGCAGTCGATGCACTTTTGAACCTTTGAACATTTTTTACAGTTACGATGGCTTCTCAGTACAACTTGTGACCATGGTTTTGTCTTATAACATATTTTTGCATCATTTTTTACAGAAAAAATTGTTCCACGATTATTATAAGCGAACCTTTATTTACTCCATTATTCACTTTTTTTAAATTGTCAATTTTCACTTGCCGATATAATTTGACTTTTTTTTTTAAAAACGTTAATATTTTTTTCTTATACCCTGGAATCTCTAATTTTAGAACATTCTCGTTTTTTCATTTCCATCAACCCAAAAATGTTTTAAATTTAAAACCGCACCCCTTGCGTTTCACTTATTTTCGCCATAGTTGTATTTGCATTTATTGCTATTGCGTTTACAAAATTGTTTAAAGCTTAATATCACTTGCACGTATGTCTTCTTGAGGTTCCAGTGAAAAGAAATCACTACCAATTTCTTAAAACGACCTAACAGAAAGGGATATAACAGTGAAAGAAGAGCTTGGGGTCTGCTAGACCCGTGTACCTCTTGATAAACACATTTTTAAGTGTGCTGGTGTCCGGTTAAATCGGTTTGGTATCGCTTTTCTGAAAACTAGCTTTCCTTACTTCTTCATGATCTCCCACCTACATTATCGTTAATATTCATTTCTAAATAGTACCAAATTCAAACACCAAAACAATTTCTCCAAATAATGAGAATTGACATAGGAATGCATAAATAATTGAAGTTTTGTTTTCTTATTGTCAGAATAAATATCGAATCTAATTTGACTTGTAAATGGAGAAAAATATAGGAATTTTTGATTGATCATTAAGGTAACAGGACAGAGTATTGAATTATAATCATATGTGTGGTGAGTTTTATAATTTTCTTTCAAGCAGATATTAAATGATATGTTTATATTAATAATTATGCAACTATTTTTTTCAATCAATTCGTTATGGGTTACATCGACAGAAATACATCAACTTGTTCAACTCTCTATCGATGAAAAAAGTCGTATTTGATCATACCACAAAATTTTGCTAGTAGGGGAGCGCCACAGAAATATCTTGCACCCGGGCACGAAACACCCTAGTCACGGCCCTGGTCAGCTAAAAGCACATTGGCTAGCAGACAGCCAGAGATGCCAACTCTACTTGTTTGCCTTGTTGCCAAGTTTATTTGATTAGTTAAATTACGGTTAATAATTACATAATGCTCTTTATTTTACAAATAAATGTCTCTAAATCAATTTTAGTGCTCATATCCTTCTTTTTATAAATTCTATCCTTTATCCCATTGATATACCGTTGACCTAAGAAATGTATCTGGCAACAATCTCCCTAGTTAAAAAATGAGTCAACTTACACTTTAAGAGATTTAAATTAGGTATATTTCTAATTAAATATACTGTACAACTGAAAATATATATAATAGAGCTCTACTTTTTGAAACTAGAAGTATGATTTAATAATTACAGAATTTATAGATATTAGAATCACAAAGCAGTGAAAATAGTATTTTTCATCAATTTTGATATTTGCAGTCATAGGGATACCTCCTTAAATGAAGTTAACAAAACGGTATTACTAAATGTTTGACGAGATGGAACGATATTATTAACACATGTGACGTACCGGAACAGTGTTCCGGTGAGTTGTAGCTCTTTCTGTGCATTGTTTATGAGTATATTCCAGATAAATGGAAATTCCAGATATCTGGCTATCCTCATATCTCAAGCTTGCCAGATAGAAGGTTCTATACTGTGTCTGTGCATGTGCTTGCGTGTGTGCATGGGTGCATGTGTGTGTATACAGTGGAACCTCATAAACCCGGCATTCAAAAACCCAGCATTCTCAAAAACTCGGCACTTTTTCGAAAGTTATATGTGAAAAAATCCTAATACTCTAGAAATTACTTTAATGATGTACGCTTATCTATTTTCATTGTTTTGTTTACCTCATTAGAACCACATGTTTAGATTTGTGGCGATAACAATTGTTTTTCGTTAATGCAATTAGTACTTTTGTTAAATTTTATTTTGATATGGCTTCAGAAAAAGAAGACAACCCATAAATGGTGTTACGAAACGTAAACAGAAAAATCTCACAATTGAAAAGAAGTGGAATTACTAAGAAAACCTGAAAAGGGTACTTCAGTGAAGAGACTTTTCGAAGAATATAGCTTTGGTGGTTCCACTGCATATGACTTAAAGAAGAAAAAAACGAAAATATTGAAATTTTATGCAGAGTGTGATAAACCTAAAGCTATGTGTAGCCGTAAAACACTACACGTTCCGGGTAAATATTGTTGATATGGTATTGTTTGAGTGGTTTCGTCAGCGAAGAAGTGTAGGTGTATGCACCTATTTCAGGCCTAATGCTGATACAACAAGCTAAAATTTTTCACAATAGCAAAAAGAGTGGTAGAAGATGACATTGAAATCTGCGTTGATATCGGCAATGATGCGCCTGTCGTACTTCAGCTAACTGATGTGAAATGTGTGAAATAGTCGAAATAGTGGACATGGTTTTTAAACCTGAGCATGAAAAAGATGAAGAAAATGAAAGTGATGATGATCAAGGACAAACCTTCAATAGATCGCTGTATACAGTTGGTCACAGATACAATATCTGTTTTAGAACGATGCTCCTGCATTGATTTTCCAGAGATTATGCGTTTGTATTGAATACATGATAAACTTATGAAGGAAAAATCAAAATGCATGAAGAAAGCTAGTTTACCCGATCTGTTTAAAAAATTTTCTCATAATAATGTGTGATAAAAATAATGTTGTAAATACGTATTAGATATACGCTTTATTTCACGTTCGTTATTTACTTTTTAATGGTTCTTTTATAATTCCTTGTTTTAGTGCATGTATAAGCAGTAGTATTTATAGATAATGGGTTCCCTTTAAATTGCTATTCATCATTTGAATTATATAATCACTTACCAAAAATGTACATTACTTAAGGATTTTTTTATAAATAAATTTCCAAAAACCCGGCAAATGCTAGGTCCCGAGGTTGCCGGGTTTATGAGGTTCTACTGTATATACATACAGTACCAGACCCCTTATCTGGCAACATTGGGACCAAATGTTTGCCAGATTTGGGGATTTTCCGGATTTCAGGTCCTTAATTTAGTATACTTATACTTGTGATATATCAATAGAATATAAAATTAAATGATAATTTCACTTTATATCAAATTGTAACACAAAACAATTAAATTTGTTCAGATTAATCAAGGCATCTTTATCATTTAAAATTATTATTACCTAAAAGTATGTTGTTTTCTAGAATGAATCTTTCCTCTTTATATAGGCAGCTAAAAAAACCATCACACATTTCAGCTATCTATTATTTGTATTAGCTCATTCTTGCTTTTGAATTTTCATTTTCATTTTACTATCTTATATAGATTTCAATGCTTTTAAATGAGAGCTGATCTCAGATGCTACCTAGAAAATGAATCAACCACATCCAATAATTATTTTAATTAAAAATCCTCAAAATAATTTCAAACAGACTTTATTTTATTTAAATATAAAAATTTTGCAAATAAAACTTTGAAAACATAGAAATAATTTTTCATCTCAAGATTTTAATCATAAACCACAGCAAAGCCATGAAATTTTGCTAGGACAGTTATTCTCTAAACTCATCCGAAGAACCGTTATCATCAGAATGGATATGCGATGTGGTAGCTGTTGTATAGGCACAGGCTGAAGAAGTTGAAGGTTGAGGCTCTGTTGAAACCTTCTTGAAAATGTCCTTCAGAGTCTGTCTTTTCATATGTTTTGGTCTCTCTTTCTGGAACACTTCTTGTATTTTGTAAACCCATATAATATGCTGCTCTGTAGTAAAACTCATGTTCCATTCAACAAATTAGTTCTTCTGTTAACCCATTGGCTTAAAGAGCCGGCGATTTGCCGGCTGACCAAACAATGCCTTCAGTTAAAGAGCCGGCGAATCGCCGGGCCTGCGCACTACTTTATTTTACGTCCTCTACTTATCAAACTAACGAAATGATTACCTTTTGTTTTTTTAAAATGAGAGTCAATGATTCAAACTTTCTTATTCTCTTGAAAAAATGTTTTTACGCTGCATAGCTATCAGGCTTTTATCAACTAATTTTGTGTTATTTTCTCATGTCATCGGACTTCGTGGAACCAGAACTAACTGTGTGCTAAGATTTCATTTAGGCTTTTATCTCTGACTACTGACCTTTCTTCTGATTTCTTCCTGACCATGCTTATTCAGAATAACACATTATTTATAAAACATGCCATAATGAACAGATCTTCCTCTTCGAAGCACTAGAAGTCGTGTTGCTTATGCGGCAGCTGTTTGTGAGTACGCGGTAGTGTTACGTGCCAACAACAAAGTGGCTAATCACATCGAAATGCTGACGATATGGAATTCAATTTTTTATTTTGCTCTGTATTACAATGTCATGAAAACAAGCATCTCTTTGTATATAAATCCTTTATAAAGCCAGAAGGGCTCATGACAACACACAGTTTGTCACCATTCAAGCTACGAAGGTAATAAAATAGTAATTGTGAGGTCTGCAAAGCAAAGGGGAAAAAAAGTGAAAGCAGATGGGAATGTGAGCAATGCCGTGTTGCACTTCACCTACCGGACTGCTTCAAAATCTATCACACAAAATCAGTCTACAGGTAATGCCATAATATGTGTAAAAAAATTTGATGTGGCCAGCACATGACTTTCTCCATATTTGGGGTATAGATATTTAAATTATTATGAATAGCTTTATAAGGCAAATTATTATTTCGTATCGTAGAAGAATAGTCATCCTTATTGCCGTAACTTATATGGTGATTATGTTTACAGAATTCACCGCTAGCTGGTGGCACTATACTGGAAATTTATAAGTTAAATATTTCCGAAATGAATGGTTCTACGAAAATTTGTTTCAAATAAAACTTGGAAAAAATATTATTCTCTACAACTTTGGTCCTCACAAAGATTACCAATAACGATGTTTTTAAGGAGATATTTGACGGAAACCGAAAAAACCGATTGTTTATAAATAATTCGTAAACAATAACTACTATGGAAAATTGTTTCAAATGAAAGTTGTAGGAAATTACATTCTCTATAATATTTGTATCAAGTTGTATATACAATAATGATGTATTACCGGAGAAATATTGCAAAAACCAAATTGGGTTTCGAATGATCCTCAACTTCCGGTTAACCGGCATTGTCCAAAACTAATAAGCTCTTTGTGCCCACAATCACATACACACACATTCCGAAAATTATCTAAACATGTTCTAGGGACCTCAAAGTATGTATTTCCTTTGAAATCTCAAAGTCGATTTTTTTCATGAAAACAATACTTTCTCTGTACTGCATATATGGAGAAAGTAATAAGTACAATAAAACTATATTTATGTTATTATCAACCAAAAATATTTACAACAATAATGTATATATTTTACAAATTTTTATATCTGTGAAATAACGAAAAGAACAATTTACTTTCCATTTAGTGAAGTCCATGGTATTATTATGGTGGTATTCATTATTTTCAGATTCCAGCCTCAGTCAACTGACCATAGTTCTGGAACAAGTTGTAAAATCATTATGAAACTTTCAGGAAAGAAAGATTTTTTTCATATACAATATATATTACCAGAAAAAATAGGAAGAAAAAGCTGACTATTGTTGCAAAAGAAATTGTTTATAAAAATTGATATTATGGATATTTTTACAATATTTGTTTTAAACAGTTGTAAAAAGGGTTTAAATTTACATATTTGTATTGATGATACAATAATCTCTTAATGTACCTAAACTTATATCAGTTGCACTAATACTTTCTAAGAAATAAAATATTTTCCAAACTACGATTTTAGCCAAAATAAATAGTAATTTATGTGTAGAAATACCAGAAAAAAATACTAAGCCAATGGGTTAATACACCTATCAATGGATACTTTTTCCTTTTCATTCAGCATCTCATCATTACTAATATCTTCAACTGTTCTGTATATCAGGAAAAATTTCCATCTCAGTGGAAACGCGCATTAATTTGTCCCATACCTAAAAAATCAAACTCAACTGAAATCAATGAGTTCCGTCCTATCAGTTTCCTACCTAATTTATCAAAAGCATTAGAAAGATTAGTCCATGAACAGATCACCCAGTTTCTCGAACTAAATAATGTGTTAGATCCTCTTCAATCCGGTTTCCGTAAATCCCATAGCACCACCACAGCCATGATTAAGATAACTGATGATTTTCGCCGTGCGATGGATAGAAGAGAAGTCACCATTTTAGTCCTGCTTGATTTTAGTAAAGCCTTTGACTTATTAGATAATGATATACTCTTGGCTAAACTTCTCTCTATGAGGTTTTCTCCCTCGGTGGTGAACTGGATATGTATTTATGTGTAATGTCTCACATTTATGTCCTCATACTGGGTTATGTTCATCTATCTCATTTATAATTTACTTTAATTCTTTCATGATTTTTACAAAGTATGTAATGTTGCGGCTTTATCTAGGTTATAGAATTGTGATATCATTGTGAAACCTTGTCTTTTTTTTCTTGTCGTCCACACTTGTAAATGCTTATTTCTCTCTGATATTATGTCTATTCTGCCTGCTTGTAAATGTCCGCTATTGTTAACTGACAAGGGGTTAGGTGGAAGAGGAGACTACAAAGTCTCAATCTCACCCCAATAAAGATATTAATCAATCATTCAATCCCCTTCAGTATCACTCTCATTCATTTTATTATGATTCATAACCATATTGAAAATTTCATTATCTGTAAGTTGGAGGTAAACCGGACCTCCGTTGCCAATGTTTAAATAATCTTCAATAGCTTCTTTATCTACCAATTTAGCTGTATCACATGACAACATTTTTGCAAATGCCAATAAGTCTTCAACAATTTCACTTTCTTCAGAAGAAGGAAAACCTTCAAAATTGGGTTCAGTTTCATCATCATCATTTAGAAATTTTGTCGATGGCCATAAATTGTGCCATCCATTCAACAAAGTAATCTGGGAAACATTGTCCCAAGCCTTTGCAACACTCCAAATAGCATCCTTTATGTTAAATTGTTTTTGGAATTGTATCACTCTTATTCCTTTGTTACACACTATAAGCATTTTTTGCATGAATTCAACCTTGTACCTAGTTTTCAATGCCTGAAAAATGCTTTAGTCCATTGGTTGGATAAGCCATGTACAGTTAGGAGGTAAATGCCTTAAACATTATCTTTAATGAGCAATTCAGCATTAGGCACTTTGTTTTCATATGTTATTTTGTTTTTCCTTCTGTTTTTGTTTTGTAAGTGACTTTTACTTAAAAATCTGTACAGTCCTCATTTTAAACTAATTCCCACTGCAATGAAACTTCACCAATTGATGATATAAAGTAATTTTTTAAATCATCTCTAACGGAAAAGCTTCTGGCTTTGCCTGTGAAGTGTACACAGGTAAACTTACAAAGGTATTTTGAAGGGAGTTTTCGAACTCTGTAGAAGCGTCATCTCTACCTATCGACTTCATTAGAAAATTATGAAGGATGCATGTTGCCAAGACAACTTTGTCCACTTTGTGCACCGTAATTTCAAACAGTTTTTGATACACCCTCCACCTCGCTGCCAATAAACCAAATGCACTTTCAACAACCATCCTAGCACGCGATAAATGGTAATTGAAAATTCTCATATCTATGTTTCCTTTAGATGCTTTCTCTGGGTATGGTCGCATCAAATGTTTCAAAAGCGGAAACGCTGCATCGCCAACCACAACGAATGGCATAGGTTTTTCTCCGTCACACAATGGCTCATAACCAGGAAGATTCTTCCCCTCCTTTAAACGTTTTCATATGAAAGCTGAAGCAAATATACCACCATCACTGAATTTTCCTTTAGCACCCACGTCAACAAATAGGAACTTTAAATTTGCATCGGCAACTGCGAGAAGTACAATGGAAAATGTATGTCTATAATTAAAAAATCCTGATCCTGATTTAGGCGGCGCTTTAATCTGGACATGTTTGCCATCGATCGCTCCGATACAATGCTCAAATTGCCATTTCGCTTTAAAGTCCTCTGCTACTTTTCTCATCTGTTCTTCTCTAAGATCTGGCATTTCTGTGTCCTTCAAATGTGACCATAGGGCAACACACACTTGTGTCACAACCCAAGACACTGTTCTTGGACTCACTCGGTAACTGTATCCCAAACTTTTGAAAGAATTTCCACTGGCTAGGTAACTGTAAGAACCAGAGAATATTAGTATATTGCTCTTAGATTTTATGCGGTATCAGATTGTTATTGTTTTATAAAAATTACTTTAACCCCCAGCTACATACAAATATAAAACCACGGTGTATACCTTGGTTTTTGCGCAACATGACTAATTTGAAGTCGGTTGACATTTTTAGGAGATGAAGCAAAAAAAATATGGAAGAGGTTGCGAGATGGATAACTCAGTAGCCTTAAGCGAATGATGAATTTTAGAAGTGGGTCTGCAGCCAAGAACTTGAAAACATGGAGATTCCATGACCAGATGTCTTTCCTAAAATCCTATATGAAGGACAGACCACAGACCACAAATGAAAGTACAGGTTCTCAAGACAATCAGGACTCTCAGCTAGATGCTGATGAAAATGTAGCAGTCGATTCATAAAATGAAGATCCAGGCATAGTGGAAGAAGCAATGTCTGTTATTCTACTCAAGAAAAACCGTCTGCAGATGGAGAAAGACAAAAATTTGTTGGATTTTCTTTGCAAGCAAGCTCAGACTAAGGAAGAAACAGCCAAAGACAGGGATGAAATGCACCGCCAGTTGCAACCCCAAGATAGTTTAAAGTTATTTTTTGATTCAGTGTATGCAGCGACAAAGGAATTACCTCTTCCTTTATAAAAAAAAGTTAAACATACATTGTTTCAAGCTGTCTCAGAGGCTGAAGACGAAGCAGAGAACTGGCATACATGCGCTTATGCCACTCCTCCTTCTAATGTTTCACCTGCACCTTCTGGATCTAAATTTGGCAGTTCTGGTGATGGAAGTAGATATCCACATACTGAATCTACTTCTTCACATGAAAGCGATATACCTACTCATAGCTATGACAGTAGTGCTGGACCTTCGTACATTGTATTATAATGCTATCTAAATTATATTATAATATATTACATTAACAAAAACTGTATGTCAAAATTGTTATAAAGCTTCACACTGTTCAACATATTTTCCATTTTCAAGAACTGAACTATACTAATTGTATTACAATATCATCTAAAGCAATATAATGTTAGATTGTCAAAGCCATATGTATTTATTCAACAATTTTATAAATAGTTTAATACTAAGATTTTTTATTTCTTTTATGTATATTAATGGGTTAATGCTATTGGATAAACTGTTCATTGAATGCTTAAATAAAATTGTATGGAAAAATTTACCTCAAGCAAATGGCAAGTCTTTCTCTGCTCCCAATTGCTCATCGAAAGTTCGTATCCTGTTGAGTGATATCAGAGGATAGCATTTCATGAAGATAGTCAAACTGACTTCTATTCATTCTGAAGTAATTCCTGAACTCACTCAAATCTTTAAAGAGGGTGTGGAACTCTCCATATTTTTCTCATTTCTGTAAATGTAAACTTTGCCAATTCCTT
The DNA here is from genome assembly GCA_036926305.1 of Uropetala carovei. Lineage (NCBI taxonomy): Eukaryota > Metazoa > Arthropoda > Insecta > Odonata > Petaluridae > Uropetala > Uropetala carovei. The sequence goes on along the minus strand of JAXCHB010000037.1, from coordinate 3,696,564 downwards.
CTTAATCCAATTATAGCTGCAACTGCAAGATAACCAAACTCTGAGTTGGAATCGTCGGATTCTGAACTTAAATCAAGCAACAGAGAGACTGTTTTCGTAGAGAACATTTTACTATGAGGGTCTTTAACAAACTGAGAGTTTGCTTAACTCCGCAACCAGTGGCCAATGCCTATCATTTCCACTCCACTTTGATCGAGTTCACTCAGCTCAACTCCACTCCACTCCGGTCCCAGTGGCCGCTTAGCCTTAGAGTGTGCAGCAGAATTATCAAGAAGTAATATAATTTTTCAATCCACAGGAAGACCTACAGACTGACAGTGAGCCCTGGCTTTGGGGACAAAATGATTCTCGAACCAATCAAGAAAAATTTGTTTTGTCATCCATGCACGCTTCTTAGCCTTATAAATAACTGTAAATACCCTGATCCCCTTGAAAGGCATAGGATTCTGGTTCTTGCCAATAATGAGCAATTTACACTTATGGGTTCCTGCTGCATTTGAACACCCCAATATGGTAAGCCGTTCCTTGGAGTCTTTGAATCCCATTGGTGCTGACTCACCCGACATTACATATGTTTTTCTTGGAATATATTGCCAAAACTATGCCAACTCGTCTTCACTGTACACCTATTCTGTTGTAAAACTCTCTTTCGATATCATCGAAGAAAATTCTTTCAAGCAGTATTTTTCTGCGGCTTCATGATGAGCTGCCGCTTTTTTTAGTAAACTTTATCCACGTTGATTGTCTTTGACTGATGGAGTGTTTCTCTGTTCTTCATTAACTTCAGAACATCACATTCTGCGTAAAATTTCGTTAATTGACTGATTTCCTTCTTCAAATCATAAGCAGTCGATGAACTAACATCGTACTCATTGCACAATGTTTTCACCGAAGCACCTTTCTCTAAACGCTGTAACAATTCCACTTTCTTCTTCATACTAAGTGTTTGCATTTACGATAACCACAGGTTTTTCCACTGATCTTTTCGACATTTTTATAAAAAGAGGACTACAAAGATTGTTAATTTGCGAAATACATTCTAACAAAAGAACAACAATAAAACAGCAGTGCAATTATCATTGCTTTTTCAAGATCGCAAAAATTTCTGGTATCAACCAATTTCAAATTGGTAACCACATATGTTTTTGACGAATTTCAGCTCCTGCTGGATTTTCGGATGCTGAATAAGGGGTTCGATACTGTGTATGTGTGTGTGTGTGTGTGTATATATATATATATATATTTAGGGTAACTAGGTGTTAAAGGAAACCCAGTGAACACTTACCGGAAGTAGAGCTGCTGGGGTGTTGGAGAGACACATTTGTAGAGGTTAGAGCTTTCGGGATGATCCCTTCGTCAGCACAAGAGAGACACAACTGATTTGGCAGTGACACAGGGGTGAAGGTGTGGGGGTGGAAGGGAAGGGAGCATGGAAAGGTCGGGGATTGGAGGATGCAGAGGGGGGAGAGGAGAAAAAGAGAGTGGAAAGAAGGAAATATTAACGGATATTGAGGTTGGGACGAGAGAAAGAGTTTAAGATTTGAATATGGGCCAGTTCCCATTGACGGAGTTAGGGGGCAGAAGCGTCATCCGGGAGGGCGTGAATGACTCTCACCATGAAACAAACATTGAAATTAAGATTATGATTATTTGCATGAACGGCCAGGGGTAGCAGTTGTTTAAGACATGCTATTGCGATGGCCGTTCATGCGAATGTTGAGGGAATTGCTGGTGAGTCCGACGTAAAAGGCGGGGCATTGGGTGCAGGTTAGTAGGTAGATGACGTTGTGGGTGGTACAGTAGGGTGATTCATTTTAGAAAAAGTTCTGAAATGTCATGTCGCCAACCCGGAAATCCGTTTCTTTTCAGAAAAAAATAATTTTGAAAAAAACCGGAGCGAGATCGGACAATATTTAGAACTCACGCATCCAGCCCGAAGTTTTCGGTATTTGGATATTCAGTGTTTTACTTAAAATGAGCCGTAGATCCAAAACAGCATGTTTCAGGGGAAACTTCTTTTGGCACTTTTTAATAGGCACATCGCACCCTTTGGTTCGAGCTCGGTCCCGACTTTCTATGGCCATTTTGAATTTTTGGGGTTGCCTCCCTCATAGTGGCAGTTATGCCATATTCTCATTACTTGAAGGATGCGAACGGCGAAAGCAACATGGCAGTGTAACTATGAGAGAAATGATCACAAATTTGACTTAAATATACTTCATTGACTATTTGTGACATTTTTCCAAATGCAAACGTGCAATTTTTATCAGGATATACATTTGGGAACCTCTGGGTCTAGAAATGATAGGCCGACAAGCTCAGAGCTTAGATATCAAAGATGCCTACCTAATTTCTCAGCTGCTACTCTCCACATGGGTTTAGATCTCTTCACCAATGTTAACAGAAAGTTAAGATCATTTTTTGGCACACTAATACCGTCTGCAGCCGTAAACCATGCCTTGAGGTATGCTCATATGATCATAAGACTGAGTTCTTTCAGTGCTTTCTCTTCCTTGGACAAGAGGGGAAATTGTTGACAGAACATCAAAACCTTCAGCGTGTAAATGGCCTTGCTCATCCATCTCGCGCGATGTATTGCTCCTGGTTTCTTGAAGGTATACCTGTCGACAGTGTGGATGGCACGCCTCCCAGATATATGATTGCAAGTTCCAGTAGTTCTCTGTAATCATCCCGAGGCAGTCGATTCTGCAGGAGATGAAACACTAGTTTGAGAAACATATCCCGAATTCGCATTTTACCGTGAAAAATGTAGGGTACTTGACAGAGTTATTACCTTCAGTTGATTTTCACAAAACTGAATTATGTCCTCAGCATGGCCCACGGACTGAAGGAAGGCTTTGTTATTTCCCATCATAATGTATTTTCCTACAAGAAAATGCATTAACTGTAGATTTTCTATCTCGGATAATCCAGATTCATGGGTTTGTTATCTTATGACTTAGCTTTCTCAATCGTATCCCACTGATCCTTAAATTTTTCAATCAAAGGAACTGTTGGGCTGGTTGAAGATTCCATGATTTCCTCAAATGCCGCTTTCATCACTAGCTGTATGACGTGGTGTCTACAGGCCAAGTGCAGCAGATCTTTTCCGAGCTGTTGTTTTATTAAGGTGCATGTGCCTCCCTTGGAGCCTGTATTAGTACTTGTTGTATCAAAGCACATACCGACAATTCTGTCAGTAAGGCCCCACTCTTCTATGAGTTTCACAGCAGCGCAGGCCTGCATGTGTCCAGTCCCAACTTTAATCTTCGGCACGCCAAGTAATTGATCAGTGCCACAGCTAGACACAATCACAGGAAGACAGTCGACGTTTTTTTCTGTAAAAGAGGAATATGGATATTTAACATATTATTTGATGTGTAGCTTGGCTATACAACTGCAAGGTGATGGAGATAGATAATGTAGGACATCGGAGTGTGGAATCACTTACCATCGCCGGTTGTGTCAGCGAGAAGCTTGCCGTCCCAGTGAACTACTAATTTGCTCTCAGAACTAAATTCTTCTTTCAAATGTTGTGCATATTCGGCACGCTGCTTCATACTTGCTCGGCGCACCGTAGAGAATGACACATTGCAAGCTAAAAAGTCGTATCCAAAACCTTTTGCTGCTGAGGCAAGAACGAATGTTGTCTCACGATTCGAAGTCCCAGTTCGGCCAAGTGCAGCAGACATTTGAGGTATCATCACTTTCATTCATTTGGGACATGTTGCACAATCCATTTTAACTTCGTCATCACTCACACCCGAGCTCATACTTCTATTTTCGCCGCCACTATCACTTGAAGACTCTAATTGCACCACCTCACTAGCTTTCAGTGTCTCCACACTGGTTTTCAACTGTCTTTCTGCTTTGACTTCCTCATGCGGAGCAATCCTCTTTTCTTTTTGTGCAAGTTTTGCATCTATGCCAGCCATCGCTCCGCGCCTTAATACCTCCTTTTGCACTAGCAGGAACTCACGGTCCTCGTCATTCTTGATGAGGGCAAGCGCTTGCTCATGAGCAATATCAAATAGAAGACTAAAGGCGCGATCACACCTACTGTACGTTACGTGATGCCACACGACGTGACGTGTTGTGTTGTGACGGATCGTAAGTCGACCTACTCCACGTTGCGTGTTGGGACGTGTTGCGATGTCAGTCTCTGCCTTCAATTCTGGGCGTAAACATGTAAATGACACAGTATTTGTGCCGTGAAAAATATATTTAACTCTGGTTCAGTATCAGGGATGGAAGTTAGTAGCAGCGATTCTGACGAATACATTGAAAAATATCGTAGCTTTACAATGCATAAAGTTATTAAGTGATAAGTGTTAGCATCGTGTTGCCTTCATAATATGCTAATGGACTACCGTGACTTTGAAGATGATAATGATAATAATAATGATGAGCCTGCAAGTGGATTAATAAACCTATATTCAGTTCGTCGTAATCACACTTTGAGAGCATTCCATGTACGAGAGAAGTTTACAATTTTTTCAACTCTCTGATAGGAAGTGTACTATGACAGTATGATATCATTCGGGATGGAAGATCAAATTAAAATCATGTACATACACGTGCATGAATCAACAGAATTTAAAAAAATATGATTAATAAATATAAATAACATATCGTAGTACGGTGCAAATTATAACTTTAAATTCAGTTGAATAGAAAATCTTCCTGATAATATATTATTAATATTAATGAATAGCAATACTTAAGAATATGTATATGTTTTATAATATAGTTGAATAAATATATTGCTTACATGGAACATCTAAATCATTGCCTATTTATTCCCAAGCTTCATTTCTAATGAAGAACTTTGCCTGTTATATAAACATTCATGCTCTCTAACTTTTACAATAAATTTCTCGTCCATCTTATTTAATTGCAACGACGATTTCGGCCAAAAAATACAACAATATCAGTAACTTCGCTGGACTGATGTATCATATCACGTCTGAATAGCAAACCCACCTGCTCCACGGCATCGAATGATGTCACACTACGTGTCGTGATGTGATGCCGATCTGAGCGGCCAGACCGCGGCGACGTGGGGTCAGAACACAACACATAGCGTCATGTAACGTTGAATAGGTGGACTAAGGGTGCATTTGAAAGTATGTACAACAATGTGTTCAGATATGCATTGCACGTCGCATGGCATTGCGTAGCGTAGGCTAGGTGGGATCGCGCCTTAAGTTCTTTCTTGAATTCTTGCCTTCTGTTCTCATGTGCTTAGCATGTTCTACCACTGTCCTTCTTGAGTGACATCCATCGGGATTGCAACTTCACAAGTACGTCAGTGGCATGACGAACCTCTTTGGTCTGAATTCGGGCTTTTACCCACAGAGTGACAGTTTCTTCTACAGTTTTGCGAGCACTCTTTCTCACTGTTTTCTTCAGTGAGAGATGGTGGTGGAAAAATAGGTGCAACACTTCCAACTTATTGTTAAATCGTAATTTGCATCCTGTTATGGCAGACTCAGGCTGTCCGATTAACCAAACTTCAGTCTTACTTCTCATTTCCATATTTGAAATGTCATCACTGTACCAAAACACCAATAGGGAGCAAGACTCATATGGCTGCCACCGAACTTAGAGGCCAGCGATGACCCTCAATCACACTGCTGCGAACTAATATACTGCGAGCTGCTTATTAACGTCGTTCCCCGCTCACCCTTTGCTTGTTCAAACTTGCAATACCGAACGAATGTTAGAACCCGCATGGTGCTGTCCCCCACTCTTCACCACTGTGAGCGGGTGACGGACGCGAGGCAGAGCGCATCTCGCAGGCGCTGTCAGTCAGAGTAGAGACGAGAGTGCCTGCGTGGTAGGAAACTCTGTAAATTCAAAATGGCCGTAGAAAGTCGGGACCGGGCTCAAACCAATGGGTGCGATGTGCCTATTAAAAAGTGTCTAAAGAAGTTACCCCTGAAACATGCTGTTTTGGATCTACGGCTCATTTTAAGTAAAACACTGAATATCCAAATACCGAAAACTTCGGGCTGGATGCGTGAGTTCTAAATATTGACCGATCTCGCTCCGGTTTTTTTCAAAATTATTTTTTTCTGAAAAGGAACGGATTTCTGGGTTGGGGCCATGACATTTCAGAACTTTTTCTAAAATGAATCACCCTAGTGGTACAGTTGGTAGGGGATGTTATGGGGTAAGTGATGTTGGTGGTGGGGTTTGATAATGAATTGGGTTTATAGGGCATGTTAGGCATTGTGCTCTGTGGCAGGGGTGAGACCCAGCAGGGTGCAGAGGAGTGGGTGATGGAGGTTCTTTTCTCCACAATATGTTGGCTAGCTAGGGAGGTCTGAAGAAGGAGAGGATTGAGGGTGTGGGGAAGGATACCGGGTTGGGGGAGGAAATGAGGATTGGGTGGGCTGCCTTCTGGATACTTTTTAGGGTATCGTGGATGCCGGGATAGAAGGTGGTGATTAGGGTGAGTTGGGGGGTAGAGTCTGGTGTTGCGGGGTGGTTGGAGTGTAGGTTAGGGGTGCTGGGTGCGACTGTCCGGCGGATTTTGTCTCAAATCAGGTCCTGTGGGTATTCGCGTTGGAGGAATGCATTTCCTTCAACACCTGGTTGCCCTAAAAAAAATATATATATATATATATATATAATACTTATGGAAGAGGAAAGGTAAATGAGGATATTTAGGGCAACTAGGTGTTGAGGGAAACCCAGTGAGCACTTACCGGAATGAGAGCCACTGGGGTGTCAGGGAGACACATTTGTAGAAGTTATTGGAGCTTTTGGGATGATACCTTCGTCAGCACAAGACTGATGAAGGGATCATCCTGAAAGCTACAATAACTTCTACAAATGTGTCTCCCCAACACCCCAGCAGCTCTGCTTACGGAGCCACGACATCATAATTCTCCCCGAGGACAAAGGGACGAACACAGTTGTAATGGGCCACTCCCATTACAGTGACGAAGCCCTCTGACGACTTTCCGACGAAACCTTCTACCTCCCTCTCCCCTCCAACCCCACCGACTCCAATTCCTCTGAAATAGCCACGTATCTGCGATCCATGGGAAAACAAGAAGGCCTTTCCAATTCCACCGTCTCCCTTATGATTCCCAACAAACCCCGCACCCTGACCTCCTACCTTCTCCCAAAAATCCACAAACCGAATATCCCCGGCTGTCCCATAGTTGCCAGCTACAACTCTCCCACGGAATGCATCTCTGCCTTTGTGGACTCCCACCTACAACTCCTCGTTCATCAAATCCAATCTTTTGTCCAAGATACTACCCTCTTTCTTCAACGCCTAAAATCTCTCCCCTCCCACCTAACACAATCATGACAATAATAAACGTCTGCTCCCTTTATACAAACATCCCCCACCACGATGGACTGTCCACGCTGAAAAAATCCCATGACTTGAGACCACCTGTCGCAAGACCCTCCTCCCATTTCCTAATGAAGCTGGTGGAAATAGTGCTCCACAAGAACAACTTTATCTTCGGAGGGCACCACTACCTACAAATAATAGGTACTGCGATGGGCACTCGCATGGCGCCCTCATACGCCAATGTCTTCCTAAGTGAATGGGAGGAAGGTGTCCTCGACATACACCCCAGACCACTCCTGTGGCTGAAGTATATTGACGACATTTTTCTTCTTTGGACACATGGACCCGACTCACTCCAGTCCTTTTTACAGTGCCTCTCTTCCCACCCTACGCTGTCCTTCACTCACCACTCCACCCCCTCCAGCATCACCTTCTTGGATGTCGATCTCGCCATCCGAGAAAACCAAATTCACACCATAGTTCACTTAAAACCCTCCAACCACCTTCAATATCTCCACTTCCACAGCTGCCATCCCCTCCACACTAAAACTTCAATCCTCTACACCTTAGCCCGCTGAGGGCAGAGAATCTGCTCAGGCAGAGACTTACTCTCCGAGTACCTCTCCGTCCTCGAGAATGCATTCTTCCAACACGGATACCCTCTGGACCTGATTCGGGACAAAATCCGATAGGCAGTCGCACCCAGCACCCCTAACCTACATTCCAACTGCCCCGCAACCCCTGACTCTACCCCCTGACTCTACCCCCCAACTCACCCAAATCACCACCTTTTATCCCGGCATCCACGATACCCTAAAGATCATCTTAAAGGCAACCCACCCAATCCTCACCCCAACAAGGTCTCCTTCCCCACACCCTCATTCCTCTCCTTCCACAGACCTCCCAACCCAGCCAACATCTTGTGGAGAAAGAACCCCCATCACCCACTCCTCTGAACCCTGCAGGGTCCCACCGCTGCCGCAGGCCCCGATGCCTAACATGCCATATCAACCCACCCTCCAACTCATTCTCAAACCCCACCACTAACATCACCTACCCCATAACTTCCCCTACAAACTGTACCACCCACAACGTCATCTACCTACTAACTTGCACCCAATGCCCCACCTTTTACGTCGACCTCACCAACAATTCCCTCAACATTCGCATGAATGGCCATCGCAACAGCATGTCTTAACACGTTCAACCCGGCGTGGGCCACTGGTGGGTCACAGGCTTTGTTACCACATTGCGGCGTGACTCACCGGTGGGTCACATCTTCATCACACTGTAAGGCAGCGTGACCCACCGGTGAGTCACATCTCCCTTCTGGAAGGCAAAGCTTATAAAGTTTAATGCCATACTTATGCCGTTTCCCAGGTATATATTTGCGAAATATCAGACGACCATGCCATGAAACAATACTCTCATCAATGACAACCTCTTTTCCGGGTTTCACAGCTTTTTGAAAATTTTCATTTATTTTTTCAAGAATTGAGTTTATTTTATGCAAACGATCTTCAGATGAAGCTTGACTATTGTCACAAAAGTGCCAATACTTCAGAATATCTAAGAAGCAGTCGCGATGCATTGTTTTTTTATTAGTAAATTCGTGTACATCATGTTATTTGACCAATATAGACGAATTTCGGGCACATGAACAACACCCATGACGAGCAAAATGGCTATGAATTTATTCATTTCTTCAAGAGTAACCAGTACCCAGATTTGTTTGTGTGTTCCGGAAGAACCTGCTGCATTTTGAGGTTGCTGGTTTGTAAATTTTTCAGCATATTTATTGGTTTCTGAAGCCATATATTCCAGAATATCGTCAGTAAGGAACAATTTGTAAAGTGTAAGAGGATTTCTCGAGTCATTTTCTGATACTAAAAGCTCTATATTTTTGCAATATTCATCTATTGAGGAACTATCCATAGTCACTGGTCCCCACCCTGAGTTAGTTACACAATTTTCTTGAGTTTCTTCATCACTGGAAGAATCTGACGTCTCTGCAACATTCTGATCAATCAGCTGGACATAATCTGTATCTGCACCTGAATTATCTGCATCTGATTCAGATGAATATATATGTTCTTTTTTGTGCTCATGTTCCACGCGAACTGCTTGGCTGACTCAAATCGTCTTCAATGGCATCCTCAAGAAGTTCATTTATTTTGACCTCATTCAACCTCCTCTTCATCTTCTTCAAACAAATGGTAGGTTTACACAATTTAATCCAGAAAAGCCTAATATAATAAAAGTCACTCCCTAAAAGATTTGCACAAAGTTCAGTTCACTTCATTTCAATTCACAAAAAAGATAATAGAAGTTTGAAAAGTACTTTCAAGTCACAAAAAATGAGGCAAAATTCAATAACTACGTCCGTAATGACAAATTTTGAACAAAACTGTAAAGGCCACACCACACTACAGATCTTCTTGGAATACCACCCCACACTAAACAAATTGGGTCCTCCATACCTCAGGCAGTTTGTTTTTATGGAGTGCAACAGCGTCTCTGATGAACCTATTGTACGTTATATATTTAGTTATATATTTATATTTCTTGTATTTATTTGTAGGTCAATTATACATTGTACTGCATGTAATAAGCATAACTTTTGCATACCTGTTATATTCAATTCTCTTCCAATCTCCTAACATGCATCATACCGTATATGTTGATCCTTTCAGCCAGTGTTTGTTTTTATGGAGTGCAACAGCGACTCTGATGAACCTATTGTACATTATATATTTATACTTCTTGTATTTATTTGTAGGTCAATTATATATTGTAACGTATGTAATAAGAGTAATTTTAGAATACCTGTTATATTCAATTCTCTTCCAATCTCCTAACATGTGTCATACCGTATATGTTATCCCTTTATTGAAAGAGTACTCCACATTTGTGACTGCTCGTTGTAATAAATAAAAACTGATCGACGGCAAACAAGAAGATTCGTGAGGGATATACTAGTTACTCTAAGAAGAAATAGAGAGAGCAGCGCTCAACTGAAGTTGATTTGTACACTTATAGATCAATCAAGACGACCCGCCTTCTTTTTTGGCAACTATGTAGTCCAACAGTAGTCCATTGTATTCCAACAAGAGACATTCTCAATGTGGTATTCGGGATTACCCTTTTTTTCATCATAATACATTTTGCGTGAAATAACATGACATTTTATGCCATTCCCACGGGTGAGTCACGCCGCCCGATAAAGAAGTATCTGGCGGCGTGACTCACTGGTGGGAACTTGCGAAATTATGTGTGCAATGATGTGCCAACATTGAAACTCATCAAGAAAGGTGGTGAAATGTGTTAAAAAGACAAATTATTACATTATTATATAGCCGCCCGATACAGTATATCTGTCATGCCCATGCTGCCAATTCATAATTTTTATAAAAATCATATGCCGGGTTAAACGTGTTAAACAACTGCTACCCCTGGCCGTTCATGCAAATAATCATAATCTTAATTTCAATGTTTGTTTCACGGTGAGAGTCATTCACGCCCTCCCAGATGACGTTTCCGCCCCCCAACTCCGTCAATGGGAATTGGACCACATCCAAATCTTAAACTCTTTCTCTCCTCCTGGCCTCAATCTCCATTAATAATTCCTTCTTTCCACCCTCTCTTTCCCCTTCCTCTCCCCCTCCCCCTCTGCATCCACCAATCCTCGACCTTTCCACACTACCTTCCCTTCCACCCCCACACCTTCACCCCCGTGTCACTGCCAAATCAGTTGTGTCTCTCTTGTGCTGACTAAGGGATCATCCCAAAATCTCCAATAACTTCTACAAATGTATCTCTCTAACACCCCAGCAGCTCTCCTTCTGGTAATTGCTCACTGGGTTTCCTTCAACACCTAGTTCCCCTAAATATCCTCATTTACCCTTTCTCTTCCATAGTATATATACACACACACACACATGCACACACTGGTGAGCTGCCAAAATTTTAACAACCGGTTCTCTCACTTCATACTTGCTGCAGTACCCTGCGTTGCCTGGGTCAATTTCTCTAAGGATTGAGTAACTTTAAATCAAAATTATGGGGGAACGGGGAGACATAGGCCTCCCAAATTATGTACACCCTTCCCTTGCCAACCACAGCGGTTACGTTCCTGAAAAGTACCGCGGTTGGTAAAACTGTGGTTGGTAAATACTTAAGTATATTGGAAATTGGGGGTTAGGTTCCACGGTTCGTATTACTATACCATATATTATTGATCACTTACATTACTCGCTTGTCTCTCACTTAAATACATTATGTAAATATTACGAATACAATAACATGCTGTTCTTTCCTTACGAGCTCTCTGGTTTGGCATAGTCGAAACTCCCGTAGATGAAAAATGTGTGATGAAAAACAATCACCACCATCTATGTGCTACTAAATGCGAGAAATAGCTTTCCGCTGCATTCTGCTGTTCGGAACTACATATTCTACCCCAGAATGAATTCTTTTTTTACGAATTTCTTCAAACATGTCACACTATGCATAAACCAAACTATTGAGTAAAACAATTACCGACTTAAGGATTACAAATGCCCCATAGGTAATGGAGAAATTACGTGCATACTACGATGTACATCACATCATTTTATACAATTTACTATGGTCTTCTAATCTTACCTGGCGTTTTTTTGCATTTAAACAAATATTATTACGCACAAATTCAGAAAAATATTAGATGTTTAATTTATTTAGTATGCTGATATGAATAATACACAACTAAACACGTCGTGTGGACTTGTGGTGCGCGAAAAGCATGCGTATGCTGATGTGAATAATACACAACTGATCGCCTTGTGTGGAATGTAGAGACTTGCGGCGGGTGAAAAGCGTAATCGTACATTACGGCAACAAAGTAATAGCAAGCAAGTTAGAACAACAACATAGCCTTTCTAAGTGCAGATGACAACAAAGTCATACGATGCGCAGGATTATCTTGTTGAATGCAGTGACTTGTGGCGTGCAAAAAGGATATGTAATCATGTCAGTACGGCAACAACGTAATAGCAAGCAAGTTAAAACGACAACAAAGTCTTTGTGAGTGAGTTAAGGTGACAACAAAGTCATAAGATGCGTGGTATTTAAAAGTTTTCTTGGTCCGAACCATGGATACGCAAGGGAAATGTCCGCGGTTGGGAAGGGTGAGACTCAATATGTAGACTGCGTATAGTCGAGGGCCGCGGTTAATAAACCCGCGGTTGGAGAGGGGTGTATACGCATTGCAGAAGTAAAAAAATTGAAAAATATATGAAAATTTAAAAAAAATTTCCAAGAGAGTGGGGGTTTATAGGGGGGAGGTAGGGGGAAACAAAGTTGCCTAAAATATTTTCAGGGATGATATAAAATCATGTGTAAAGTTTGAAAGTTGTGGAACTTTTGGTTCTTAACCCTTAAGTATGCACGTAGCCTTTCGTAACTTAAGTGGGCGCATGGGGTCTTTTAAGACCCCCAATTATTATTATTTGTGTTCTGCCAGTTGGCAGGTTTGCTTCAAATGCTAGTCCTCTCTTCTCCACTCCTCTCTGTCCTCAGCCTTACTCTTCAGTTCAGCATAGGTAACACCTCCTTTCTTCAGTTCCTCCAAAATCTGCATTCTCTTCCTTCCTCTACCACGCACCCCCTCAACCATTCCCTCTATCACATCCTTTATTAAACAGTCCCTTCTTAAACAATGTCCCAACCAGTTCTTCTTCCTTTTTTCTACACATTTCAGTATTAACCTCACTTCACCTATCCTTTCCATTACTTCATCGTTCCTTACTCTGTCCCTCCAACTTATCCTCACCATTCTTCTCCAAACCCACATTTCAAATGCCTCCAGCCTCTTCTTTTCCTTTTTCCTCAGCGTCCAAGTCTCTGCTCCATATAACACCATACTTCAAACATAACATTTTACCAGTCTTTTCTTCAAACTTCTATATATCGGTCCACAGAATAATTGCCTCTTCTTATTGAACGCTGCCTTTGCTATTGCTATTCTAGCTATTACCTCCTTATCACATCTCATATCGTCACATATCACACTCCCCAGGTTCTTGAACTGCTTAACCATTTCTATTTCCTCTCTTCCAATCTTCATTCTTGCTCTCTTGCCCTCTTTGCTGATGACCATGCCTTTTGTCTTTTTCACATTTACTTTCATCCCATACTGTTTTCCCTTGTTTATCGACTCCTCCAGCATTTCATTTATCATTCCCTCGCTTTCTGCAATTATAGCCATGTCATCTGCAAATCTTATACAATTAATATTTCTCCCACCGACCTTTATGCCTTGTTCTTCCTTAAAACACATTCCAGTAGTATGCTCTATGTAAATGTTGAATAATGTTGGCGAAAGACAGCACCCCTGCTGCACACCTCTTCCTATCCAACTCCCTTCCGTCATTTCATCTTGTAACCTTATCCTAATCTTCTGATTCATGTATAAATTCCTTATAAGTCTTTTCTCCTTCCATTCCACTCCGACCTCCTTCAGAATATCCATCAGTACTGTCAAGTTTACTCTATCAAAGGCCTTTTCAAGGTCAATAAATGCCACATACAAATCTCTTCCTTTTTCAATAAATCTCTCTCCTATAATCCTCAACACTCCAATGGCATCTCTAGTGCCCCTTCCTCTTCTAAAATCAAACTGCTCCTCCCCAATCATCTCTTCCATTTTTCCACTCAACCTCCTGTTAATCACTCTTAAAAGTATTTTTGCCGTATGAGAAATCAAGCTAATAGTCCTATACTCCTCACACTTCTTAGCATTACACTTTTTCTCAATCGGTATCATGATTGTTTCTAGGAAGTCAGTTGGCCACTCACCTGTTTCATAGATCAAACAACAAAGTTTCATTATTTCATTGATTCCTCTTTTATCCAGGTTCTTAATAAGCTCCACCGGTATTCCATCCACTCCCATAGCTTTTCCATCTTTCATATCTTTTATAGCTCTTTCTATTTCCGATCTAATCACTTGGAATCCTCTCTCATCCTCGTTTACATTTCTCTCCTCTTCTGTATTTATCTCTCTTGGTCTTCCTTTTGTATTGTACAGTTCTTCTATGTACTCTGTCCACCTGTCTCTAACTTCATCCCTTCCGTTCAGTATCCCCCCGTCCTTTCCTTCTATTGTCTTAACACTCTTTCTCCCTCTTCCCTTCCCATGCTCCATCTCTCTCGCTTCCCTATACAGCAGCTTGTACTTTTCCTCTCTTTCAAGCCTTTCCATTTCCCTACATTTATCCTCTAACCATTTCTCTCTTGCTTTATCTGTCTCCCTGCGCAGTTCATTATTTAATCTTCTGTACATTCGTTTCCCTTCATCCGTTTGTATGTTTTTCTACTTTCTTCGTTCTCTCATTTTATCCAACACTTCCTGTGTAACCCAAGCTTTTCTTATTCTGTTATCCTTTCTGTACCCTATCGTATCCTCAGCCGCCTTCTTCAAACTCTCTCTTATATTTATCCAAAGTTCATTTGGTCTATCCTCCTCTCGTCCATATTGATTAATTTTTCCTTCGAAACACCTAGAAAAGTCTTCCCCTTTTTCTTTCAGGCTATCAACATTCAGTTTCTTTTGTCCTTTCTTTTTCTGTACTCTCTTTAACCGGATTTCCACTTCTGCCCTTACCAGAATGTGGTCAGAGTTAATGTCAGCCCCCAGTAGAGATTTGACATTCTTCAAACAGTTTCTAAATCTTTTTTGGATAAGTACATAGTCAATTTGGTGCCTGCTCCCATCTAACCTCGACGTCCATGTGTACCTTCTCCGTTTATGATGGCTAAACCATGTGTTTCCCACAATTAAGGAGTTTTTCTCACAAAATTCCACCAACCGCTCTCCTCTTTCGTTCCTTTTACCCAACCCGTATTTCCCAACACTCTCTCCCTCCCTTCCCTCTCTAACAGTGGCATTCCAGTCTCCCATAATAATAATGCATGACTTCCTTTTCTCTCTTTCGATAATCTCTTCTAGTTTTTCATACATCTCTTCCACTTCTTCGTCAGGGTGCTGGCTAGTTGGCATGTATACCTGTACTAACACTAGATCTTTCTTATCTCGTCCCAACCTCACCATGATCATCCTCGAACTAATGAATTCTATTCCTATCACTTTTTCTTTAAGCCGCCTCCGTAATATAATTGCCACTCCATACCTTCCACCTTTTTCTTCTCCAGAATACAAAACCCTATACTCTCCACTCTCAATATCCCCTGTTCCTCCCCATCTAATCTCACTAGCTCCCAAAACATCCAACCTATTTCTTTCCATTTCCTCTTTGGCATTTTCTAGTTTCCCTGGTTGTAATAGAGTAAGGACATTCCACGTACCGATGCGAACTATTTCACTTTTCCTTATCTTCCTTCCATCGTACCTTTCTTCTTTGCCCGTTTTTGACTCTCGCATAGTATCCCTCTCCCGGAGATCCGAATGAGAGGGGGTTTTACCTCCGGATGAATTTGCTACTCTGCGACTATCCATGTCTAGCAGTTGAAATCTTGGGAAAAGATAATGTGGTGGCTTCCCGTGACCTTCCACATCCTATTTCTAGGGAGAATATAGCCGCCCACTCTGGGTCAGACGCTATTGGCAGTCGCCCAATCTGGGTACGGATGCTGGGTGCTTTTTATACCTACAGCCAGGTTCTCACAGCGGCCACCCCTAACATGGGAGCAGATGCCGACCAGGACACCGCCCGATACGGGAACAGACGTGCCTGGGTTTTGCTTCTGTTTTGGTCCACGGGTGGTATTTTATTTCCCACCTACCCTGCATATCTGCAGAGCATTCCCCAATCCACCACCTGGGGACGTGCCCAATGGGGGACAGAAAACCCCAAAAGAAAATGTTTATATCTATGCCGAGTTGTTGACTTTCATAACAATTATTTCAGATGAGAAGTCTAAACCTTATATAACAACGTGCATCCATCAGATTTTCCATATTGTTAATGGCATTTAATTATTTCTAATGTTTACGTTAGCTGCTATTTTCGGGTGTAGCTTTCGCACATTAATACGTAATCTTCTGTGTAAATTCATAGCGAGTTAACATATTAATTTAATCTCCACTAAGATCTTCTATAAACTTTGTTTAAATATTATATAATGGTTATATTCGTTTAGTACGTTATTTAATGGGCAAATTCTTTCCTGAAATATGCACCTCTTTTTCTTCCGAAAGAATCATTACCTTGCATATGATTACACTAAACTCGAGTGCATTATTATTGTTTTGCAATGAAATTTGAATAATCTTTGCAAATACATGTACAATAACCTATAAACATTTACTTGGATACATGAATTTGTTTTTCTCTCACTCATGTATGATCTCCACCTTCTCAACTTTTTAGAATAAATATACGGTTATAGTACTCGATGTGTTACTGAACTAGAGGGTCAAAACAATAAATTAGAAACCACTTTAGATGCATAAACAACATGTACGTTTAATTAACCTCTTGAAATTTAACAACACAATCACTGCATACAGTTTTCATGTGATTTAGCATGTTGTCTTGGTACTGACATCGCAATGCTGATTCGTTTTTTTGTCCACTTTTCTTGGGCAAAATGTGCACCTAGCTTGAACTTTGGTGTCTAAGTGAATGTGTTTTTCCAATGGTGGTGATCCCGTTAATTTAGCGGATTTTTCACGGAGTGATCTAGGCAAAAAGACGAAGCTCACAGGTACTCGTTTGGACACCAGTAGGTTCAACCATGCTGTGAAGTCTTTCTGCAATATCTCCTGCCAAAGTGAAAGAGGTACTCACCAACTCGCTCTGGGCCAGTGTGGTGTTTTAAGGCCCACAATCCCCCCATGACATGTACACCCATAAAAAACGGCCCTCATTCTCCGGAGGCTGGATTGCCTCTGACCGTGGCAGTGGTCAGGAACAAGGCAGGAAGGCAGAGGGTGCTAAGAATCCCCGGAGGTTAAACGCCCACTGCCACTCTTTTTCATCCTTACCCAATTCCTTTAACCTCAACCTAACTACCTTTAACTGCCGGACTTTGTCCAGTGAAGATAAACTACAAGAGCTCCAAGAACAACTGGAGAAGATCAAGTGGGACATTTTAGGACTTAGTGAGGTGAGAAGAAAAGGTGAAGGCGTATTGGAGTTGAAGAGTGGAGATATTTTTTATTACAGGGGAACTGACACAGGAAGAACAGGAGGTGTTGGATTCATCATCAACAAAAAATTGAAGAATAATATCGTGGAAATGGAAAGTTCATCCGAGCGGGCAGCTAGACTAGTGCTTCAAATAAATAAAAGATATCAACTTCAAATAGTCCAAGTTTATGCGCCAAAGTCATCATACTCGGATGAGGAAGTGGAAGATTTTTACCAAGAAGTTGGAGAACTGCACGACAAAGGAAGCTGCCATCTAAAAGTGGTCATGGGTGATTTCAATGCTAAGGTAGGAGAACAAAAGGAAGACGACAGCGCAGTTGGAAAATGGGGCTATGGAGACAGAAATGAACGAGGGGACCGCCTTGTAGACTTTGCTGAATGTACTAGTCTATATATAATGAACACTTTCTTCAAAAAGAATCCCAATAGAAAATGGACCTGGAAAGGACCCAAAGGTACCAAAAACGAAATTGACTACATACTAGTCAATAAGAAGCAATTGGCTGAAGACTGTTCCGTCCTCAACCAGTTTAAAACTGGAAGCGACCATCGCTTGGTAAGATGCAGAATAAAATTCAACTCAAAGTTAGAAAGACAGAAGCTTATAAAGAAGAAGCCTAAGTCTATTATCAACACGCAGGTGCTAAAAGAACGAAAAGAAGAATTTCAGCTCCAACTGAAAAATCAATTCAGTGCACTGGAAGACCAAGAAGTTGAATCCCAATTTATAGAGATACTCAAGGAAACTGCTGAAGAAATAGGTGGAACAGTTAAAACAAAGCCAGAGAAAAAGTTGACCGAAAAAACAAGACTGCTGATGGAAAAAAGAAGGAAAATGTTAATTACTAATGATCCTAAAGAAATGATCCATTTTGCAGAACTAAACAAAACTATAAGGAAGTGCATCAAGGAAGATGTGAAAAAATATAATTATGAACTAATCGAGAAAGCCGTAGAAAACAATAGAAGTTACAAGAAAATGAAGCAACATCTCTCGATCGGAAAGAGACAGCTGGTGGCCTTGATGCTAGAAGATGGCTCCATAACCCACAGTAGGAAACTGATCCTGAAACAGGTACAAGAATTTTACACCAAGCTGTATGAGGATCCTCTAGGAAATGATGAAGTAAATGATGATGCAAACATGCCCACCGAAGAGGTCCCAGGTATCCTTCCGGAAGAGGTGAGACACGCAATCAGAAGTATGAAGAATGGAAAAGCATCTGGAATGGATGGTATCACAGCGGAAGTATTCAAAGCAATGGGGAATCATACGGAAACAATTCTCGCTAAGATTTTTAATTCCTGTCTGAGGAAGAAAAGATAACAGAAACATGGAACCACGCATGTATTATCCTTCTGCACAAGAAAGGTTCCAAAGAAGACTTGAATAACTACAGACCGATCAGCCTACTCCCAACAGTCTACAAAATATTCACCAAAATACTCACTATGCGCCTTCAAAACCATCTTAATGCTGCCCAACCCAGAGAGCAAGCTGGATTTCGCAGTGGGTATAGCACGATGGACCACATCCAAGTCGTGAGAGAGGTAATCAGTCGGACCAACGAGTATGAATTACCTATATGTATGTGCTTTATCGACTACGAGAAAGCATTCGACTCTGTCCGAACTTCGTCGGTGTTACGTGCACTAAAGAAACAAGGAGTAGAAGAAACGTACATAACCTTGATCAAGAATATCTACGAAAATGCGACAACATCTGTCCAGCTGCATGAAGAGACGAGTGCCTTTAAGGCCGAAAAGGGAGTGAGACAAGGAGATACTATGTCCCCTAAGTTATTTACAGCAGCTCTAGAGGAAGTATTCAAAACACTAGACTGGGAGGAAAAAGGCATAAAGGTAAATGGAGAATATCTGAGTCACCTGCGCTTTGCAGATGATATCATACTGTTCGCAGGAAGCCCAGAAGAGCTCCTTAGAAGAACTGAAGAGCTTGAGCAAGCAAGCCAGAAGCTGGACTTAAGATGAATCTTAATAAAACAAAGGTTATGTACAAGTCCTTCACAAATTCTGAGAAGATACATATCAACGGAGCAGAACTTGGAGAAGTAACCAGCTATGTTTACTATGGTTCGCTTCTTGGAGAAATCAACCGGAGAGTGAAGATGGCATGGAGTGCTTTTGGCAAGAATGCGAACATCTTTATATCAAATATTCCAGTCTTCCTAAAAAGGAGACTGTATGACCAATGTGTTCTGCCCGTTCTGACATATGGTTGTGAAACATGGACCATGAATGCCAGAATGATACAGCGCCTGCAAACAACACAGAGGGGCATGGAGAGATGCATGTTAGGGATCACCCGAAGAGACCGCAAGAGGAACGACTGGGTAAGAAAGAAGACGGGAGTCTGTGACGTGATTAGAAGAGTGAAGGTGTTAAAATGGCAGTGGGCGGGCCACATTGCTAGAAGAAATGACCAGCGTTGGACGTCCAGTGTCATCGAATGGATCCCAAGAAACATCAAGAGACCAAAAAGAAGACCGAAAGACAGGTGGGACAGAGAGCTTGTTAAGTTCTTGGGGCAAACTTGGAGGAGGGAGGCAGTTGACAGGGAAAACTGGAAGAGTCTGGGGGAGGCCTTCGTCCGTCAGTGGACTGAAAAAGGCTGATGATGATGATGATGATATATATATACATACATACATATATATATATGCATATATATATGCATATATATATATGCATATATATATATGCATATATATGCATATATATATATGCATATATATGCATATATATATATATATATATATATACAGGGTGTAAATATATAAGACCAGGGTGAATTCCTGGTTACTAGACAAGTATTTTAGCAGAAGGAATGCTCGTCCGGTTCCGCTTAGTTTTCGAGATAATGAGCATTAAAAGCACATGTAAACACCTGTAGGTAGGCAAATCTTCGTGCATGCCGGTATCTGAGTCGAACCGGGCACTGCTGATGACGTATTCTTATTTTCGGGCAGCATGCCTTAGTTTAAACCGTGAAACTATCTTTGCCATTAGGTTGGTACCCCCTTATTGTTTTGATGTAGTGAGGAAAAGGAGCGGTGAGTAAGCGAAGCGAGTGTATTTAAGCTCACCACTATACACCACAGCCCGGAAATGGAAGGAGTGGGGATAAAGCCAGCTCATTCGCGCATCCGCTATGTTACGTTCCCCATAGATCAACCGGATCCAAGGTAACTAGAATAGGAGGTAATGATGTTGTAGATGGAAATGAATCTAATTAGGGCTTGTTCGCATCTCGTAAGCATATGCAATTAGAATTCCATTCTATATCGCTCTTGTGAGAAAAATATGATTCCTGCGTATACTTACGTTCTTCAGAACATTTTCGCTGTAAATTTCTCGACAAATTTAAAGTGAGTGAATATTGTAAACGTCTAATATTGCTTAACGAAAACTTTATCGTTTAGCTTCTATCATTCTCATTAGTAGGATATTTGATGACAGCACGGCGATGAGGAATTCATTCACTTTAGCGATCTAGCCAATGATATTCTTTAATATATGCTTGTATAATTTAGTAATTTTCCTCTGGTTCAGAGGTGGGCGGGCCTCTCTGCTCACGTCAGATCGGACGTATTGTACATGATACAATGCAGGGGTGAGGCCGTTCCACACTAGGGAATTCTCTGTCAAATCTTTCATTTACCTTAAAAGAATTACTGAGCTACAGAATGTATCAAAACCGAAGATTATTGCAGAGCACCACTATTGACCACATCAGGTGAAATGAAGAGAAATTCTTGTTTTTCAGTGGACAAAAAAAGGAAGTTGTGACATTATTTATTATTTACAGAAAGGGAAAATAAGAAATGAAAAAATAATAATAAATAATAAATCTTTATTTACGGATTTGGAGCAGTTTGCTCTTTATCCAAAATGACAATACAAGAATAGCATAAAATATATGTCACATTACAGCTTGTATTATTTACGTCTATACCAGGATATAGTCTACAAAAAAAATTTTAAAAAACTTAAGATAAATAATTTTTCGATACAATAAGTCTTAAATTTTATGAAAGTCATATTAAAAAACTCTAAATCTAAACTGGCTACCATCATTACACGATTTATTGTATTATATATTGCGTAATTGAACTTGTGCCAGTCTATTGTGATATGAGGACATTTCCGTAATTGCTTGGTTGGTTCATGAAAATTAATTGCTTCCAAAAGGAATGAGCAGTCAATTATGTTATTGATGATTTTATATAACAGTATTAAGTCAATGTGGGTGCGCCGAATAGAGAGAGGGAGTATATTTAGCAAGGAGAGCATAAAATCATAAGAAAAATCCCCATATTTAACCGTAATTTATAAGCACACAACCTTAGAAATTTATTTTGCACTTTTTCAACTATTGAAATGGAGGTATTATAACAAGGTGACCAAACCGATGAACAATACTCAAGGATTGGTCGAACAAGAGGGCAATAAATTATTTTATGTTTGAACATCTTTAAAATCATACGTTTCTATTAATAAAACCTAATACCCTTAAAGACTGTGATGTTGGTGTCCAGTTTTCTCGTCTTATGGCCTTTATCCATGCTTCTCGGAGCTCCTTATTCTTTGGAAATCTTATAAAAATGAAAATAATGAATCAGATTTTTTACATAGCGTAAAATCGAAATAAATACATTAAATTTTGTGCTAATACTCACGCATGGAATGAGACGTCTTCTTTTCCTGTTTTCTTACGTCGATCGTACTTGAAAGTACAACCGAACACTACACAAGAGTTCACCATTTTCTCCAATGCACTCGAAAGATAAAATATTAGCAAGTAATTGTTAATTACGCTACAAAATCCTATAACTCAACACTGACAATGAGAACTGGCGGCAACGTTTATGTGAATCAATCTTGTTATGGGGAAGGCAAGATGGCTGCCAGGAGTGGGAGTTGGCTTCAGCGCACACTATGGGCAAACATAGGGAGCCTCCGGGCTGTGCTATACACTAACTAGGCATTTGTTTTTTTGAATCGTTCATCCATACTACTACGACTCACTACATTGTTGGTTTCCATATTAACTGTGCTCTTCGTTATAACACCAGGGGCAATCTTCCTCCGACCGGATTCCGCTGTGGTGCAAAAAGTTGGCGTCGGCCAGCCTCCCATGAGCCAATCGCCAGGCGACATCGGCGTCGCGCCCGAGTGTGGGGTAATCCCTAATCCCCAAGCAGTTGATGCGGCCTCCCGTGCCTGCCCCATTCATGGGCCAGCCCACCCCCTTGGTGGCGTATAAAAATTCCCTGTAGGCGGACTGCTTCGGCAGCGGCAGAGTCCTGAACGTGTTAAACTTTGCACTAAAAATCTTAAAACGGATAAAACTGGGCAGGGGTTGTGGAGGTGGCCAACCCGTCGGAAACGGCCGTCCTTCGCTCACGCTACTGGCGTCCACCTTGAGGGCCTTCCAGGCCTGCACGACCGAGTTGTAAAAGTCACCAAGAGCGTTAGACTTCCGGAAGGGGTCCCGGGCCAGGAAGGTCGGGAGGATCTCGCCTCTTCTCCCGTAGCTCGCTAGTCGGTTTGACGCAAGGATCCTCCAAGGACTTACGGTAGTTCAGTGGTAGAATATCTGCCCGGCAAGTGGAAGGCCCGGGTTCGATTCCCGGTCATGGCAGATTTTTTCTCCTGTTTTCTCATGCTCATCATTACAGCTTATGCCTGTTGCATAGTGATCTTCAGATCCTTCTTTCTATGAATTAATGAAGCTTGTTGAACTTTTTTCTCTATTCCAGTTGCTTTGATATTGCACTTTTGCCATTCCAAAGAAAAGTGTAAAGATTTTCCCCCAAGGACCCCCAAATGTGACATATTTGCACAATGAGAACAGCCAAGTTTTTTGCCTTTAATTATCGAACCAATATATTTTTTGCAAAAATATTGTCTGCTCAGAAATCCAACAATTGGGTGTTGCAAATCCTCTTCCATTGTTGTCACATTTTCAGATCATTCAACATTTAAGATATTGTTATCACTAAAATTATTGTCTTCAGCGTTTCCGGTATTTAAATCATAATTTTCACTACTACTACTGACTAATGTTTTTGCACTTTTATTGAAAAACCAATGAAGAATGTTTTTCTGGCGCTTCATTTTGAAGGGTAAATAATATTGAATAGAACACTTTAATCTTCGAACAACAGTCCAGTTAGCATTACATACCAAAAAGTCAACCACAATTTACTAGAATCAGGCAGACCGACTACGACTGGTCGTGTTGAATTGTATAATTACGTAGAACTAAAAACACTGTTATGTGATGTGACCAGTAGCGGCTTGTGGTAAAAAATTTTGGGGGTGCTGCGCAGCTCGTGACGACTACATCTTTTCTGAAAGGCATTGAAATACTCTGCCTGTCTTTCTCAACATATACATATTAACACTACATAATAAGAGAACTTCAAAAAATCAACCAAACATATATAATGTTTCATTTCTTGAAATTAATTACTTTCCAGATATTTAAATATCTCAGAATTGCATACATCGGAATTCTTCTTCGAACGTCAGCTACACCCTCAAATTTTGAGGATGGCCTTTGATGATGATGATGCTTTTTTGACTTGATGCTCCATCGCATTGGTCCTTTATCTGTAGGGCTGGCTTACTGCGCTGCATATTGCCAAAGTGTTTTTTTTTGTTTTCTGGTTATCTGGCCTATTTCAGCCAAAGAGTTGAAGATATATTGAATAATAATATTTGAAATATTTGAAAAAAAAAGAGGGTATTCCTGAAAGATTAGAAAAATATATCCTGGCATTTTTTACAGAGGAAGCTACATTTTTCATTATTACATTTAGCTGGTGAGCATAACAATGAATATAGTGTGCATTTTCATAATTTTGTTTTATTTTAATTTGAACACCACCTTTTTCACCTCGCATGACATTAGCACCATCAAATGTTTGTGCAATCAATTTTGAAGGATTTTTTAAAATATCACACTCAGTTGATCAATGATACATTTAGATAAGCCATCTGCAGTTTGATTTACTGGTGTAAAAAATCCCCAAAACTGTTCAAAAACTTCACCATTCAGTTCATATCTAATCACAATAACCATCTGAGTGTGCTCTGAAACATCAGTCGTATCATCAGCCATGACTGCAACCCGCCTGGCATGGAGGCACTGCGGTTAGTGCAGTGCTGATGTAGTACAGAAGTGCAATCCCCTCCCCAGTGTGCTCGCGACGACAGCACCACTATGCCATGGCGAGATGCTAAAGTGGGCACTGTCGAAACTACAGCCCCTGTGTCTAGTACCGTACTCACACAGGCACAGCGAGACACTATGCATGAGCATTGACAGAATCGCAGTTCCGTTAGATGCATGCGTTATCACAAGTCAAAGAAGGCTGCTTTAGAAAATTGTAAATATTTTTTTTAGAATTTTTTTGTTTCTTATTTTATATGGGGGTGCTGCAGTTCCGCAGTGCCTATGAACGCGCCTGGATGTGACTTACATCACTGCACTGCATTAATCACTGCTTACATTGCAGTGATTAATGCTATAACAAACAACAAGCGTTGGCTAACTGGGCATAATCGAATGATTAGTAATCGAGATATTTCTGTAATCGATCATTCTATCTGTCGATATATCTTTCTTTCTATCATTCGTTAAGATTAAGAAGAGAACATTTTATAATAACGTTAGTTTCTGTAACAACTTTTAACAATCGGTTTTAAAACTATTTCAAAATTTAACAACCGGTTCGCGCGAACCATTCCGAGCCGGCTACAGCTGACACACACTTGTGGAAGAAGAAGGTAAATAAGGTTATTTAGGTCAACTAGGTGTTGAAGGAATGGTCACATTCACTTTCCTGAATTTCATTTTCCCGAACTATCATTTTCCTGAAAATAATATTTAGTGTAAAAATGTTCTTGAAAATTAAGTTTATTGTCAGAAATACAAAACATGATATGTAGCATGGAAATGTTCTTGAAAATTAAGTTTATCGACAGAAATATACTCTATCACTGGCGAAGCAAATGTTGACGCCCTACTTGGAAAAATAAATAAATAATGAGACATTAGATTTAATTTTACTCAATTCGAAGAAAACAAAATAACTTAGACCAGAAATGGACTTACTGGTTAACAAGCATACCACGTGTTGTGTGCTAATCCAGTGCGTAGTTATCAGTCGTTTGTCCATCTTGAGTTCGGTGAAGATTTAATATTTTCTCTTCTCTTTTGCTGACTTCTTTTGGGATTCTCACTTTTTTGTCTATATTAACGTCTGCAAGCTTTCAACTGCTTAATTGTTCTTCTTCTCGTAAGCCACTAATAAATTTATAGAGAGCAATATGGCTTTTTCCCGATAACAACTGCTGCCATCGCCAGTGCCAGCCTTCCAAATTATTTTGGGTTTGGGATAATGTGTTTTCCACATTTTCATAAACTGACCAAATGGAAGGTTTGTACAAGGGATCAGAATAAACCTCCCTTCTGTCAGCATTTCTTCACCAAAACCTAACTTTTATGTAGTACTCCCCAAACCATTCCCACCCTTGTATAACTTTCTCATTATTAGTGTTTCTATATAAGACATCCATTTCTTCATACTCAGGTTTAATTTTCTCTGCTTGGAGGAAAGCCATGGCCCCAATCTTTCTCAGGAGCAGGCAAATCTCTTCATCTTCACCATATAACACAGTAACGCAGAATTTGCCTCCAAATAACTCGACCCAAGTGATAGGAGCATGTTTTTTGCTTTACATGAGGCAATTTTTCCTTAACCCTCCGTGACTCGCGCGGGGTGCTGTAAACACCCCAGCCCCTTTTTTTTGGCGGCATACTTTTCCGGGTAAGCTTTATGACCCCTCCTTTTCAGTAGCTGGAGTTACAGATGTTTCCGACCTTTTCTGTGAAAATATTTAGTTTCTTGCCATTTTTCGTTGAGTTCAGACGCTTTTTTCAAAACAGTGTGCTTCTTTCTAGAGCGATTCTTGAGAAATATCCGTTTTAGTGATTATCTTACTCTAAATTTGTTGAAGTTTCCGAGTTATTTAGTGTATTGTGTATCCTAAGAACAATTATCAATTGGTATATTGTCTTCTTTTATATTTGGTAAGTCCATTTATATTTTATTTCTATATATCCTGCCTTTATAATATATTTCGATATTTAGTTTACCGATACTTCATAACGTTCATGTAACAATTTTCTCTTTGCTTTAACATAAATTATATCCTAAAATATGAAATGATAATATTTTAGGTCGGCTTTTCATCAAATAGATCGGACACATATTTTCAACTTACAGCTAGTGTACGTGGTGAAGTTTACAAATTGAATACGATAAGGTTTGTAAATACTTATTTTTCACTCTCTCATGAATTTTTAATTTGCAATTAAATTTTTAGGTAACTTGAATAATACATACTTGAATAATTTTCATCAATTTATTTTCGCCCTTAGATGAGTGATTTACGTTCTGAGAGGGATATTGAAACGATTCTTCTGCTTTCAAGTGGATTGTCTGATGAAGAAGCATTTGATTCGGACGATGAATTTTCGGAAGATGCTGTACATGAATCGGAGCACGACACAGTCAGCGAGCAAGATATCAGCGATTCAGATACTGAAGATCTAACTAGTACCCAAGAGCATTTCTTGATGGGTAAAGATCGTATAACGAAGTGGAGTACTATTGAGCCACGACGAAGTGTTAGAACACCCGTGCATAACATCCTCTCTCAAGCAGCTGGGTTCAAGGGAAATAAAGAAGATATAAAATGTCCATTAGATTGTTTTAACATCATGTTCGATGAAAATATTCTAAGGATAATTGTGAGCAGTACAAACATTAAGATTGGTAAAATTGCAGAAAATTATTCGCGAAAGAGGGATGCAAAGCATACCGACGAAGCAGAAGTAAGATGTCTCATTGGCCTACTTTTTTATTTAGGAGCTAATAGATCAGCTCGCCAGAATATAAAGGATATGTGGGATCAAGGTGGTCTAGGTGTAGAGATATTTTGGGCATCTATGAACTATCAGAGGTTTAAATTTTTACTGCAATGTCTACGATTTGATGATGTCAACGACAGAGAAAATAGGAGAAAAACTGATAAGTTGG
Organism: Uropetala carovei; assembly: GCA_036926305.1. Lineage (NCBI taxonomy): Eukaryota > Metazoa > Arthropoda > Insecta > Odonata > Petaluridae > Uropetala > Uropetala carovei. The sequence continues at coordinate 3,668,962 of JAXCHB010000037.1, read as the reverse complement.
CACCAATACGGGAGGTTTTCGAAATGTTTGTGCAGAAATTTCAACAGTACTACAGCATAGGTGAGTTCGCTACAGTGGATGAGCAGCTGGTCCCCTTTCGAGGTAGATGTTCCTTCCGCCAATTTTTACCAAGCAAACCCGCCAGGTATGGGTTAAAAATTTTCGCTCTTGTGGATGCTAGCGTCTATTACACCCTAAATTTGGAAGTCTATGTTGGGGTTCAGCCGGAGGGACCGTATAAAGTGGAAAACAGCCCTAGGGAAGTCGTAAAACGGTTGGTCGGTCCGATTTCGGGGTCAGGGAGGAACGTCACCGCCGACAATTGGTTCATAAGCGTGCCACTTGTAGAAGACTTACTCAATAGGAAACTGACAATGGTGGGGACTTTGAAGAAGAATAAGAGGGAACTTCCCCCCCAAATTGTTGACGTAAAGAATAGGGAGGAGTGCAGCAGCCTCTTTCTATTTAGAAAAGACATGACCCTTGTGTCATATGTCCCTAAGAAGAAAAAGAATGTTTTAATTCTTTCAAGTATGCACAGTGAAATCAGCATAGATGCGTCCACGGGAGAAAAAAGAAAACCGGAAGTAATTACTTTCTACAATTCGACCAAAGGTGGTGTCGACACTGTAGACGAAATGTGTGGCACCTATAGCATTGCAAGAAATACGAGAAGATGGCCAGTTACAATTTTTTACCATTTATTGAACACATTAGGCATCAATGCGTTCATTATTTATAGGAGCATCTATCCTGAAATAAAGACAAATAGGCGGACGTTCCTCAGAGAAATCGCAAAAGGATTGACAAAGCCATTTATAACAAAGAGAAGTTCGCTAACAAATTTGTCAAAAGAATTTAAGAGAAAGGTCGAGAAATACGGAGAGCCGTCGACATCAGAATCACAGGAAAAACAAAGGAAAGGAAATAGTGGGAGATGCGTAGTTTGTCCGAGAAGTAAAGATATCAAAACTAAAATATACTGTGAAATGTGTGAAAGATATATGTGTGCAACACATATGATAAAAATTTGTAAAGAATGTTTTCAAACTATTAAAAACTAAATGAAATGAATTTGTTTTAATAATTTATTCTTTCAAATTTTATTAAAATTCTTGTTTCTTTCATTAAACCTTACAGATGTACTGCTCATCAACAAATGGTAAAACAGCTCTAAGTTAGTATTAAGTAATGCTAAAAGGACAAAATATTTACGTAGAATGATTATAGCTTTACATTTATAATAATTAAATGGATTAAATAATCAAAATGTGTTTTCTCCCTTATCTTTTCCTCATCGAATTTCAACAGATTATAATCTAGATGCATATATATATTTATTATAAAAACCTTATTAAATTAACAAATAATAGCGTGAAATAATTCTAAGAATCATTTAAAATAGAATTTGCGGTAAAATTTTATGGAAAAAATGTGTCTAATCTGAAAAACTGGTGGGGTGTCAGGAACACCCCACGCGAGTTCTCACGTTACTAAATCGAGCGCGAGTCACGGAGGGTTAACTGCAGAAATTGTCGCCATTTCAAGGTCTGTGATGATGTATTCAACCTTAACGCAATTCTATGATCTTCTGATTTGTCAATTAGTTCTTCTAAAATCCTACAATATATTTCTTTTGACTTCCCATTCATTAATACAAATAACTGGAGCAAAAACCATTTACTCCCCTCTTCACCAACTTCGCACATAATAGTATATAACTAATGAAAAATGTTTGGAACAGCCGGCCGGGTTAGACTGGTAGGCAGTGCACCTGCCTTCTAACCCAAAGGTCACAGGTTCGAATCCCACTTCGGGCATGGATGTTGTGATGTATGTTGATTTTCCCTAAGAGAATTCGGCTGTGTAAAATAACATTAACTGTTGACGCACCTCAAAAACCTAATTACTACTACAATGTTTGGAACAGTTATAACCCAAAGCTGGATATTAGCCAAAACTTGAAAATTTCTTTTGACATAAATATTAACATTCTTGCCTCTCCAACTTCAAAATTAATTGACCATCTTTTATACACAGGAGGTCTTGCGGGATATCAATCTCAGCCAAAGTTGAAGGCTCTTTATATGGTACATATCTTTTTTTTGCCCTTTGCACCACCTAAGCTAATGCATTGTCTGTAGGCAATGCTGCACTCACCTCTTGCGAAACAGAATTTTTAATATTCTGTATTAGCAAAGCTGGTACTTGAGCACTATCCTCAGTCTTGCGCTCAAGTCAATTGCTCTGGAAATGCCTAACCTGGTGGCCTCTGGGGGATGGTTATGCTCTTTGTTACTCTCCGAAAGTAATCCGTGACTCATGTCACCCAATTCAATAGTGATTATTCTTCCTTTACAACACTTAGTTTTCTGCAAATCACATACCCAATATGTTCTACTTTTCTTTCCACCCTTATCCTTCATATACATAAATCCTTGGTAATTCAACTTCAAGCCACCTTGATTAGAACGCATACTTTCTAAAATTATTAAGTTTTCCATACTGTTAAGCAGTGTAAAATGAGGGGTAAATGATTTTTAAATGCATATATCAATAAAAGGTTATTAAGTATTGCACTTTATCACAAAGAATATTCCTGTTCGTGACATATACTTACAATTATTTATAACACCCTTGGACCCAATTTCGTTTGAAAAGGGAGATGTTTCCAGATGCTTTTCTTGGTTGTGAAAAACCAAGCACTATTAGTCACCTGATAATACTCAGCATAAAACTCAGTTACTGTACTGCTTGACTGAAATGCATTTCCAGAAAACTAACAGAAGAGATAAATAATGATTGCTAGTGAGGGGTAGGAGGGGCCTAAAAGCCCATAGACTTCATTTACCCTAAAAAGGGAGAAGCGTCTGTTTATTCGCCATTGCTACATTATTGCTCCTCCAATAGCATTTCATCCTTTCACTCCCCCTTCAAAGTTCAAGTGCATCCAAACTTACCTGAGCCACAACACAACTGTGCCTCAGTGCTAACGATTGTAAAGGTAGACTCCCACAGCTCATTGTTTTTTGCATCATCTGGTGATGTACGGCATGCCTCATTAACACATGCATAGAGGGGAGGCTAGGGCAGTTATGCTCTCTGGGATATTCATGTGGAGAGGGAAAAATTTTCTGATAGTCAGAAAGTGATGATCCGGAAAATGGTATTCAGGAAAATATTCTGGAAAATGATCATTCGGGAATGTGATTTTCGGAAAAATGATCATTCGGGAAATTGATATTTGGGAAATTGATCATTCAGGAAACTGATATTTGGGAAGATGATCATTCAGGAAAGTGATACCAATCCTTGAAGGAAACCCAACCACTGGAGTGTCGGAGAGACTCATTTGTAGACTTTGTTGGAGCTTTCAGGATGATCCTTTCATCAGCACAAGAGAGACATATATACCGTATTCACCTGAATCTAAGACGACCTTTTTTTCCAAATTTTCAGCTTTAAATATCAAGAGTCGTCTTACATTCGAATACGAAGTATATTTAAGCATTTAATCAATGGTTTTTACAACAAATGGTATATTAAACAATTCACAACAGTAAATTCAAGTACGTACATAAAGACATGAAATAAACAAATAGTAATAACAATAAGAAAAACATGACGGGAATAATAATTATTTAGACTAATAATCATCGTCGACGATCACAACACAGACGACGTACTTTCATCTTGCACGTAATGCCAACCGCAATGTCAAAACAAATGAGAGCGGAAATCATTGGGATTCCCCTTTCAAACGACGCACCGCGATTCACTAAGTGTGACAGTAATTTTGAGTTGTGCATTCTTGATTTAAATGCACAACCCTTAAGTTAAAATGACAGATCATGTTGAAGTACGTGGCACGAGTGCAAAGGGAATGTTAACAAAGGAATTAGACGGAGCTAAGATACAAATTTTAAGCTGATCGTGATAAATTACGCCGAAAAAACTAATAACTGTGATGCGAGTAGAAAGTTCGGTGTATCTGAGGCAAATGTGCGTCGATGGAAACTCTCAAAACAGGAACTAGAAAAAGCCAAAGCCACAAGGAAGTCGCTCAGTGGTCCAAAATTAGGCCGATTTCATGGCACAGAAGAAGAAGTAGTCAAGTTTGTGCGCACCATGAGGAAGAACGGTATGCCTGTTTCGACTGAAAGTATTATACTTAAAGCTAATGAAATTACTAGAGGACTTAATATATCATTGCAAGAATTCAAGTCCAGCAGAAGTTGGTGCATGAGAATGATGCGACGAAATAATTTTTCTTTACGGCGACGAACTTCACTGTGTCAGAAATTGTCAGAAGGCTATGTAGAAAAACTTCTCGCTTACCAAAAATACGTAATTGGACTTAGAAAAACCAATAATTACCTTTTGAGCCAAATAGGAAATGCCGATGAAACTCCGGTTTTCTTCTACATGCCATCTAATTATACTGTGAACGAAAAAGTCCATCCTAATTAAAACTACAGGCAACGAAAAAATGCGAGTCACGGTAATGTTGGCGGTTTTAGCATATGGGACTAAATTACCACCATATGTGATTCTAAGGCGGAAAACAATGCCTAAGAAACATTTGCCAAGTGGAATAATAGGTGTCAAGAAAAGGAATACCTGAGGAATGACATCGCAACTTCAAGTTTTAGATGTTGCTGTCAATAAGTGTTTTAAAAATAATTTAAAGGTTTTGTATTCTGAGTGGTTACAGAGTGGAACTCACACTTTAACACCAAAAGGAAATCTTAAGAAACCTGAAGTTGCAATGCTCTGCCAATGGATCAAGGCATCGTGGCAACAAATAAATGCAAAAGTAATAGTGAAAGGATTTAAGAAATGCTGCTTATCTAATGCCATGGATGGGAGTGAGGATGATGTTTTGTGGGAGACTGATGATGAAGTTGAGAGTGATAAAGATAGTGAGCATGAGGAAAATAGTGAAGGTTGCATAGACAGTGATGATGACTAACACAATAAAATGATTTTATGCAGCACTTGGATTGAAATGTTTTTTTGTTGTCCTGAAATGAGTATATTCTTTCAATGTATTTACTTTATTTTTAATGTTATCTTAAAATGAATGCTACCATTTAATTTATTTGAAAACCTGAATGGTTGTATTTGTAATGCGATCTTATGATTTTAAAATGTTAAAAGACAATGACATTCAAGAAAAATATAAGAGAAAATAAATATTTCACAAGATTTATAATTTTTGTAGTCATGAAGGTCAATTTGAGCTTTTTTCTATTTTGGAATCATCAAAATGGGGGGTCGTCTTGGATTCGGGTGAATACGGTATATAGGGTGTGCCAAAAGTTCGAGTACAGAGGACATCTTTGTTATTTTGCAGAAAAACGAAAAAGTGTAAGAGACCAAAGTTGTTTGCAATAGGCTACTTTTTGGCTGAAATGTTGAAATTTTTCGTCTAGGACCTTCCTTTCAGCCACTACACTCTTGGCTAATCAGTGGTAAAGTGGCTGTGCAGGTGTGGAACATAACGGAGCGAGGAGAGGGCTGTGTGAAGAGGAGATACAACACAGAAGAATAAAAGACCGATAACTCCTGCAGCAGTGTTTATTGCACATGTACAATAAATGTTCAAACTGGTAACCACACTGGCATGCACACATTTTGATTCGTTTCCTCAAGCTTTTCCGGACACGTTGCAATGTTTCCGGAGTAATTTCTGCGCATGCTGTGCAGATGTTCTCCTGTAGTTCTTCAAGGCTTCTGAGCCTGTTGCGATAAACCACTGATTTCAAGTGGCCCCAAAGGAAGAAATCAAGGGGCATAATGTCAGAAGTACGTGGCGGCCACTCCACTGGGCTCCTTCGTCCGATCCATTTTCCCGGCAGAAATGAATCTAATCATCTGCGCACCGCATGGGAGAAATGAGAAGGAGTGCCATCCTGTTAGAAGTAAAATTTCCGACGCTTGTCTAGTGGCATTTCATCCAAGAAAGGCAGCAAATTGCTTACTAGGAGACGAAGGTAACCGTCATCTGTCACTCGTTCATGTAAAATGACAGGCCCCAAGATTTTGTCACCAAGAATTCTGCACCACATGCTGATCCGTGGATCAGTTTGATAGTGACCATCTTGAACTGCGTTGGGATTGGTATCCGACCAGTACACGAAGTTGTGTCTGTTCACAGAACCATTAAGGTGGAAGCTCGGTTCATCGCTGAACAGAATATCCCCCTCCAGGATTCTTAGCACTTGCTGGGTCCGCTGAAACCACTCACAAAATTCCACCCGTCTCTCTGCATCGTCTCCGTGCAGATGTTGAACAAAGTGTGTTTTGTACGGGTGGAATCTGTTCTTGGCAAGAATCTGCTGGACATAACTTCTGCTGACCCCAATTCCATGGGCAATTTTACGGGTGGATCGTCGAAGACTGGTGGCAACTTTCGTGAGAACAGCCAGGGTGTCGTCAACCATAGTAGCACTTCACGGCTGCCCCGCACGAGATCTGTCATTCACGCTTCCAGTTTCCCTGAAGCGATTGAAAGTATTGCGTATCATGTTCACTGATGGGCGTGGTTGCTCCGGATGGCGACGGTGATACTCCTTTGCTGCTCCGCGAAGACTCATGCCAGAAGCGTAGAGAATCGCCATTTCAATTTTATCACGTGCAGTGTACATTTCCTCACCTGCACTCGCAAACCGCCACTTGAAAACTGCATTTTTTTCAGTCTGTGTCGGTTTCTTTATCTTAAAATAACAACAACAATAACAATAATAATAACAATTTGCAGTAAACAGTGTGCCATAAACAATGTGCAATAAACACTGCTGCAGGAGTTATCAGTATTTTATTCTTCTGGGTTGTATCTCCTCTTCACACAGCCCTCTCCTCGCTCTGTTATGTTCCACACACGCACGGCAACTTTACCACTGATGAGCCAAGAGTGTACCGGCCTAAAGGAAGGTCCTAGATGAAAAATTTCAACATTTCAGCCAAAAAGTAGCCTATTGCAAACAACTTTGGTCTCTTACACTTTTTCGTTTTTCTGCAAAATAACGAAGATGTCCTATGTACAGTGGTGGACATAAAAACTGCACACCCTTGCGAGCGCTCCACCGAAATTTCAGTGAACTACTAGTCTCGAACGACCTGTCACGCGATATGGCAACAGAGATGGTAGAGGAGGGGGTGAAGGGTCTTCTTCCTCTCCCTCTCCCTCCCCCCCCCCACTTTACGGTTCTCTCCTAGCTCTTAAGGATCGGATATTTTCCCTCAAGATAATGAATGCTTTTGAATTCAGTAGCGCTTACTTTCCCCATTGCGGTAACACGTGAATGAGTGTCAGATATAATTCTTTTCATTTCAAAATTAGTTAGAATCGAGACACGAACTCCGGAGTTTAACATACGGACGTCAAAAAGAACGATGTTTATTTTTCCATTCAAGATTAAATTAATTAAATTCCGAGTTAGCAGAAATATTTATTAGGAGTCGAAAGGAATACACATTTCAACGCCTTAACAATGAGAAATGTTTAGTTGCGACTACTTCACGTATTATTTCATTGCTTCGACGCCCAATATCTGTTTATGAATGCTATAAGTTGAATTTGAACAATATCTTTATTCATTTACATAGGAGGAAGATTTTGGTCAGTTATATGACGGGATGCCTAGCACTTAGGTAAGCAATTTTAAAAAATAACAAAGTATAGAAAGCTACGAAAAACGTAACATTTCAGGAATTAAGTGAGAAACTATTAAATTTAAGTTTATGAATTATGTGTAACCAAAAGTTAAGTAAATAACTTTAATAAACGAAACATTTTTTAAACGATAAAATTACTAGCATTCTTAAATAGGAATTACCGTATTTATTCGTGTACCCCGCGCACATTATTCCCGAAACGCCGGGGAAAAAAGGGGGTCTTACACGAGGATTTCTGATCAGGTTATATAAATTGTGAGTATCGATAGTAAATTCTCTGCAATATGATTGCATCTACGTTTATATTCGTAAAAGACGTCGAATTCTACGAAGTATACGCGTATTTATACGTCCAAGCAAACGTGTAAGTTGCGCCAACGCTGCTGGCAAAAACTCGCAAAAGTAGGCGGAGAGAATACGCCGACTAACTGATAACTATAGTTCAATGACTACTGAGTGTTTGCCATTTAGTTTCAAGTTCGGTCCTTTTCCCTCATCCACTTCAAGGAATTCCGAATGGTGAAATTTTGTTGCGAATGAAAGATTTCATCGTTCGAAAGCAAGAAGGAAATCCACATCTCAAGTGTTAGGACTTGTTTGTTCCTACCAATATTTACTCACGAGACGATACGCAAAAAAACTCTCCATCCGTGTAGGGAAGTTCTTTTCCTTTTGTGTCGTTGAACAATCAAAACCTTGAATCTTTACTTCATTTTATATTTTAAATGAAATTATAACAACCTAACTAAACTTTTTTTTAAAAATAACTCCATTTGATCTGTGGACAATAAGGTCGTTGGAGCAAAACCACAAGAACCTCCTTTTCTGTGGAAGCACTGCATGTGGTAAATAAGAGCCACCTTGAGAAAAACTTGAGATAACTCTATGTTCTTCCAAGAAATACCGCTCCCATTATCCATGAGTACACTTTTTGCCACTCACTCCCCATTGCTTGCTACCTGCAACCTTTCTACCCATCTACGAACTCTTGTCGGCATCTCCCACAGGCTCCCAAACCCGTCCCCACCCCTTTATCCTAACCCACCCCTGCCTTGCCTTCCAGAAATGATTCCTATTGTAAACTTGTGTGTCCACTTTCAACGGACACCTCACAAACCCTAATCACCTTTTCTTTTAAAGCGACCTTTTGCCCCCATAGTGATCTCCCGCAGCCAGGGGAAAAACCGACGAATCGTAGACTAAAAGCTTGTGTGCAAACGATGAATTTTTGTCAGGATGATCGCCGGAAAGGAACCCCTGTAGCCGTGTTGGATATTTACGCCTGTGTTGAGCATTCACTCTCGCTCGAGACTACCTTGCGTTCACTAGTGATTTTATCGTTTAAAAAATGTTTCGTTTATTAAAGTTATTTACTTAACTTTTGGTTACACATAATTCATAAACTTAAATTTAATAGTTTCTCACTTAATTCCTGAAATGTTACGTTTTTCGTAGCTTTCTATACTTTGTTATTTTTTAAAATTGCTTACCTAAGTGCTAGGCATCCCGTCATATAACTGACCAAAATCTTCCTCCTATGTAAATGAATAAAGATATTGTTCAAATTCAACTTATAGCATTCATAAACAGATATTGGGCGTCGAAGCAATGAAATAATACGTGAAGTAGTCGCAACTAAACATTTCTCATTGTTAAGGCGTTGAAATGTGTATTCCTTTCGACTCCTAATAAATATTTCTGCTAACTCGGAATTTAATTAATTTAATCTTGAATGGAAAAATAAACATCGTTCTTTTTGACGTCCGTATGTTAAACTCCGGAGTTCGTGTCTCGATTCTAACTAATTTTGAAATGAAAAGAATTATATCTGACACTCATTCACGTGTTACCGCAATGGGGAAAGTAAGCGCTACTGAATTCAAAAGCATTCATTATCTTGAGGGAAAATATCCGATCCTTAAGAGCTAGGAGAGAACCGTAAAGTGGGGGGGGGGAGGGAGAGGGAGAGGAAGAAGACCCTTCACCCCCTCCTCTACCATCTCTGTTGCCATATCGCGTGACAGGTCGTTCGAGACTAGTAGTTCACTGAAATTTCGGTGGAGCGCTCGCAAGGGTGTGCAGTTTTTATGTCCACCACTGTACTCGAACTTTATATATATATATATATATATATATATTGTTACACGTTTGCGGGTAGCGAAATGATCGATGGAAATGACGTCAAAGGTAGCCTCTATAAGTCTTGTTTTATTTTTTTCTTTCAATTTAGTTGATACACCGTATTTCAGCGCCTCTTCTCAATGCTTTTCTCCCTTCCTTCCCCTCTCCACTCGGGCTCGCTCCACCTTCTTCCTCTCTCCACTCGTTGCGCCGCCTTGCCGATGTCCGAATTGTCCCAACTCTCCTTAACACTCAGTGCCAGCCCTCGAACCTTCTGGAGCCTTCTTCGCGCCGTTTTTCTCGAGGCTTCGGGAGGCGTCGACGCTCCTCTCGCCGATGGTCTCGTTAAATGGGTCGGTCTGCTGCCTTGCCGCTTGCCACTATACACACACACACACAGTAGAACTCAGTTATAACGGCATTCAAGGGGCTGGAAATTTATTGTTGTTATAACCGAGGTGCACAGGAACATAGAATTCTATTGTTACGAATACCCCACATTTATGCGAAATTTCATCCATACAGCACCTCTAAGAGTGCATTTATATGAATTTCATTGTTTAAATTTTTTTAATTTTTAACAGTCACAGTAATAAATATTTCTAAAATTTTCATTGTTATTTACCACCGAGACATTATTTCTTAACCCTGGTAAAAATTTCAGCTTCCTGGATCTACAGAATGTACATAAACATTAGTCAATTTGTTAAACATTTGAGAATTTATTACGGCCGAACGAATAAAAATTTTCAAATTTCTATATTCCCGTTTTCATTATTTGGCGAATTCTACAGGTAGAAAACATTTCAGCTTGATAGCCCATTTAGAAATACCTAAACCATGAAATGTTAGTAAAATTGTTTATAATTTTTACCGGCCAAGAAATTGAACATTGGTGCAATTTTCCAATTATTCTTCCGATTATTTTTCTAGTTTCACCTATGTATTAAATTCTAGCTCTCCAGCTATTGTGGTTTGGGCCTGACATTAGTATCCTCCTATCATTCTATAAGCACTCTTCTTACAGAGGAGGATATACGATATAGGATACTGGCGAACGTGTGCTTGCATTCTGCAAGCATTTTCTCTCACCTGAAAGTAAAAATAAAAGCCGAAAAATTACTTTCGATGCATAAGTTCGCATCTCGGCTCCGAATTACGTGTTTTTCTGTTTCGAAAATATTGGGTTAAAAACAACCCCTAAAATTTATAATTATAATACATTTATGGGTTTTTATCATTTGTTACGCATACCCCACATTTATATGAAATATCATCCACGCAGCACCTCTAAGGGTGCATTTATATGAATTTCATTGTTTAAATTTTTTAATTTTTAACAGCCACAGCAATAAATATTTCTAAAATTTTCAATGTTATTTCCCACCGGAACATTATTTCCTAACCCTGTTAAAATTTTCAGCTTCCTGGATCTACAGAAAGTACATAAACATTAGTCAATTTGTTAAAAATTTGAGAATTTATTACGGCCGAACGAAGAAAAATTTTCAAATTTCTATATTCCCGTTTTCATTATTTGGCAAATTCTACAGGTAGAAAAAATTTCAGCTTGATAGCGCATTGAGAAATACCTAAACCATAAAATAGTTTATAATTTTTACCGGCCTAGAAAATAAACATTGTCGCAATTTTCCAATTATTCCTCCGATTATTTTTCTCGTTTCACCTATGTATTAAATTCCAGCTCTCCAGCTATTGTAGTTTGGGCCAGACATTAGTATCCTCCTATATCCTATATATCATTCTATAAGCACTCTTCTTACAGAGGAGGATATACGATATAGGATATAGGAGGATACTATACTTGGAGAGCTGCAGTTTAATACCGCGGTGAACAAAGAAAAATAATCTGAGGAATAATTCCAAAATTGTAACAATGTGCATTATTTTGGCCGCTAAAAATTATAAACCATTTTACTAACATTTCGTTGTTTAGGTATTTCCAAATGCGCTATCGAGCTGAAGTTTTTTCTACCTGTCTGGCCCAAACTACAATAGCTGGGGAGCTGCAATTTAATACCGAGGTGAATAAGAAAAATAATCGGAGGAATAATTGCAAAATTGTAACAATGTGCATTATTTTGGCCGCTAAAAATTAAAAACAATTTTACTAACATTTCGTGGTTTAGGTATTTCCAAATGCGCTATCGAGCTGAAATTTTTTCTACCTGTAGACTTTGCCAAATAATGAAAACGGGAATATAGAAATTTAAAAATTTTTATTCGTTCGGCCGTAATAAATTCTCAAATGTTTAACAAATTGACTAATGTTTGTGTACTTCAATTAGAGCCAGGAAGCTGAAATTTTTAACCAAGTTTGGAAATAATGTTCGGTGGAAAATAACATTTGAAATACTTATATTGTGGCTGTTAAAAATTCATAAATTTTAAACAATGAAATTTTCATAATTGCATTTCTAGAGGTGCTATATACATGAAATTTTGCAGAATTGTGAGGTATTCCCAAGAAATGCTGAAAACCTATAAATGTATTATAATTATAAATTTTAGTGGTTGTTTCTACCCCAATATTTTCGAAACAGAAAAACACGTAATTCGGAGCCGAGATGCGAACTTATGCATCGAAAGTAATTTTTGGGTTTTATTTTTACTTTAAGGTGAGAGAAAATGCTTGCAGAATGCAAGCACACATTTACTTGTATCGTATGTCCTCCTCTGTAAGAAGAGTGCTTATAGAATGATAGGATATAGGAGGATACTAATGTCTGGCCCTAACTACAATAGCTGGAGATCTGGAATTTAATACATAGGTGAACCGAGAAAAATAATCGGAGGAATAATTGGAAAATTGCGACAATGTTTAATATCTTGGCCGGTAAAAATTATAAACTATTTTACTAACATTTCATGGTTTAGGTATTTCTAAATGCGCTATCAAGCTGAAATATTTTGAACCTGTAGAATTCGCCAAATAATGAAAACGGGAATATAGAAATTTGAAAATTTTTATTCGTTCGGCCGTAATAAATTCTCAAATGTTTAACAAATTGACTAATGTTTATGTACTTTCTATTGGTCCAGGAAGCTGAAATTTTTTACAGGGTTAGGAAATAATGTCCCGGTGGTAAATAACATTGAAAATTTTAGAAATATTTATTATTGTAGCTGTTAAAAATTAAAAAAGTTTAAACAATGATATTCATATTAATGCACCCTTAGAGGTGCTGCATGGATGAAATTTCGCATAAATGTGAAGTATTCGTAACAAATGATAAAAACCTATAAATGTATCATAATTGTAAATTTTAGGGGTTGTTTCTACCCCAATATTTTCGAAACAGAAAAACACGTAATTCGGAGCCGAGATGCGAACTTATGCATCGAAAGTAATTTTTGGGTTTTATTTTTACTTTAAGGTTAGAGAAAACGCTAGTATTGTATATCCTCTGTAAGAAGAGTCGATATAGAATGATATCCTCCTCTGTAAGAAGAGTGCTTATAGAATGATACGATATAGGATACCAGTGAACGTGTGCTTGCATGCTGCAAGCATTTTCTCTCACCTGAAAGTAAAAAGAAAAGCCTAAAAATTACTTTCAATGAATAAGTTCGCATCTCGGCTCCGTATTACGTATTTTTCTGTTTCGAATATATTGGGGTGATAACAACCCCTAAAATTTATAATTATAATACATTTATAGGTTTTTATCATTTGTTACGAATACCTCACATTTATGCGAAATTTCATCCATGCAGCACCTCTAAGGTTACATTTATGAATTTCATTGTTTAAATTTTTTAATTTTTAACAGCTACAATAATAAATATTTCTAAAATTTTCAATGTTATTTACCACCGGGACATTATTTCCTAACCCTGTAAAACATTTCAGCTTCCTGGACCAATAGAAAGTACATAAACATTAGTCAATTTGTTAAACATTTGAGAATTTATTACGGCCGAACGAATAAAAATTTTCAAATTTCTATATTCCCGTTTTCATTATTTGGCGAATTCTACAGGTTCAAAATATTTCAGCTTGATAGCGCATTTAGAAATACCTAAACCATGAAATGTTAGTAAAATTGTTTATCATTTTTGCCGGCCAAGACATTAAACGTCTCAATTTTCCAATTATTGCTCCGATTATTTTTCTCGATTCACCTATGTATTAAATTCCAGCTCTCCAGCTATTGTAGTTTGGGCCAGACATTAGTATCCTCCTATATCCTATATCGTATATCCTCCTCTGTAAGAAGAGTAGGCACTATGAAGCTGTAATTTTTTCCACATGTAGAATGTGCCAAATAATGAAAACGGGAGTGTAGAAATTTTAAAATTTTTATTCGTTCGGACGTAATAAATTCCTAAATGTTTAAAAAATTGACTAATGTTTATGTACTTTCTGAAGATCCAGGAAGCTGCGAATTTTAACAGTGTTACAAAATAATGTTATGGTGGTAAATAACATTTAAAATTTTAGAAATATTTATTCCTGTGGCTCTGAAAAATTAATAAAATTTAAACAATGAAATTCATATAAATGCACTTCTAGAGGTGCTACATAGACGAAATTTCGAATAAATATGAGGTATTCCTAACAAATGATTAAAACCTATAAATGATTTATAATTATAAATTTTAGGGGTTGTTTTTACCCCAATATTTTCAAAACAGAACAACACGTAATTCGGAGCCGAGATGCAACCTTAAACGTTGAAAATTATTTTTCGGGTTTTATTTTTCCCTTTATGTGAGAGAAAAAGCACAATCACTAGTATATGATATCATACTATATCGACTCTTCATGCCGAGGATATATATATATATAGGAGAATACTAATGTCTGGCCCAAACTACAATAGATGGAGAGCTGCAATTTTCAGCAATCGTCGATGTCATGGAGAAACCGCCAGAAAAATTGAGATCTCATACCTAGGTGTCATGGGTTCGACTCCAGAAATTCCTGAATTTCCATTTTTTCCCATAAGATAAGCATTGCGGCATATTTGAAAATTTATTTATGGCACTTTCCGATAAGGTAGAGAATTCAAGCTTGGAGGGTTGTTAGACACCCAGGAGATCTATAGGGAACCGTTATCACTTTAACCGCAAGTGTCCTGGGTGCGACTCAGGATTACCCAGTATGTCTCCCATAAGAAAGCATGGAAAAAATGAATTCCTTCATATAGACGAAGCAAAGAGGAATAAATAAATGATATTTTCAGGGTTTGTAGATGTGATGAGTATATCTCCATAGTTTTTGACAACTCCTGCGTAGGTGTCACCGGTTCGATTCCAGGTAGCCTCCAATTTGAGATTATTTCCCAAAAGGAAAGCATTGAAATAGGTGCAGGGCTTTTTTGCATTTAGAATTTTTTGTGGGCTTTTAGTCTTTTTTATTAAATGAGAGAAAATGCTTGCAGAATGCAAGCACACTTTCACTACTATCGTATATCCTCTGTAAGAAGAGTCGATGTAGAATGATATATGGGATATATATAGGATATTGGAGGATACTAATGTCTGGCCCAAACTATAACAGTTGGAGAGCTGGAATTTAATACCGAGGTGAATAAAAAAAATAATCGGAGGAATAAGTGTAAAATTGCAACAATGTTTATTTTCTTGGCCGTAAAAAATTATAAACTATTTTACTAACATTTCATGGTTTAGGTACTTACAAATGGGCTACGAAGCTGAAATTTTTTCAAGTGGTAGAATTTGTCAAATCATGAAAACGGGAATATAGAAATTTGAAAATTTTTATTCGTTCGGGTGTAATAAATTCTCAAATGGTAAACAAATTGACTAATGTTTATGTTCTTCCTGAGTATCCAGGAAGCTGAAAAATTTAACATGGTTAGGAAATAATGTTCCGGTGGTAAATAACATTGAAAATTTCGGAAATATTTATTGTTGTGGCTGTTAAAAATTCATGAATTTTAATCAATGAACTTCATATAAATGCACTTCTAGATGTGTTATATCGATGAAATTTTGCATGAATCTACGTTACAAATACTATAATTATATTGTTTTATAATTATAAATTTTGGGGGTTGTTTTTACCCTAATATTTTCAAAACAGAAAAACACGTAATTCGGAGCCGAGATGCAAACTTATGAGTTGAAATTATTTTTTGGCTTTTATTTTTACTATAAGGTGGTAGAAAATGCTTGCAGAATGCAAGCAGATATTCACTATTATAGTATATCCTCCTCTGTAAGAAGAGTGCTTATAGAATGATATGATATAGGATATATATAGGATATATATAGGATATATATAGGATATACGAGGATACTAATGTCTGGCCCAAACTACATTAGTTGGAGAGCTGAAATTTAATACATAGGTGAATCTAAAAAAATAATCGGATGTTCCGGTGGTAAATAACATTGAAAATTTCGGAAATATTTATTGTTGTGGCTGTTAAAAATTCATTAATTTTAATTAATGAAATTCATATAAATGCACTTCTAGATGTGTTATATCGATGAAATTTTGCATGAATGTACGTTACAAATGCTATAAATATATTAATGTTTTATAATTATAACTTTTGGGGGTTGTTTAAACACCTAGCCGTATACGAGCTATGGCCCGCTTTGCTCCTTTAAAACCTAAACGTACGATAACTCGCGGGATATTCGCCGGAGTCACTTAAAATTTTTCTGCAGCTTATACAAACATTGTACACGCTGACAAACCAATTAAATAGTAGATATATCTTATTCAGTTGTTGTTAAAAATAATTTTCTGCAAGGCTGCATCGTAAAAATATCCCGAAAATAGTCTCTGACTAACTTACATTCTGTTATGGATAAAGAAAAATGTCTCCTGTGAAATGTAGAAGAAGGATTCAGCTTTAATTATTTACAAGATTCATTCTGATATCTTGCTTCGTTTTCCTGATACTAACTTAGATGTTTGAAGAGAGCTGAAATTGTTGACGTTTCGCGACCCTCTTTGTGCCTTTCAATGCTACTTGGAAGTTTCGCGGCAGTCTGTTTATTCTGCTATGCATTATCTTACTTTGATAAATAAATGTGCTTGCAGTATGCAAGCAACTTTTACTCGTATCCTATATCCTCCTCTGTAAGAAGAGTGCTTATAGA
The DNA here is from genome assembly GCA_036926305.1 of Uropetala carovei. Classification (NCBI taxonomy): domain Eukaryota; kingdom Metazoa; phylum Arthropoda; class Insecta; order Odonata; family Petaluridae; genus Uropetala; species Uropetala carovei. The sequence continues at coordinate 3,652,057 of JAXCHB010000037.1, read as the reverse complement.
GTGATATGGTGATAAAAAATTTGGGGAGAGGGGGTGCTTAGTTCAGTAATTATTTTCCCTTAAGTTTACACGTAATTTTTGTTTTTTCAGAGTACAAGGTTTTTTCCCTTCATTCATCAAATTACCAAAATATGGACCGATTTTCTACATTTTGCTTTACTCGACGGTTAATACTGTGTACTATCATATTCTTGCAATTTTTACATGTTAATTGGGTCGAAGTTTTAGATTCACTTAATCCATTGAAATTCAATGGGCACTTCCACTAATAAATTTCTAAATAGAAATATTTTGAGGAACTATCTAAAATTTGAGTAAGTTAGTGTAAAACATCTTAACCTGATTAGAAATGAAATGCAGAGTTCACGATTTTAAAAATTTATTCCTAGTCAGGAAATTAAAAAGAGCAAGAAAATTCGATAACATCAGAAGTACTTATTAAAAATAAAGATGCAGAAGAGAAAACAACCCAATTGCTCATTCTTATGTAATCCTGGATTAATACCCATCCAACAATAAAAAGTAAGAAAGATAGCTCCAAACTTTCCTTGTAAGATTATTCACAGACTGAACACATCCAAATGAGCGATGTTCGTGGTTAGCTATCATACTGATAATGACTTTGTAGAATGAAAAGTAGACACCTCTCACAATCAAGAGTCCTGACTCAAGCACGTTTAAACACGAGTTTCCAAAATTTGATCCTGTGATATCACAAAAGATGGCTATCATTGTAAAAATATTGTATTACATTGTTTTTTATCCTTCTGTAGCTTAAAGACTGCAGAAACCTTATAAGCATTTCACTAAAAAGTGTCAATTTATGGACTCAGTCTTATCAATTGAGACCATCAATGTCGTTTGGTATGCTTTAAGTAGGAGGGTGGGCATCAGGAGCTGCAGGTCATACCTCAAGAGCCGCAGGTGGCCAACATCTGTTCTTTGCAATATCACTTGAGAATCCACTCACATAATTAAGTTAACCTTGTATCATAGTTTGTTGTTACATAGTTGCAACGCCTTTAAGCATTGCCTCTGCTACTGCTGTTGATAATGTTATGATGTCTTGTGCAAATACCTTATTTAATTGAGGACTCCTGCTAGGTACAGTAGAACCTCATAAACCCGGCAACCTCGGGGCCTAGCATTTGCCGGGTTTTTGAAAATTTATAAAAAATCCTTAAGTGATGTACATTTTTGGTAATTGATTATATAATTCAAATGATGAATAGCAATTTAAAGGGAACCCATTATCAATAAAGACTATTGCTTATACATGCACAAAAACGAGGAATTATAAAAGAACCATTAAAAAGTAAATAACGAATGTGAAATAAAGCGTATATCTAATACACATTTACAACATTATTTTCATCACACATTATTCTAAGAATTTTTTTTAAACAGATCAGTCTAACTAGCTTGCTTCATGCATTTTGATTTTTCCTTCATAAGTTTATCTTATATTCGATACAAATACGTAATCTCTTGAAAATCAATGCAAGAGCGTTGTTCTAAAACAGATATTGTATCTGTGACCAACTGTATACAGCGATCTATTGAAGGTTTGTCCTTAACTATCTCTTGATCATCGTCACTTTCATTTTCTTCATCTTTTTCATGCTCAGGTTTCAAAACCATGTCCACTATTTCGACTATTTCACATCAGTTACCTGAAGTACGACAGGCGCATCATTGTCGATATCAACTCAGTTTTCACTGTTTTTGCTATTGTGAAAAGTTTTTGCTTGCTGTATCAGCATTATGCCTAAAATAGATACACCTTCACTTCTTCGCTGACGAAACCACTCAAACATAACCTTATCAACAATATTTACCCAGGACGTGTAGTGTTTTATGGCTACACATAGCTTAAGGTGTATCACACTCTGCATAAAAGTACATAAAAGTATCTTTTTCAAGTTTTCTTAGTAACACCACTTTTTTTTCAATCGTGAGATTTTTCTGTTTACGTTTTGTAACACCACTTACGGGTTGTATTCTTTTTTTGAAGTCACGTCAAAATAAAATTTAACAAAAGTACTAATTGCATTAACAAAAAACAATTGCTATCGCCATGAATCTAAACATGTGGTTCTAATGAGGTAAACGAAACTGAAAATAGATAAGCGTACATCATTTAAAATAATTTCTCGAGTATTAGGATTTTTTACATATAACTTTCGAAAACATGCCGAGTTTTTGAGAATGCTGGGTTTTTGAATGCCAGGTTTATGAGGTTCTACTGTATATCAGAGTGGCATCCGTTTAATATTCCTTTGTGATGAGTTGAGCTTCACCTTGCCCTTATTTAGCTTAATTTTTAACACTAATTTTCATCATTTATTGTTTATTTTAAATACATTGGTTAATAAGAAATGGTAATTGTAGCACCTAGCATATCCATGACAAATACACAATACAGTATTTTTAGAAAAACTTAATTAGCGAAAAATTGGAAGGAGATACATTTGATAATTTATCATTGGAGAGGTAAAAGCCATTTTCCTAATAGTCAGCGAGTAAATATTCTGGTGTTTCATTTAGGAGTTATAATGATTTAAAGAGCAGTAATTTGTTTTCCCTTTTAACGGCCAATCCAGGGGCCTGATAAAATTGATCAGTAGGCTGGATTGGTATGTAAGCCAGAGTTTGTGCATCCCTGCCATAGAAAGAATATAACATTGTTTTATAATGGCAAACTTTTACCATCAGTGCTTATAGAAAGATTTAATAAACTGCAACAGTTTGCTTTCAAGCAAAATGAAGAGTTATCTGATGGCTGGGCTATGAGGGTGCAGTTTCTTCTGTAGAAATGACTAATATGTTAAGTACAACCTGAGAAATAAACTGGTAAATAACCACTGCTTTTATTTGATTCATCCCTTAAAGTTGTTTATTTTTAGACTTCATATCTTTTTCCTTGTTTTGATACACATGTAATCAATATGTGACTTAGAGTTGTCTTGGAATTGTTTTATTAATACAAAAGAAGAATATATCACTTGTTCATGAGCTGAGATTTTTATAACTTTTTTGGCTCTGAAATTGTTTTAATTATAGTTTTTATTTTACTTTCAGGTTCTAACATTTTTACAGACATGAATACTTCTCTAAGCATGAAAAAGAGCCGTTTTCCTGAAGACAAGAATATTTCCTGGTGTTATAAGATTGGTAGGAAAATCTAAATTCTAACCATACTGTATAATGAATTATTGACTGTGTCTAAAACAAAAATATTAAAAGTTTATAATTTGTTTAAAAATTGCCATAAAAATGAAAATTATTTTTTCATTGAGCCAATTCTGAAAATACAGGTGTCTTGTATTTTAGGATGACTTTGAAATTATGTTGAAAAAGTTGTAAATGAAAGAAATATGTATGATGTACAAAATGGCATATAGTATTTACTTCCGTACATTGTTTTTTTCTGGCTGTTCTGAGCAGTACACAGTACTGACACCTTTTTTAAACAATCCTTTATTAAAAAATAAATAATCAATTTCAGCATTCATGGAAAAACATTTACTCGAAAAAATACAAAAAGCTAAAGAATATAAAGTTATTAAATTCTATAAACCGTGTTTCTTGGGCTATAAGATGAACCCCAGATTTTGAGGAGATTTTTCAAGAAAAAAAGTATTTTGGTTCACCAAAGCATTTAGTAAGGGCCATGTTGAGTATTATTTCTAGCAGTGATAGACAAGAAGGAAAACTACCGTATATACTAGAATAGGTCGATCACAACTTTTTTAACAAAAAATTTTGTTTTTTTTATTACCTCATGTATAAGTTGACCCCAGTTTTTCAGGTGTAGTAGAAAAAAATTTTTATATTCATTACGTGTTGATCCATTTAGTCCCACGTGAAGAATCCAAAAAGACAATTTGTTGCATCTCTATAATTCTTTGAATATCAAACTAACTATGTTGTGTCAAATAGCAGTGAAGTATTGCCATGTCTCTCTCAGTGCCACTGTATAACATCAAAAGTCACAAAATTGTATATGCCTTTCTAATAAATCGGATGACTTGGGATAGACTTAATATTTCATGCCGATGCTCCGTTAGAAGCTAATCTTTGTAAAGGAGAACAGTTTAGCAGCTTAAGGTTAAGAAAAAGAAACTTAACTACAATGTCAATTGTATTTAGTGAAGTTAATTATAGTTCACAAAAATAATTATACCTGAAGGAAATACAGCTAAATCCCTCAAGCATGATTTAAATATGGCATCCTCAATGATTTAAATGCCATGCAGTGCAGGCAGCTTTAATTTATTTTGCAGAAAATATACCAATTTAAAATTGGAAATATGATCTAAATTTATTGTCTTTGGTTATATATATTCAGACCATGAATGTTATATTTATAATATATTTTTTACTTACAATTTTATTCTTAGAAGTTGGATAATGTGTGATATACTTTGTTGCATGGGACGACACACACAGCAGGATTCCTTTGGCATTGCTTACACTTGTAGGATGTCTCTTTTCTTATTTCCTTCCTTGTGCATACAACACACTTCCTCATCCCAACTTTCCTCTTTCCTGAAGGGGGATTTTCTTCTAAGAAGTGATGCCCTGTTAGCCTTGTCACATCCGAGACAACCTGTCTTGGCCTTCCGTTTTTCTTCTCAACTCCACAGTCCAAATATTTCACAAATATCTCATCAATGAGTCTTATTCGAAATGATAGATGGTCTTTTTTATTGCCATTTTTGTAGAATAGGATGTTGTACCACACTCGAGTTTTTTTTCCTTTCCACTAGAAATGATTGAAGCAATTCGTCTTTCAAATCTGCCCCACCCATGTATTTATTATATTCTATTACGCAATCTGGTTTTTTCTCTACTTCCTTACTTCCTGTAATGACGGTAGACATCATGTCACTGTGTTTCGTTGTAATGACAGCCACGTCTCGCTTGTCCTTCCACGTCACTGCCATTATCTTCCCAAATTGTGCGCTAATTATTTCCCCTTTATTTAGTTACTTTTTCTTAAGTTTTTCTGGCATCCCTTTCCTGTTCAAGCGCACTGTGCCAACAGCATTGGTATGTCTATCTACTAGCCTTTGAAATAGATCAGGACTCGAACAGAAGTTATCCATATACACACACCTGCCTGTATCAAAAAAATTTTCACATAGGGCAAGAACAACCTTTGTAGATAATTAATCATTTTCTGATATATATTCACTTTCTATTACAGAACCTTTGCCATTATAAATTATAAAATTTAATAAATAACCAGAAGGATCACATAGTTCAAAAAACTTCATACTAAATCTAACAGCTATCAAAGGTAAATATGTACTGTCGCCAGGAAAGTCGGCCCTTCCACAATAACAGAGATTCTTTGACAGAAACTTCTCTGGCTGGAGAGTAAGCAGAATGAAATTTTAACTTAAAATACTTGACTATATATATTATTTTGTAAATTTTGGGGTAACGTTTTTCTATTTCCTTGTCGTCATTGTTCACAAAATGGAAAAATCGAGTAAGAAGAGAAAATCTTTCTGCGGTCATTACATTAGGTATAAATGGCGTTTCAAGATGTTTCCGAGTGAAATACATACTTATATTCGGCTTAGTAATAATTCTCATAAGGAGAAACATTCCTAAAAGAACTCTAATTTTGTTAGGAGTAGGATACCACTTTGAAAACTGAGACTTTCAAAACAGATTTGTTTTGGTTTTCTCTTTCTCCAAAAAAGACTGCATACCGATTGGTCTCGTCGACGATAAGTTTTATTAGGCCATCCTCAAAGAAATTTTCAAAATACTCGAGCGAACTATCACTTGAAATATTAATATTCACCTTGCTTTCACATTCACAATCAAAAGAAGAAACTACATTTGCACTGTCGATATCATTCCACTTAAAAATACGGGGAATCTGCTGCCCTCATTCTTCAAATTTGACACCAACACCTTCCTCATCTTCAAATTCACTTTCAGAAGTTAACAAATACCCTTCAGAACTATTACTCACAAAAGAAACAAAACTTTCGTCGACACTTTCTTCTTATTCCATGATATTTAGCACATCTACTTCAGAATACGTCTTACTCGTGGATGCCATGTTACTCAACTAGATGAGGGGGGAAAACCTAGGTAAAAAAATCTTTGTGTAAGGGGAAGTGCCCAATATTTATATAGGAAGGTTCAGTCATCCAAGGAGATTACGATCGTGTTTACTTTATGTCTAAAACTCGAAAAGCAATGGGTATAGGGCAGTGATGGGCAAACGACTGGTTGCGCTCCCAGAGCGCTCTTTGCTCTGACCTTGAGAGCGAAGAGCTGCGGAGGGGGAAACTTTTAGATAATTTTGACGTAAGAATTCTAGGTACAATAGTTCATACGTGGAAAAGGCGGTGCATTTGACAGGTAGTTGTAAGGTGCGTTACCAGTCGCTAGCGCTTCCCTTGCATTCCTGCAGTAGTCGCAGCCTGCTTCAAGAGGAACTAGTATTGTGTTCCGTGCGCTTCGGAAGCAGAGAATAAGAGCTTTCCAAAGCTGACCTCTCGTGTACACTTGCTGCAGCAGCATGATCTTGAGAAGTATGCTGCTATACTCAGCACACTTCGTAATGAATTTAACAAACGATTCGACGACTGGAATGGATTAGAAACAGAAATGAAAATCTTCGCCACACCATTTTCAAATTCACTCGATGGAAATGATGTCCCAATCGCACTGCAGTGCGAGTTTCTTGATCTTCATTGGGATGGTGAAATGAAGGACAAATATGAGAGAAGAACGAGTTTAGTGCAGTTCTACGAGAACTTTCAAAGGACACGTTTCCCGAACTGCACACGTTAGCGAGCAAAATAATATCTATATTTGGCACAACTTACATTTGCGAACAGCTTTTTTCTCTCATGAAACTAACGAGGTCCATAGGCAGGAACCGAGTCTCAGATGGATGCTATGCATCAAAAGTGCGCGATCTATAGTCCCGCGAATAAATGATTTGGTGCTACGTAGACGTAATCAAAGTAATGCGAGCACAATGTAATTTTCATCAAAATAAAATTCCATTGTAAAATTTACTTAAGGACTACATGTAAGTTTCTTTCCACTCTCATGCAATTTAAACACCCGCCAACCTTAAGCTTGCCTTCTGCGTCACGTCCTCGCCCCTCTCCATATCCTCCCTCTCGTTCTCCCTCCATTAGCTCCCCCTCTCGCTCAACGTTGCTCCCCCTTACGGTCGTGCTCTGAGCGTGCTCTTAGAGCGCTCTCTTGCCCATCACTGGTATAGGGGCTGTTAAAATTGACCCTGCACTGGACAACATATGTCATAATGCATGCTTGAGGGGTTAAGGAATGATGTATTTTTCACTAAATTGAGGTTTTCACTAAATGCTGGTTCACTAAATCCATGTTTTACTGTAATTATAATTTACAAAAGTAATACTAGTCTACAAAATTAATCAACCAATTAAAATAATTTTTATTCCATACATACTTCAGCTATCCTAAGTTAATCTGCTAAGCTTAGAGGTGGGTGTTGCCTCTCAGCCAATCACAGACAAGGTGTTTCTTTGTTTACTTATTGCACCTCAGTCTAGCTGCCGTTTCTTTGTCTTGCCGCTGTCATGTTACCAAATGTTACATTAACAAAAATTGCATAATTATTATCAAAGCATCTGAGTTCTACTTAGGATGACCAAATTATATAGTAACATTATTCTTTTGTAGACATAGATATTAAAATATTCAATATTTGTCAATAGTTTAAATGCAATAATAGTTTAAATTCCCTCAAATTTTAACAACTGTAGGGCAAATAACGTCATGGTACAGATGGAAAGGCATGATGTACCCATAAGACATTCTGCTACTATCACTGTGGTGGTAAATAACATCTAATAAAAAAATTACATCTTATAAACTTAAAGTGTATTCTTATTATTAAAAATGTTTATAATTGATAAATGCCCAATATTGTTAATGGCTCATAGGGTTTTTATTCTTGCTGGTAAATCAAAGGTGCAAGTTGACTTTCATATAAAAAGCCCACAAACATGATTCTAAACATAGGCCAACATCACAAATAGCATCTTTACTGTGCATTACCATCCATTTTCTGCAGACGGAGTATATCACTGTCTCGTGTATACTCTGAGCCAATATAGGCTATTACAATGCTCCAAATTCATAAGTTCAGGGCGGAATTTAAAGGTATTAGCACGTTAGGCAATTATGTTAAAATGCGCCTTTTTTGCTTGAAAATGGTTAGGTTAGGATTTTTTTAAATGTGCCTTTGCAGATTTTGCACCTTAGGCAATTGCTGTAAGATAAATGCAGAAATGCCTAAGTTACACAAGATATTTCAAAGAACTGTCCTGAAAAATGAGTGGGCCGAACTCTTCTATCTGTCTTCGTTCCTTCCTTCCCTCAAACTTACTCAGAACAAGTAAAACACTTTTCTTTGCCAAATAATTGTGAGGGTGTAGTTGGTTTGAAAAATATTTCTCAAGGAACTATGCAGCAAAAAATTGGCAATTTCCCTCCTATCTTTATGGTCCAATCCAATGTTTAACTACTCCTCAGGTCTATTTACTTTCTGAATTTATCCTATCACAAACAAACTCAAAGTGAATGGCATCAACCTCTTTTCAAAGGGAATAAATCCCCTTTAGTTGCTACCTGTTTAATGACTGGCAATAGTCTGGAATCCCTTTCTGAAACGGATTCTTCTGGCATATGGAGCTGCTAAAAGTGTGAGGTAGGATGTTATTTTTATTTGGACACCTTCTAAGAAGTCAGGTCTAAGTTGCAAAAGGGAAAAAATCAGCAAATAACAGACAAAAGAGTATAATCTAATGAGATACTGAAACATCACAGTGGCATCAGCCATCTATTCAAGGTTAACCTTTTGCAGTCACGTGTTTAGTCTGATTTGGCAGTAGTTTGTGAGTCGAGAGTAACTTGATACATGTTTTGGAGGGTGAAAGAGGCTTGGGATTTGTAAATATTTTTCCGTGGCCTGCTTGCAATTGCATTTTCTTATGCCTCAGGAGCCCTAAATAAATTGGCTTATCAGTTTATCCTAAAGATAATTAGGTGAGTAATAGTGGAAAAGAAAAAAATCTGAGTGCAAGGGTTAATGGCAGAAATTCACAATGAAAAGTCAAAGTATTATAAATGTGTTTAGTTGTAAATAAATTAATTTTCAATATATGTCATGTTAAACAACATTTTTTTAATGCAAATGTGTTTTATTTGATAATTGTTTTATGAAAACTTTAAAGCTAAAAATTACCGTAAATTGGTTTTGATCGTTTACAATGAGGATCGATTATAACAAGCACTTTATCAACTGTTTTCAGCTCTTTTTATAGCAGGTGTTTAATGTAGCTGGTGCTTGGATTATGCAAGCATTTCAGCCTATTTTGAAAGCAACAAAGCAACACTAGGATTTTATTACTCTTAGAAAACAAAATGTCAAAGCACTTACTTTAAATAACTACAACAAATTTAAATGAATAAAACAATTCTTCAGAAGTACTTTTCTTCTTCAATCACTCACTCTGTCAATGTGACAATGCACAGCACTGACCATAGATGCCATTTCCGTGTGATTCTCCCATTTCCTCAATCCTGCTTCCCACTTACCTGAAAGGAGTATTTTTGAAGGTGATGTGCCTACTAGAGATCTGGTCTTGTTTTGCTAAGAGATCCAAATATCATGTGTTTGCAATGTAAATGATAGCATCGTACTTCCCTCTGCAGTTCTTGAGCTTTTCTTAGGATTCTAAATCTATTTGTTGAGTATTTACGAATGGTTTCTAGTCATATCAAAATGTATATAAGAAGATTTTTGGCTGTTTATCTGTGTAAGATCAAAGGATTAAATGAAAAACATTATAACTGAACTACACCACTTTTTTATGGATAATTAAGTTCAAAGAACTTAAAGACAATGACGGTTGAGACAAAAATTATCAACTTCACAGGCCCTAAATAAAAAAATTCAATGTGTCCAGCACATGACTTTCTCCATACAGAGCAGAGTTGGGAAAGTTCCAGATCCGGAACAAGGAACGGTTCCAAAATCGTTCTGGTTCATAGAACTGGAACGGAAAAAGTTATCGGAACCGGAGCAATGATGTCAAAATTTTGGTTTGGGGATGGTTTCAAAATGGTTTCCTTAAAAAAGAATAAATTATTATTAATATTTTTACATTTTTTAAAATGAAACCATGGACTTTTTAATTCCTACTATTATATTTGGCCCTTTTCAGGGCCAGATTTACTTCTCGGTCCCCATGACCCTTTTGTTGGAAAGTCAGACGCAGGTACTCAATTTCCTTCGACAGGCTCTCCTTGTCCGAAATGGACCTTTCTCATTTAATTAGGGTGACATTTTCCATTAAACCGAACTGAACCGAACTGCAGTCATTTTGCTGAACCGCGAACCGAACCGAAACCACTGATTAATTTTTCAATGAACCGAAAACCGAACCGTAATTTTCTCCAAAAGTGGTTCGGTTTTGGTTCTATCTCAATCCACAAAGTACGGACCAAGGAAAAGACCAGGAATTTCCATTGGAAAAACCAGCGGGTTTGCTTCAAAGGAAAGAGTGCCTATCTCTTTCCTCTCTGCTACAATTGTTATCCACAGATGACATTTATGGTGAGGGTTATGGGGACACCAACTGCGACAATATCCGGGTCAACCACTGTAGGCAGAAACTGACCAACAGAATATAGAAAGATCTTTATCTGAACGCGGGCAAAATGGTTGTTTTACAATGACCTAGAAGGGAGCCGTAATCCGCTTTCGTGCCGAAAGAAAAATCCATGCCCTTACCATCACCATCATCCCCTTCAGCATTGTAATTAGCAGACCTGAGAAAATATGCCCCGCTGTGTCTTTCTTAGAACACCGTTAACTCTCCTCATATCTTTTTCTTCAGAAAAATTCAAATTGTTGCTCTCAACGGCTTCAGCTTTCAACGACATCGTTCCTTTTCCAACTCTCGTGTGGTGTTCTTCTATGATAGGTATTTCCATTACTTGGTGGTTTATATTCCAGCAAAAACAGGCAAGGACTTAGGCGGATCCCTTGTATCGGAGGCATTCATTTCCCGCAGAATTCCTTGAATTATCTAAAGTGTGTATTTAAAATAATATTTTAGTAAACTTTATTTGAGACAAATAAAATTAATTAACATGTTAGTGTTATGTAAAGAGTGTCACTCTACATTTTATAATCGTTTGTTTTGAACCATAAGTGTCCACACTTCGTATATTGAATAATCTGCCCCGAACTGTCGATTAATTTTAAATTATTCTTGTAACATAATTTTACTATCATATTGATTTTTTGATTACTTTTCTAAGGTGGCAAAAGAAAAAATTAGCAATATATAATATGTTTTGAATCGAGCTAAAGTGTCTTTTTGAATTTATTATATAATAATAAGAATTAATAATCGAATTTATTAGAGTTTTACATATCATAAATTCATTCGGAGTAATATTTTATTCCATATTATTTGACCAATTAACTGATTAAAATATTTTATTTACATAAATTTATTATTGAAAGTTGGAAAAATTGAGACGCCGTGCATCATCACCATTGGAAAGCAAGAAACTGTCTACTTCAACAATTAAATCTATCATTCAATCAAGGAAATCTTAATAAGGGCTTACGGAAAAGAATTTTCCTAGACCCTTGATAAATATAGCAAACATTTTTTATTTTATTTGTTATAAATGAACCAAAGGAATAACGCTTTGTAACTTCCATTGTTTTTATTTCTCTTACGACCCGGGTTTCGACGTTACAATGCTATTGTCAGGTACAGATATGGTGAGAATAGAAAGTATATACAGAGAAATGGGTAGAGAGGGGGGGAGGGAGGGTAGTTTGTAAGACGGAAAGGAATGGATAGGAGGGAAAGGAGGAACCTATCTCATTGTCAGAGGGTTACTGCGGGGGGTAGGTTGTAAAGGGATAAAGGGGGAGGGGAAAGGAAAGGCTGGAGGAGGGAGACCATCACGGGAGGGATTGGGGAAAGATGGAGGAAGGACTATAGAACTAAAAAGAAAGGCCTTGTGGAAGACGATGAGAGGGTGAACCCCAGAGAGAGGAGGGAGGAAATTATCAATGCAGCAATGGGTGTGTGTGTGGGAATAAGAAAAATAAAGGCAAGTGCGAGTGGTAGAACTAAAGAGGTTAAATATTGGGAGATGGGTGGTAAGGCCCTTGTTATAAATCTTTTTTCCTCTAAATTATGTGTATTACAGGTAAGAAAAGAAATAAAATGCCTGAGGAACTAATTTTCTTTGATTTTTAATGATTTCTTTAAAACACTTTTATGTTTTCGGTTTGTCCGTCCATCCAGGGATAATCTCAAAAGCGGTTTAAGATAGAGGTGCATTTTCTTTCTGATTATGTATGATTGTGTATGTTGGTAAATGAATTTGAAGTGAATCCATTCAGAGAATTTTTAATTGATATGTAAACAACAATGAACATAAAAATCATGTTAGGATCAAAAATACCATTTTTTAAATATAAATAAATGAAGATGATGATGGGATTGCAATATATTTAAAATATAAATTTTTCCTTTCTTTAAATAAATTATTCTTTCATTTAAAATAATAATGACTGCTGATTGATTTACTTACAGATTGATACTGAATTTGTAATGTTTATATTGGATAAATTATTTCTGGATAGTATTTCAAATGATTAATTTAGTTCAGTGGTCTTCAACCTTTTTTGAGTCACCGCCCACTTTTACCATACGTTGTCCTTTGAAATAAGTTCACTGCCCAACCAGTGGCATAATAAGGGTTTCTGGCGCCCGGTGCAAAGAATAATTTTGCACCCCCAGTAGGAAAGCGATTTACGGAGGTATGGTAACCCTAATACTAGTGGGATTGACGTTAGATAAGATTACCGAATACGGTCACAGTGGTAATAACAGTGTTTAAAAATTTATGATTTTATATATTTGATAAAATTAAACTTAAACGCTTCGCTGCTTCTGCGAGAGACTCCAACCACCCTCATGGGCCTTTCGATTTTACCGCAGCATAGATACATTATCGCTAGTATAATATGACATGATGCTATAGTTAACAACAAACGAACTGTAATAGTTGTACAGAATATGTGTGCGTATCATTAAGCTTTTTCATAGAATTTTATTTTTCAGTGTAAAAATTAGAATAGCATTTGGTGAGTTCTTTAACGCCCACCAAAAATCCAAAAACGCCCACTGGTGGGCGCTATTGCCCACCTTGAAGGCCACTGATTTAGTTTAACCGAACCGCAAACCGAACCGAACCACTTGTCAAAATTCTCATCTGAACCGAACCATGAACCGAACCACTTTCAAAAATTTAGAACCAAACCGTGAACCGCACCACTCCAAATTTTGAAGTGGTTTGCAGCTCTGCTTTTATTATGTTTATCTTTATCTTTATTGTATATACAATTCAATACAAAGGTTATAGAAAATGTAATTTCCTACAACTTCTGTTTGAAACAATTTTCCATAGCAGTTGTTGTTTAGGAATTATGTACAGTAAAATCTCTTCCTTACGAACTCCCTTAGAATGAAGAACTCCGTGTAACGAAATGCAGCGCCGGTCCGGACAATTTCATTAGCCTAACTATATAGAAAACCTCCATATTACGAACCTCCGATAATTACGAAATATAAATTGCACCCGTTCCACCACAAATGAACCTCTATACAGCGAAATTTATAAATATAAATAAATGTTAATGGATTTTATGCACTTCTATAAAGCAGATGCCATATATAATCAATGCCATATATAATCAATGCCATCTATTTACATGGTAAAGGTACTATTTCGACCACTACTAGGACTCACCAGTCTCACTGACGATCATGATATGCTGATGATACATGTGCTTGTGTTTTTGTAGATTGTAAACATTTTCTTTTTACGTAAGTATAAATATGTATGATTAAGTACGAAAATTACTGTATTTAATCGATTGTAAGCTGATCTTTTTTTACCTTTTTACCATCGCAGAAATCACCACTAGGATTAGAATCGGTGTAAAAAATGTAGTCAATGAATTTATATCCATAGTTACATTATAACGTAAGATATAAGTGTACTATAGTGGAAGTAAGCTATCTACTTTAAATGTATGCAAAAAAGAATCAAAATGACTGAACACCTACAAAGAAATAAATTATGTAAATAATACGTGGTGCATCAAAGTCGTAAAAAAACGCAGTGATAGTGCTCGTATGCGTAAGAAGCTACATATATATACAATGTTTCATTTTACTCGTGAATCGAAACATCTGCCTTTCTTACCCCTCCCCTCCCTCCTCTACCAATCCTGTTTCAGTGTGTCTAGCATGCATGTATTGGGATTTCCCTAGTGAATAGTCACTTCCTCGTGCATTAGCGGTATAGCAGCCAACTTGGGAGAATAATTTAAGAATGAAAGTGAAAAGGAATGCCCAGGTGATACTTGTGTAGTACTATCGTATGTTGTGTAATACGGTGTCTGTATTTGATTTATGAGAATAAGATCCCGGGGGATAACAAGGTCAAATTACTCTTTTAGTAGGAGTTGTTATGAATAAGTGAATAAAACGTATTTTGTCACCGTAATTTTAGTTAATACTTTTTATATAATTACGAACTGAAAATCTGAGGCATTCATACTTGTTGGTATTTTGAAATAAATGAGTAAGCACTTTAAAATCAAAATTTTTCCTTGCGTGGCATTGTAAAAGGTGGGGGTCGACTTACAATCGATTAAATACAGTAATTATAAATGCTAATACATACCGAATATCTTTCAAGTATTTAACCTTTATCGTACAAATCTAAATCCCATGTTGGGCACTCATGGCCGGATTTAATGTACGATATTTAAATAAAAAATGTTTGATTTCAAACAAATGTTCTTAATTTGTAAACTGTTGGGCAGTTTTCGTTCAAATAAAAACATTTTGTAACTTAATAAATGCATTGTAGCATACATTTAACCTTATGCAGGGCCAATGGCACCAACTTCCAGAATGGGTAATGTAGTCAAGAGCCTCAAATATCCCTATAAGGACCGATTTTGCAGCAACACGCAAGAGATTTGTCAATAAAAATGGGCATAGATAATTTCCATGCCTCCAATGGATAGTTACAAAAATTTTAAGCCAGGTGGCATATATCCACCCTAAAAACATTATTACTTTATTATTACTAGGGCATTATTAGTTTTCTACTATTTGCCTATTTATTGATGTACTATTGTTTCTAATGCACATGCCCATTCTTATATTTTAAATATGTAAAGTCAGTAGAAAGTTATCCAAGTTTAGACCATTAATAGGGATAGCTCTGTAGCACAGACTCACAGGAATGACAAAATACATATTATTTATATTGTTTTTGTCATAAAATAAACTTAGTGGAAACATCCTTTTACAAAATGTTTAGTGTTGATATAATATAATATTTATTTGTCATTAGATGGCATTAACCACAATAGACATCGTCAAAAGAGGGAAAATATATATACGTACATAGAGCAAAATAGTCATAGAATATGTTACATAAAATAGAAGTGGTAATAATAGCAAATGTTATTTCAAAAATTCAGAAGGAAATATCATCTATATTAGAATCAAGATATGCTTGAATAGAATAGAAAGGTTTCGATATAAGCCATTTATAAAGTACAGCTTTAAACCTTAATATACTTACACGACTAGCTGTTTCTGGCAATTTATTAAATAACGTTACACCCATATATATAAAAGACTGTTGCAATTTTGATAGTCTGTGAAATGGAACATCAATTTTAGTTTTGTTTCTAGTATTATAATTATGTACATCGGATCTTAATGCTAAACTGTCAATGTTTTTTTTATATACAGCAGAATTAGAAACATATATTGATTATACACAGTCATGATACCACTAGCTACAAAAAGTGGTTTGCAGTGGTCTTTGACTGCTGCATTGTTAATTAATCGTACAGCTTTCTTTTGGAGTAAAAGTATGTTTTTGACACTACTAGAATTTCTCCACAATTTCAAACCATACAATATATGACAATGGAAAAATGCATAATAAGCATTACATAAGTAAATAGCTGGTATCTGAGTCTTACTTTTTCTCAATAAATACAATGCTCTAGACAGCTTGTTGCAGACGTATTGTATGGTCATCCCAGCTTAACTTGGGCTCCAATACAAAACGTAATAATTTTACTGGTTCAGTCCTGTCTTGTGTGTTGGTACACATACTGCAGGTAAGATTTTGAGTTTTATCCTTATTTAATAGCAAATTATTAGCAGAAAACCATTTATCAGATAACTTAAGAGTGGCACTAGAGAGATAGTTAACTATATTTAAGTCAGCACTATGGTGAATAAAAGTGGTATCATCTGCAAACAACATAATTTTGCAGTTAACATTACTAGGCAAGTCATTAATCATTACAAGAAAAGGAAAGGGGTCAAGCACCGACCCTTGTGGTACACCATTTGTTACATCATCAGAATTTCGATTGTAATCCACCAAGGTATACACACTGTTTCCTTTGAGTTAAATATGATTTTATCAACTGTAGGGCAAAGCCTTGGACGCCATAGTAATGTAACTTTTTAATTAGAACACCATGAGTAACACAATCAAAAGCTTTAGTTAAATCACAAAGTGTCATTTTGGTATACTGATGTTCTTCATAAGCATTAAGTATATCTACTACCACAGACTCAACAGCTGACGTTGTTGATTTCCCTGGGCAAAAACCATGTTGAGACAAAGTAAACAAATTGTTAGTTTCAAAATAAAAACTAAGTTGTACTTTCATTACTGTCTCCAAAATCTTTGAAAATACAGGTACCAATGATATTGGTTGATAGATTGCCATATAATCCTTGTCACCCTTCTTGTATATTGGGACAACTTTACTGCACTTTAAAAAGTCAGGAAAAATGCCATATATAAAATATTCATCAATGACAACAGCCAATGGGTGAGCAATAAACTATTACCTCTTTAAGTAGGTTGTTAGAGAATCCATATATATCTCTACTATTGGACCCTTTAAACTTCCTTACTACTTTAACAATTTCATTAGGTGAGACTAAATTCCAGTCAAAGTTACATCTATTGATACCAACATTTTTAACCAAGTCTTCAGGATGAACATCTGAAGAGTTTAGTAAGAACAGTATCAATAGAGGAAACAAAATAGTTGTTAAATACATCAGGTGAAATATCCATTATACCAGGGTCACTATTCTTATTTGCTGTATTTCTAATAACTTTCCACAGTGCCTGGTATTGATTACTAGATTGGGTAATATAAGATATATTAGCTTTCTTTTTTTCTATTAATATTTTGTTTCTGTAATCTCTTTTTAATTCTTTATACTTACTCATTAAGACTAAATTGTTGTTAGCTTTTAGCAAAGAATGTAGATATGATACTTGCATTCTTATTGATTCTAATTCTGCAGTAAACCATTTATTTTGTTTTTTGTTTGTAATAGAATGCAGATGAATGATTTTTAAAGGAAAACATTCTTCAAACTAATCCGGACGTAATTTATGTAAAACATAAAAATTAGAACAATCATTACTAGACAAAACGTGGTTCTCCCAAGCTACTTCTGAAAGTAAGGATTTAAAATGTTCTAGAGCAGTTGGAGTGATCTGCCTTCACATGACGAGTTTCTGCTTGTTATTGCCAGCAATTACATTCAATTTATCAATGCCCAGATCTATAACAAGGACAACAGCAAAATGGTCAGATATACCACATCCCTCAATAGAACATTCATAGTCAGTGAATGGATAATTTGTCATTATGTTATCAAGGCTAGAATTCCCACGGGTTGCTTTAAAATTAGTAAAATTCAAATCAAAAGAATTAAACAAATTCACTAAGATTAAGCTGTCATTATTTTTAAGGCAGACATCGATATTAAAATCACCATTAACCACCAATTTGGAATTAAACCTAAATAACAATCTCAATACCATTTCACACTGTTGACGAAATATCTTAAAGTCGCCATTAGGTGAATGATAAATGGTAGCTACAATAAGATTCAGTTCCTTAATCCGTACGGCTGAAATTTCAAAATGAAATTCGATACAATAACGACCAAGATATAAATTACAAAACAATAATAATAATAATTGTCAATATGGTGATCTTGAAAAAACCTCTATACAAAGAACAAAGTGGCAAAAATTAAGTCCCTTCAATTTAGTTATAAAGAGGTTTTACTGTATAAATAATCGGTTTTTTTGGTTTCTGTCAAATATCTCCTTAAAAACGTCGTTATTGGTAATCTTCATGAGGACCAAAGTTGTAGAGAATAATATTCCTTCCAATATTTGTTTGAAACAAATTTTTGTAGAACCATCCATTTCAGAGATATTTAACTTATTCGTAAAATTCGAGTTCACAGCGACACCACCTATCGGAGAAATTGGAAAGTATTATCTACCCATTAATGGTGCTTAAAGAGGATGACTGTATTCTTATTTCCCAAAAAATAATAATTTTAGCCCAAAAGTTAACTTTGAAATATATATATTTTCGAATTAACTATTATAAATGTTTTGCGTTGTCAATGTTTACTCTTCACTATAACATGCAATTTTGTAATTTTTTGTTTACATAGCATCTGAATTCAAAGCATCTGTCGCTACTTTAAAATTACCTTGTGATACATTGAGCTGAGGAGATTTTTCAGTTGGTGTTTTTTTGTCCTTTCCACTTTGTTTTTAATAAAGACTATTGAAAATGTTTTAAAATTTTTCTCTAGTGTAATCGCTGATAAATATTTCTGAGAATGGTGATGTCGAGAGCAATCATATTCATAGCTCTGTATGGAGAAAGTCATCTGTTGGCCACATCAGATTTTTTAAATACGTGGGTGATACCTTCGTGATTTGGTCCCATGGGGCAGACACCTTGGTTGAATTTTTAAACCACCTGAAGGGACTGCACCCCAACATTCAGTTTATGATGGAGATGGCAAAAGATGGGTGCCTTCCCTTCCGAATGCCATACCAACACACACCAACCAAGTGAAAGGGAGAAACCGGTTGCCACTGCCTGTATCCCCTATATCTCCATGATTTCTGGAAAAATCTCAAGGATCCTAAGCAGGAGAGGGATCAGAACAATACATAAACCTCCAAGTAAAGTGAAGAACTTCCTACTCCAGGTCAAGGACAATCCAGGATTAAAAATTTGATTTGGCCAACACATGACTTTCTCCATATTTGGGGTATAGATATTTAAATTATTATGAATAGCATTATAATGCAAAATTATTATTCCATATCGTAAAAGAATACAGTCGTCCTTATTGCCATAAATTACATTATGAATACGTTTACAGAATTCGCCGCTACATGGTGGTGGCACTGTATACTGGAAATTACGAATAAGTTAAATATCTCCGAAATGGATGGTACATACTACGAAAATTTGTTTCAAACAAAACCTGGAAGAAATGTTATTCTCTACAACTTTGGTCCTTACAAAGATTACCAAAAACGACGTTTTTAAGGAGATATTTGACGGAAACCAAAAACCAATTATTTATAAGTAATTCCTAAACAATAACTGCTATGGAAAATTGTTTCAAATGAAAGTTGTCGGAAATTACATTCTCTATAACCCTTGTATAGAATTGTATATACAATAATGATGTTTTAATGGAGAAATATCGCAAAAACCAAATCGGGTTTCGAATAAACCTCGACTTCCGGTTAACCGATATTGTTCAAAAACTAATCAGCTCTTCATGCTCATACTAAAGTGTTCTATATGAAACTAGCAGAACTGCCCATTGAATTTCAACGGATTTATTGAATCTGAAACTTCGACCGTGGATTCTGTCTTCAATAAAAATAAACTCTGTTCTTTTCTTCATAGAACCATTCAAGTCTCAAGTTTGTGTTATGTTCCTTAAGTAATTTTAAAATTCAAATGAAAAATAAGCTGCACTTGTCCCTATGTTATTCAAATGAAAAAAGAAAGTACTTTTAAAAATTAGATAGGTCAATCAAATTGATATAAAAACCTTACTACACAGCCGTACTCGTTATTCCGGTTAAAATGATACCTTTCTCTTGTTTGTATGTGCTGTAGTTACTGCGCTATAAAATTACATACAAACACTTTATTTTATAGATATATACCATATTCACCCGAATCCAAGACGACCCTGAATCTAAGACGACCCCCCATTTTGATGATTCCAAAAGAGAAAAAAGCTCAAACTGACCTTCATGACTACAAAAATTATAAATCTTGTGAAATATTTATTTTCTCTTATACTTTTCTTGAATGTCATTGTCTTTTAACATTTTAAAATCATAAGATCACATCACAAATAGAACCATTCAGGTTTTCAAACAAATTAAATGGTAGCATTCATTTTAAGATAACATTAAAAATAAAGTAAATACATTGAAAGAATATACTAATTTCAGGACAACAAAAAAACATTTCAATCCAAGTGCTGCATAAAATCATTTTATTGTGTTAGTCATCATCACTGTCTATGCAACCTTCACTATTTTCCTCATGCTCACTATCTTTATCACTCTCAACTTCATCATCAGTCTCCCACAAAACATCATCCTCACTCCCATCCATGGCATTAGATAAGCAGCATTTCTTAAATCCTTTCACTATTACTCATCCATCCCTTTTCTTGACACCTAACTATTATTCCACTTGGCAAATGTTTCTTAGGCATTGTTTTCCGCATTAGAATCACATATGGTGGTAATTTAGTCCCATCTGCTAAAACCGCCAACATTACCGTGACTCGCATTTTTTCGTTGCCTGTAGTTATAATTAGGACGGACTTCGCACCTTTTTCGTTCATAGTATAATTAGATGGCATGTAGAAGAAAACCGGAGTTTCATCGGCATTTCCTATTTGGCTCAAAAGGTAATTATTGGTTTTTCTAAGTCCAATTACGTATTTTTGGTAAGCGAGAAGTTTTTCAACATAGTCTTCTGACAATTTCTGACACAGCGAAGTTCGTCGCCGTAAAGAAAAATTATTTCGTCGCATCATTCTCACGCACCAACTTCTGCTGGCCTTGAATTCTTGCAATGATATATTAAGTCCTCTAGTAATTTCATTAGCTTTAAGTATAATACTTTCAGTCGAAACAGGCATACCGTTCTTCCTCATGGAGCGCACAAACTTGACTACTTCTTCTTCAATGCCATGAAATCGGTCTAATTTTGGACCACTGAGCGACTTCCTTGTGGCTTTGGCTTTTTCTAGTTCCTGTTTTGAGAGTTTCCATCGACGCACATTTGCCTCAGATACACCGAACTTTCTACTCGCATCACAGTTATTAGTTTTTTCGGCGTAATTTATCACGATCAGCTTAAAATTTGTATCTTAGCTCCGTCTAATTCCTTTGTTAACTTTCCCTTTGCACTCGTGCCACGTACTTCAACATGATCTGTCATTTTAACTTAAGGGTTGTGCATTTAAATCAAGAATGCACAACTCAAAATTACTGTCACCCTTAGCGAATCGCGCTGCGTCGTTTGAAAGGGGAATCCCAATGATTTCCGCTCTCATTTGTTTTGACATTGCGGTTGCCATTACGTGCAAGATGAAAGTACGTCGGCTGTGTTATGATCGTCGACGATGATTATTAGTCTAAATAATTATTATTCCCGTCATGTTTTTCTTATTGTTATTACTATTTGTTTATTTCATGTCTTTATGTACGTACTTGAATTTGCTGTTGTGAATTGTTTAATATACCAGTTGTTGTAAAAACCATTGATTAAATGCTTAAATATACTTCGTATTCGAATGTAAGACGACTCTTGATATTTACAGCTGAAAATTTGGAAAAAAAAGGTCGTCTTAGATTCAGGTGAATACGGTATATAGATTTGGTATTAATATGACGTACTTTTTGAGTTAGAGCGCCCACAATCACATACATCCATCCACACACACACATCATTCGAAAAATAGTCTAAATGTGTTCTAGGGACCTCAAAACGTGTATTTCTGGTGAAATCTCGAAGTCGATTTTTTTCGTGATCACAATACTATGTATGGAGAAAGTAAAAATGGCAGGAATCTACAGGATCCCTTGCACTTGCAGGGAGGAATACATTGGGCAGACAGGTCGAACTATAGAGACCAGACTGAAAGAGCATGCCTGATGTATTAGGTTAAAACAACCAGAGAATTCAGCAGTGGCTGAACATAGCGTCAGCTTGGGCCATTGCATTAAGTTCCCTGAGGCCAAAGTGGTGACCAAGACCAATGCCTTTTGGCACCTTCTCATCAGGGAGGCCATTGAGATTCAACTCCATAATAACAACTTGAACATGTATAGAGAATTCCCGCTCAGTAAAGCATGGGATCCCCTCCTCGCCAAAATGATGGAGCGGAAATCTAATTGACCAGCTCCACAACTAATAGGAAACAAGGAGATGAGAAACGGAGGGGATATAAACCAGGACAGAACCTGACCATGGCAGTCAGAAATTCCCTGAAGATGGCAACTGAGACAGATGCTGAAACGTCTGACATTCTCCAAGCCTGCACCCAGTGGGAAACCCGAGAAACCTTCATCACCATATAGAGGTTCAAGTTTTCACACACTTTCTGAACATGGCCCAATATGCAGAAAAGCTCGATTTGGAATGCCAGCACTATGTGGATTGGTTTCAGAATCTCCTGCAAAATTTTTTTCAGGCTTTTCAGATATTGAAAAGTAAAGGATTGCCTTTCAATTAATGGAAGATCCATATTACTTTGATATCCATGATTCTTGATTATCTCAAGAGCTCGGAAGTTTATTTTCTTTGGACGGCACATTTTACAGACGGATATGCTTTTGCTGCAAAGTCAGAGCAATCATAATTTTAAAGATGATTCAACTGCTGTTATGTGGACTCTTATTTTGAAAGAAGACGAGTTTGCAGTTCTAAGTATAGTCATTCCAAAACTGTTTTCTGTGTTCGGATCTGTGAATCAACTTTTTCTGCTGTAACGTTGATGAAATCAAGGTATATGTCTCAAATCCAGGATGGTAATATTAAAGAAACTATTGCTTCATCTTGCAGAGGGGATATACAGTAATAACCTGAAGTCTTTTAAGTTTGACAGCACATTGGATTGATGGAGAGTTGAATTATGTTTCAGCTTTACTGGCTTCTTGAGACCTCTCTAGCCCTCGCACGGCTAACAGCATAACTAGCACAAAGAAAAAATATTTATAGAATGGAACATCACTAAAGAAAAGTGTCACACAATCGTTATTGAAAATGGAACACTCATGGTAAAGGCAATGATCGATTTAGGAATCAAAAGTATAAGATGATTTGTTCACACACTTCAGTTATGTATATAGGAAGCAATTCTAGCACTGCATAATGTAGTAGTTATTGAGTTACTTTTAAAACTCAGCATTTGGCCAATAGTCCAAATTTGGTGCATCTCTAATGTTTATTATAGGAATTTTGTAGATGCTGAATCTCAAGAAATAATAATTGCATTAACACAAAATTTAATATCTTACATTGTTATTAAAGCGTCAAGGTCTGATTAGTTTATAACTGGAATTCTTCAAATGAATGTTGAGTTTTATTCTTGTAGCTTCTCTTTTGGACCTTTCTGTTTTTGTCATATACAGGTATACTCTGCTTTATGTACACTCGTTCAACATACTTTTGCTATAACATGCTTATAACATTGATACCTTGACCCGTACAACATACGTACAGTATGCCAATGTCGCTATAATGTACACTGACATTGAGTCAAATTTTGGCCAATCAGAAGTTGTGTACATACTGTGCGCTCTAGAAGATTCTATTTACAATGCATTGTCTTATTATTCAGTTTGGTGCAGGTCAAATTGTGATGTCTGAACATATTTGACAGATTTTAACTCATTAATTAAATAAAAATCTCTTATAATAAAAGATAAAGTGTTGTTGATGCCTCTAATTGTGAGAAGAAAGTGCAGAATGCAATTACTTTAGAGGATAAACTAAGTATGATTAGAAAATATGAGAGAGGCATTTCGATACATGAACTTGGAAGGTCTCTGATCTTTTCCAAATCAACTGAGCACGATAGTGAAACAGAAAGGCATTATTTTGGAAAATGTTAAAGGATTGCACCAATGTTGTCAAAGCACATCATGTTCCATTATGCTGGAAATAGGAAAAATTTTGAATTTGTGGATTGATGATCGGACCCAGTGCCGTGCCCCTCTAATCCAAGCTCTTTTTCATGACCTGAAAGAGAAACTTCTGAAAAGTACACTTTCATGTTAGTCATGGTTGGTTTGAACAATCCAAGGTAAGAGTAAACTTACATAACATTAAAGTGCCCAGAGAAGCAGCTAGTTCTAATCAAGTTGCTGCAGCTGAATTCCCTAAGACCTTAGTAGTGATAATGGAAGATGGTGGTTACTCTGCTAGACAAATATTTAACATGGATGGTACTGGTTTATTCTGGAAAAAAACATCCTGTCAACCAATCATTTCTAAGCAAGCAAAATCTATGCCAGGGTTTAAAGCAGTTCAAGATAGGCTTACCCTTTTGCTGGGGCAATTGTGAGGGTGATTTTAATTTTAAGCCTTTGCTAATCTAACATTCTGATAATTCTAGGGCTCTTAAAATTTATATAAAAACTGGACTTCCAGTGATTTGGAAGTCAAACAAAAAGGCTTTGGTGAACTTTGTATGTGTTAATCAATGACTTTAATACTTTATAAATCACTTTTTAGGCTTTATTGGCAAAAAAACCACATTTAGGTTTGAGTCTGGAACCTAACCTCCCTTTAAAATGTAATTCCTATACTCACTTAACGTACTTTTGCTATACATACTGAAACCCTGGATCTCATCTGTACGTTATAGTGGGGTATTGCTGTATCCTCTATAACTCCAGGTAAATTTTTATCACTATCACAATCTCGTGCACCCAGAATATTCCATAAACAATGAAATTCTATTTTCCACACTTCTGTTTTAATTTACAATTTGAATTGGTTCAAGATATATTTACGTCACTCCTAATTGACATACAGATACTATAAAGCATACTATGTACAGAGAAAGTCATGTGATGGGTACATCAGAATTTTTTGTATGCTGTCATGTGAGCTAGAAAAGATTCTCTTAGTTATGTAATTTTGGCACGTGAGCTGGAAAAGGTTTGCCATCACTGTAATATGATCATATTCATAACCCAGCATGAACTATCTTAAAAACTAGAATTATCATTGACAATTTTTTCATTCTTACTTCTCGACAAAATAGCCAATGCCTTACTATTAATCTAGGCATATCAGTCCACTTTGTACAATTTCAAAAATTTACTATAGAAACGAATTTTGAATGAATATTGAAGAAATGTTGATGACAGTACAAAACATAATTTCATTCTCTGGTTATCAATATTGACTGGTCTGAGATCTGTAAAATTAATGTGGTTGATGAAAAATTCAATCATTTTTATGATGTTTGATTAGTCTGGCCCCTGAATGTAGATATTATTGGCATGTGTGACCATAGTAGAAAGTAGCAGTCTAACCAGTGCTGACCTCAGGACTACTCATGTTGCTGCCAAAGTTAGCAAGATGTATGCATTAGTGTTGTTATGAAAGAGGACATAAGTCATTCATAAAATGAATGAAGATTAGTGAAGACTTCATCTCTTAATTACCATTGTAATTAATAATGGATCAGAACAAATTGCATTTTCTGGTAAACAAGTCCTGATTATTACGATGCAAGGGAGAATTACAAACATTAATATAAAATCAAACTTCAGAATTTTGTAAGGTGTTGATTTAAATTCACTATTATCAATTTAAGGGTTTATTTAGTCTTGTAGTATCTACATAAATATTAAATGGTGATGATGATGAATTAATCATAGCATTGATGGGAGTCTTAATTAGAAATACAATCTTCAACAAAGTCCAATGCACTACTATGTGACTTTATAAATAATTTACTTATTTTATGTTGGACATGGCTATAATTTGCCCAATTATTTTAATTTTAATGAAAAAGCTCTGTTCCAAGTTATACAGGGTGTCCAAAAAGTCACCAGACTCTACGTTTGAAAATTTTTTATTGAAAATTTAATCACACGAAATACATTTTAGTTGTGTTTTACTGGTTACTGGTATATTGGACGCTGTTTAGAGTAAGTGTTGGAAATGTCCACCTTTTTCCTGCAAGCACAATTACACATGTTTACACATATTCCATGACACACGTCTCAGCATTGTGGGAGTGATTGCGTGTATTGCCTGCGTGATGTTCTGCTTCAGATCGTCCAATGTACGGGGGTTGTCTTTATAAACTCTTTCTTTTAAATAACCCCACAGAAAAAAATCAGGTGAAGTTAAATCTGGGGAGCGTGGTGGCAAGAGGTTCTTAGAGATTATGTGATTATCAAAAAAGCCTCTGAGCATGTCGATGGTTACATTAACAGTGCGGCACGTTGCGTCATCTTGCTGAAACCAGCAGTAACGTTCATCCGGTTCCAGCAATGCCACAAAGTGTTGGACAATATCTCTGTATGAAGCACCGTCTACCGTGCACTCGAAAAACAGAGGACCCACAACTCTCCGACGAGATACGGCACACCAAACGCCGACTTTCTGGGCATGTAGCGGGACCTGATATAAAGCATTGGGATTTTCTGCAGCCCAAACTCGTGTGTTCTTAGAGTTAATGTACTCACTTAAATGGAACCATGCCTCATCTGTAAAGAAAATCTTCTCCAGAATGGCAACATTGTTTCGAATTAAATTCTTAAACCACCGGCAATAATGAAGGCACTTTTCTGTGCCCGGCAGTTTAAGGTTCTGCACCACTTTTACTCGGTATGCACGTAAATTCAAACGTTTGATTGCATTATGAACGGATCCCCGTGAAGCTCCAGCTTGTTGAGACAAACGCCGAACAGATTTCTGGGGTGACTGCAACAA
Source organism: Uropetala carovei (assembly GCA_036926305.1). Taxonomy (NCBI): domain Eukaryota; kingdom Metazoa; phylum Arthropoda; class Insecta; order Odonata; family Petaluridae; genus Uropetala; species Uropetala carovei. The sequence goes on along the minus strand of JAXCHB010000037.1, from coordinate 3,625,032 downwards.
TTGCCTCTGGATATCTCCGATGAATTCCGGAGTGATTACTGATGGTCTGCCACTTCGTGGCCTATCCTCCACAGAACCAGTGTCATGAAACTGATGTACCAGTTCGTAGAGTGCGGTTTTGTCTGGCATCAGAGCATTGGGATATTTGCAGTGCCATACCTCTACACACCTCTGATAGGATTTGCATTGAAAGTACGCCTCCAGTAAAGCAATCCTCTGTTCCCGTGGAAACCTCATTTCTGACTGATGCACAATCTGCTCCTTTCCTAGATGTTACTGATTGTTCGCGCGCCCTATACATGGTTCCAATATGTAATACAAAGTTGTAAAATGTCTCAACATAAAACACTATTTCATGCTGTTTCTCCAATAGATACAATACATTGTCAAACTTTGAGTCTGGCGACTTTATGGACACCCTGTATAACTACATATAAATTAGCTCAAGATAACTAGGGTATGCATATTTCTTAGAGACGATTATGAATAGTTTTGAAATCCGAATAAACCCAACTTTATTTAGTTTTATGCTCTTTATTTAGAAAATTATATGTACTTCATACAACCATTTGGATACACCCATTCATTGAGATGGTGGTAAAAATTTTGCCGGCTTGATTTAGAGTAACTACATAAGTAGATGCACAAGAATGTCAAAAACTTTTTCTTGTATCATTTCCTACCCTTACATGTTTCTTAAAAATAATTTAATAGCAACTACTAAGGACTGGCTTGAAGGTGCACCTTTCCTCTTCTCTCCAATCCATTGCGTTATAAGTTTCTCATGCGTTCCCTCCTCTGCATCACCGATGTAACTCCTCTCTTCCCAAGAAATTCTGAGCCAAGGTTCCTTTTACCGAGAAATTCTGAACCTAGAAATTTTTTGCGGAATACCACTGCAGTATGAGGGCGCATGGCAACAGATGTGTCTTTTCCCCACTCCACCAAACCCCTCTCGCTCTGCTGCATCACGATGTGAAATACGTCCTGGAGAAGGTTGTTGGCGCTCTCTCCCTTCCTACGACCAGGCTCTGCGGAGAATATGTATGTGACAGTCACGCAGATTTGAGACATATCAATAAAGGCAGTTATTAATAAAGTAATATTTAATTGTGTTACCCAGAGTTTTGACATGAATCCTGGTATCATCGGGTGTTGCAGTGACGTAGACTGTTATAGTTAAAAGAACAGGAAGTGTGAAGAAGATCATAGTAGCAATCTGTCAAAAAATAAATAGAAAAATTATGAACTGTGGTTATGCAATTTTAAATAACTCCATTAAATTTCATTCAATTTTTAATATTGCAAATGCTTTTTGATTCGAAATATGAGTGCTAAAATTTTGAAATGGTCGACTGAATTCTTCGTTGTAAGAATGGCATGCCGAATAAGAGGTTCGGGAGTTTCTTAAAAGATTTTGTAATACTAAATTGGTGAATAGTAAATTTCAGCATCTTTTAAGCATTGAAACTATTCAGTGAGGTTTTTACTGTGGTAATTATAATTAACAAACCTGAAATTGTTTCAAATTTCTGCTTTTTACTTTCTCATAAGAAGTATCGAGAAAGTATTGTTATCCCGAAAAAATTTGACCTCGAGATTTTTACGGAAATATACGTTTTAGGCGTGGTTTTTGCAATGCCATCTGTCTCTTACTGGCACTGGAGCCTAGACGGTTGAGCGAAAATGAATGAAATCTCGTACTTAGGCATTTTATCATACTGAGCAGAATACACAGAGAAATGATTGACTTTGCTCAGTAATTAAGAATAGTTTATTCTACGCATTTTTAACATCAATCCAATTTTCTCAAAAATGGCTCTAACAATTTTCATCAAATTTCGTACAGTTACTTGAGTTTAGGTCTTGAATAATACTTCATAGTTTATATTTCTCAAAAAATGAATATAAGCTAGTTTATTCCAGGCAACTTTAACACTAATTCGACTTTCTCAAAAACGGCTCTAACGATTTTGATCAAACTTCGTACAGTTACTTGAGTATACATCTACAATAATACTACATATTTCATTTTTCTCAATGAATGAATACAAGGCTAGTTTATTCTTGGGCAACTTTAATAAAAATTGGATTTTCTAAAAACAGGTGCATACGATTTTCATTTTCCAAAGATAACTAAAAGACGTATTAGTATATGAGAAAGGTTTTACCATATATGTTGTACCGATTCTTACTTTCTCATACGAAGTATAGAGAAGGTATTGTTATCGAGAAAAAATTCGACCTCGAGATTTTTACGGAAATATACATTTTATGTGTTGCTGAATCCGAAAAAGTGGTTTTCGCAATGTCATCTGTCTGTCTGTTGCTGGCTCCAGAGCCTAGACGGTACAGCGAAAATGAATGAAATCTCATACTTCAGCATTTTATCATACTGAGCAGAGCATACATATAAATGGTTGACATTGCTCAATAATTAAGAGTAGTTTATACTACGCATTTTTAACAACAACCCAATTTTCTCAAAAAAGGCTCTAATGATTATGATCAAATATGGTACAGATACTTGAACTTATGTCTTCAATAAAACTGTATAGTTCATATTTCTCAAAAGATGGCTAGTTTATTCTTCTGCAACTTTAACAAAAATTGGATTTTCTCAAAACAGGCTCATATGATTTTCATTTTTTAAAGATAACTAAACGACGCATTAATACCTATATATGAGAAAGTTTGTACAATGTACGTTGTACCGAATTTTACTTTCTCATACGAAGTATCGAGAAAGTATTGTTAACGCGAAAAATTCGACCTCGATTTTTTACGGTAATATACGTTTTAGGTGTCGCTGAATCCTAAAAAGTGGTTTTCGCAATGCCGTCTGTCTGTTACTGGCTCTGGCGCCTAGACAGAGCGAAAAGAATGAAATCTCGTACTTAGGCATTTTATTATACTGAGCAGAGTATATATAGAAACGGTTGACATTGCTCAATAATTAAGAGTAGTTTATACTACGCCTTTTTAACAACAATCCAATTTTCTCAAAAACGGCTCTACCGATTTTGATAAAATTTCGTACAGTTACTTTAGTTCACGTCTACAATAATACTACGTATTTCATTTTTCTCAATGAATGAATATAAGGCTAGTTTATTCTTGGGCAACTTTTACAAAAATTGGATATTCTTATAACAGGCTCATACGATTTTCATTTTCTAAAGATTACTAAACGACGCATTAGTATATGAGAAAGTTGGTACAATGTATGTTGTACCGATTTTTTAAATAAAGACTATTGAAAATGTTTTAATTATTCTCGAGTGTAATCGCTGATAAATATTTTTGAGAATGCTGACGTCGAGAGCAATCATATTCATTGTTTTTATGGGGAAAGTTGTGTGTTGGTCACATCGGATTTTTACTTTCTCATATACGAAGTATCTTGAGAAAGTATTGTTATCGCGAAAAAATTCGACCTCAAAATTTTTAAGGAAATATACGTTTTAGGTGGCGCTGAATCCGGAAAAGTGGTTTTCGCATCCCATAAGCTGTGTAAATGACTATCCAAAATATTACTAATGTTGCGAAAGAAGCGCTTAGAATTGTTGCAAGTAAAATAAGTAGTTGGTGTTAACCGTATAAATACTTGAGGACAGTAGATGTTAACCTTTCAAAAATGCAACTCATAACGTCCTACCTACAATAAGCTATAATTCCGAAAATTGGAATAATTCTGTTACATAGGGTGCACTATGTATGTACATACAAAGTTACAAAACCGCGCCACGGAGTCGAACGCTACGCCACCACCATTCCTCACCTCCCGGGCATCTTCATTCTTGCCTGCATTTCGCTCAGACTGTGTCGCTATTACATACTTTTCATCAGCTTTTGCGCTTTGATTTACTTATTACTGTAATTTTTAATTATATAATTGCGATTTTTACTTAACCATGTTTTCAAAAAGAAAATCATCTGTTAAAAATGAATCAAGTATAAAGAGATCAAAGAATATATACTATATACATAATACATACTACGTATTACTTATTACTACGTTTTCATTTTGTTTTAACTGTTTTCTAGTTTTTTCGTAGGTTTATTTTTTGCCTACGAACTTTAATTTTAGGTTTAGTGTTGAGCACAAAGCAGTGTGAATGTTGAATATTAAGTTTGGGTAGTATAATCAGAGCAAAATTCTTATGCGCGTATTTCAACATTCGCGAGGTTATTGGGAACGTATCCCTCGCGAATGTTGAGGGGCTGGTGTACATGAGAAAGTTTGTACAATGTATGTTGTACCGATTTTTACTTTCTCATACGAAGTATCGAGAAAGTATTGTTTTCGCGAAAAAATTCTACTTCGAGATTTTTATAGAAATACACGTTTTAGGTGTCGCTGAATCCGAAAAAGTGGTTTTCGCAATGCCGTCTGTCTGTCTGTTACTGGCTCTGGAGCCTAGACGGTAGAGTGAAAATGAATGAAATCTCGTACATAGGCATTTTATCATACTGAGCAGAGTATATATATGGAAATGTTTGACATTGCTCTATAATTAAGAGTAGTTTATTCTACGCATTTTTAACAACAATCCGATTTTCTCAAAACGGCTCTAACGATTTTGATCAAATTTCGTACAGTTACTTGAGTTTACGTCTTCAAAAATACTGTGTGGTTCATATTTCTCAAAAAATGAATATAAGGCTAGTTTATTCTAGGCAACTTTAACAACAATTCAATTTTCTCAAAAACGGCTGTAACGTTTTTGATCAAAATTCTTACAATTACTTGAGTTTACGTCTTCAATAAAACTGTATAGTTCACATTTCTCAAAAGATGAATATTAAGCTAGTTTATTCTTCGGCAACTTTAACAAAATTTGGATTTTCTAAAAACAGGCTCATACAGTTTTCATTTTCTAAAGATAACTAGACGGCGCATTAGTACCCATATATGAAAAAGTTTTTACAATGTATGTTGTACCGATTTTTTTAACTTATAACTAAGAAAATCCCGTGTGGGATTTTCCGTCCCCCATCTGGCGCGTCCCCAGCTGGCGGATCGGGGAATGCCCAGCAGATATGCAGGGTAGGTGGGAAATGAAATACCACCCGTGGACCAAAACGGATCACAAAAACCAGGCGCGTCTGTATCCGTAGCGGGCGGCGCCCTGGGCAGCGTCTGTTCCCTATGTGAAGGGCGGCTGAACCACCGGGTAAAGGCGGTATAACCTTTTCTGGGTCAGAGGAAATGCTGCCCAGCGGGGAGAGGAACCCTCGTAGCCGTGGTGAAGGCTACCCTCTAGGGGAAGGACAAACCGTGATCAAAAAACCCTGGTCGTCTAGGTTGGGGGTTGAGCAAAGGGCCGGCACCCCTTTGTCGGAAAATTCTACTCCCTACGTTTCCCAGTCACAATAAGAATAAAACCGTACGGCATTTTAGACAACGACTTTGGCTACCGAAAAGGACTTTGACTTTCGGAACGTGGAATATACAAGGTTTGTCTGGAAAGATAGAAGAGGTGCTGAAAGAAATTAATAAAAGAAAATTAGATGTAGTTATTCTAACGGAGACAAAGAAGAAAGGGAAAGGTTGTGAAGACAAAGGGAATTACATTCATGTGTGGAGTGGTGTGGATAAAGCAGAGAGAGCCAGGGCAGGAGTGTCAATATTAATTGGAAAGAAATGGAAAACAGAAATAATTAATTGGGAAGAAGGAGAGGGGATCCAGTAGTTGGACCGCATGGTGAAGAGGTAGAGAATGACAATGGTCGTAGGCTGATTAACTTGTGCCAAGTCCAGGAGTGTGTAGTGATGAACTCATTTTTTGAGCATAAAGATATCCACAAGTACACTTGGGTACAACACAGTCGAGTTTTAAGATCTGTAATAGACTTAGTTATAGCCAAGAGAAGGAGGCAGTGCTTGATTCAAGACGTTAAGGTCGTTAGGGGTGCAGAGTGTAGTACTGACCACTATTTGGTAATAGCCAAGGTGACTTTTCCAGAAGAATCGAGAAGACAACAAGGAGAGGTACGAGGGCACAAGGAGGTATATAATCCCCGATACAGTCTGGCCCTCTTACAAGATGATAGCTTTCAGGGACTGTATCAGAGGCGTCTATTTCAGAAGATCGATTTACAAAAGGATTGGAATGCAATCCAGATATACGATCATCTGAAGGAATGTGTACACACAGCTGCTAGGGAGGCTGTTGGTCTGGAGATAAAACATAACAGCCAGGCGGAATGGATGACGGGAAGCCGCAGAGGCAATTAAGGAGAAAAAGGAGGCATACAACAAGTGGCTCAGCTCTGGGACACATGAAGATAGAATCACTTATCAGACATGCAAGAGACATGTCAAACGTCTCACTAGAAGATGCAAGGAAAATGCGTGGGAGAAGCTGTGTTCTAGTATTGAACATACTACTGGGTATGGCAGGCAAGTACAGGCGTGGAGAACGATTAAAAAAATTCGAGCTCCCACAAAGGGCCCAAGACCAGTGAGCATCATATCTATGGAAACATGGAGGAAGTACTTCAAAAGCTTACTTACAGAGGACAGAGAGGAGTTCAAGGACAGATTCTCCTCTGATACACTGAGTCGATGTGAGATGGCAGAGCCAATTTTGGAGGAGGAAGTCCGAGCTGCCTTGAGAACAACTAAAAATGGGAAAGCAGCTGGCCCAGGTGGAGTACCTATGGAACTGTGTAAGTATGGTGGAACAGGGATTGTGAGGATTATCACCAGACTATTTAACCAGGTGTTGGAGGGAGATGAACTCCCAGAGGATTGCTTACTATCGTATATATCAGCTATACATAAGAAAGGAAGCAAGAAGCTTCCCACTAACTATAGAGGAATAAGTATAATGGCTCCAATGAGTAGGTTATTCAGTAGGATACTGAAAGAGAGGTTGGAAAGATGTATCAAACCGTGGATATCCGAGGAACAGGCAGGCTTCACTGTAGGTAAGTCTTGCCTTGATAATATTTTTAGCATACGGCAGGTTACGGAGAAGATGGTGGCAAAAGGTCAGGAGATTCATATGATTTTTGTGGATCTCGAGAAAGCATATGACTCTGTCCTAATATGTCAGATGTGGGATGCCATGAGGAAGGTGCATGTGGATGAGCCAATAATAAATCTTATACAGAGAATGTATAAGGGAGGTTGAGCGGTAGTGAAACAAGGAAAGTGGATATCTAAGGAATTTTCAACATCAAAGGGTTTGAGGCAGAGGTGCGCCATGTCACTTACTTCATTCAAGGTATACTTGGAAGGGGTTCTAGAGAAGTGGAACTTGTCATGTGGTAAAATGGTTGTCCAGGTTGGGGATGATGTTATTCACTCTCTGATTTTTGCTGATGACCAGGTGATTATTGCACAGGACGAAGATGACGTGGAATATATGTTCCGTAAGCTAATAGAGGCATATGAGAAGGGTGGTCTGAAGATAAATCTCTCGAAGACAGAGTACCTGGTGATTGGAGGGGAAAGTCAGGACATTATCCTTACTACAGGGACGGTAAAAGAGGTTGACCAGTTTAAGTACCTAGGATCCATTATTCACAAATCTGGGACTTGTGAGAAGGATGTGGAGAACAGGGTAAATCAGGCTCAGATGGCAATCAAGATGTTGAATGGGGTGCTGTGGAGTCAGGAGATTAGTAAGAGAAGAAAAAAGACTATTGTACGGGTCATTGTGGAAAGTTTAATGACATATGGAGGAGAGGGATGGACTCTCACGGAGAGGTTAAAGAAACGCATTAATGCAGTAGAGATGGGTGGCCTGAGGCGTAGCATGCGTGTATCCCGATTACAACGGGTAAGGAATGACGTGATTCGGCGAGAGATGGAAGCAGAAGAGACTATCCTGGACCGTTTGGAGTGCAGGTCACTTCAATTGTATCGACATTTGCGGAGAATGTCGCAGGAGAGATGGCCGAAGAGAGTATTCGACTGGTCACCCCCAGGACGCTGGAAGCGAGGACACCCGCGCATCACTTGGCGAAGACAGATGGAAGAAGCTATGAGAGCACGCAACCTGAGAGATGGCCAGTGGGAGGACCGACAACTGTGGCGATTGGGAGTACAAGGCAACCGCTAAGCAGTGGAGAAGCCATTTATTAATAATAAACTAAGAAAATGGGTCAGGTGAGGATATCTGCCCCAGGGCGGTCATGCGTAGAATCTTAGCAGAGAAATTTTACACCCTGGGCAAGGCAGGATAAAAATACCCGCCAAATTCTGTGTGAATAAAAAGATAATTTTCACCATTCACCAGATAAAAAATTCGTACAACATACGTTGTACAAACTTTCTAATGCGTCGTTTAGTTATCTTTAGAATATGAAAATCGTATCAGCCGGTTTTTAGAAAATCCAATTTTTGTTAAAGTTGCTCAAGAATAAACCAGCATTATATTCATTCACTGAGAAAAATAAAATACGTAGTATTATTGCAGATGTAACTGTATGAAATTTGATGAAAATCGTTAGAGCCGTTTTCGAGAAAATCCGATTGTTGTTAAAAATGCTTAGAATAAACCTCTTAATTATTGATCAGTGTCAACCATTTCTATGTATACTCTGCTCAGTATGATAAAATGCCTAAGTGCGAGATTTCATTCATTTTCGTTCTACCGTCTAGGCTCCAAAGCCAGTAACAGACAGACAGACAGCATTGCGAAAACCACTTTTTCGGATTCAGCGACACCTAAAATGTGTATTTCCGTAAAAATCTCGACGTAGAATTTTTTCGCCAAAATAATACTTTCTCGATACTTCGTATGACAAAGTAAAAATAACTTCATTGCCATATATAAAAAATTTGCTTGTCAATAATAATCATATACAGTGATATCTCGTTACAATGTACTTCACAATTACGTATATTTCAAATTAACGTACGTTTTTAAAATCCCCATCAATTTCCCCCTATAAATACAGTGGATCATCCAAATTCGCGTGCTTCGCAGTTTCACGGTTTTTCCGACTACTGCTGCCAGCTTTGACGGAATGAGAAAAACACTAAACAAATGAATTTTGCCGTCCGCGAGGTTTTTTTTATAACGCTGTGGCCCCGTTTTAGGAAAATGTCTACCAAGAGGAAAGCAAGTGATAATACCGAAGCAGAAGCAAAAAGAAGACGTTGACTTTAACCAGGTGAGTGGGTAGGCCGTATATTTTCGTCATGGCCTGTCTTAATCTGTATGCAGTATACATATATCCGTTACGCCGTGTTTCGGGCCATCCGCTGTGGGTATGCCGAAATAGTCCATCATGAAACATCTCCAGTATCTAACTGTGCCCTTCTAGTACAGTTTAGAGCCCATAGATGGTGTTTTCTTCCTTTTGCCGAGAAAAAATATGCTTCGTACGAAAACCCTGCTTGTGTAATGCGGGAATGCCTATACCTGCCCATGCGGTAGTGAAAGCGGAGGTGTGACTTCCCTCTAACTGTATAGGATATTTCTAGGCAACTGGAACAATAAAATCATTGCAGTGAATGTTTCATATGCAAAACATAAATGAAGAAATATTCTCAGAAGATTAAGAGGGATATTTGTGATATTATGGATTAAAGTGAAGCTTAAGTGAGAAAATTGAGTTGCGAATTAAACATGCTAGTGGCCAGAGTGGAGCATCAGTGGGCAGGCAATATGCGATAAATTGTACGGCTATGGCAGATTTAAATGCCACATTGTACTGATTCAAAACCTCTCTTATCCTACCTTTTCATCATTTATTGTTGTCAAAATAATGGAGAGCCGTGAACCTAACCCTCATTTTCTCATAAGGCCTTTGTTTCTGTTTTCGCGGATTCCAAATTCGCGGTGTTGTCGGGAACGTAACCCCCGCGAATTTGGAGGTTCTACTGTTCTGTATAAATATTTCAAAATAATGTACTTCAACTTAATATACTTTTCAATACTACGTATGAAATTCAGAGATCTTGTAAAAAGATTTTTGTGGTTTTAATGTATGCTTTCATCATAATAATTGTCTCAACTATAACCAATTCTTGCTCATTCAAGTCGTTTTCACCAATTCTGAATGTATCTTTTGTCTTGAGTAAGAAAAGAGCTGCGGAATTCCGCCAAAATCCCAAAAGAAGGAATTTTCCGAGCTGAAAAATGTAGAACCGATGATCAGTTATCCCTACCATTATTTCACAATATCATTGAGATAAGATGTTAAGTTATACTAAATATATCTCCTGTTAGACTCATTATCGCCAGTTTCTGTTTGCGCCGGACCTGCGATAATGCCGATCCCCCACTGAGATCTTTCCTGAGAAAATACTGTACTCCTTATGGGTATATTCAGTATACCGTACTTTCAGTATAAAGTATAAAAATTCATGCTCCGTAGAGATACGTTGTATCGAGATTTTACTGTAATAATTTTCTGAAGTCCTTTCCTTCCGTCCACAACTCCCTCCCTACTAATAAGTCAGCCGAAATGGACCTAGACTATTTCATCGCAAATACCAAGTTTAAATGCCTAATATCCCCAATTTTGGCTCTATCATTTCGCGAGTGACACTAACTACGAACATAACTTCATTTGACTACTAAAAGCTAGAGATCTGCATATCCGCAATTTATCCGACCCGACTCGCAGATATCCGCAAGAAAAGTGTCGGTTCGGATCGGATTATGCGTAACTGTTTGCGGATGCGGGTCGGATTCGGGTATATAGCCTGCGGATGCGGATCGGGTGCGGATAGGAAAATCAGTATCCGTGCTGAAGTCAAAATTCAGTGTCTTGAGTATGAGAAAAAATAACGTTGGTTGCACCCTTCTCCCACCCCGTCCAAGCCGATAACCCTAAAGGCTCTGGGTCTCTTGTTACCCTCCTTCTTACCTTTCGGGGGACGCGACTTTCTTCGGGAGCTATTGGTGGGATTTTCGAAAGGAGAGGGTCATTGATATGTTCTGCTGATAGTAATTTTCTTTTGAATTTTTGGATTTTGGTTCGCAGATGTTGCTCCAGATAATTTTTGCCTGCGGCTACGACTTATGCTTGCGGGTCGGATAGGGTCGGACAATTTATTCGTGCGGGTCGGATCGGGTCGGATAATTTAAAAAATTTTGCGGGTAAGGTTCGGATACGGATATGTAGCCTGCGGGTACGGGTCGGGTGCGGATACGGAAATCTGTATCCGTGCAGATCTCTACTAAAAACTCGACAACTCCGTCCACATCGGGCATTTAACCCCTCAACGCCGAGCGACGTCTCCTGCACGTCCAACAAGAACTTCGTGTGCCGCCGAGCGACGTGTCCTGCACGTCCGAGGTATTGCTTGCTTTCTTTACTGTTTAACTCACTTAATATTTCATACATCTGTAAAACCATAATATATTTTGAAAGGGGAAACTTTGGTCATTCCTGCAATACATGTCAAATAATTTTACTATTGTTTCTGTATTTTATAATCTACGTCAAAGTTTGCGATGAAATTTTCATTTTTCCGCTGAAAATACGGAGCGCCACCACCTTCTTTTGTCGCAAGGAATATTCGTAAATCTTAATAACCTTTATATATTTAGAAAGATGAAGCTTTGACCTTTCTAGTAATGCATATCTTGTAATTTTATTGTAGTTTTTATAATCTACGTGAAAGTTTGCAATGAAATTTTCATTTTTTCCCCGAAAATTCGCTAATTACACAAGGGAGATTCGTCAATCTAAATAATCTATACGCATTTGGATAGAGGAAGCTTCAGCCTCTTCAGTAATGCACGTCCTGTAATTTTACTATTGTTACTGTATGTTATAATCTAGGTGAAAGTTTTCGTTGAAATTTTCCTTTTTGCCCCGAAAATTCAGTGCACAAACACATTCTTTTGTCTAATTACGCAAGGCTGATTCGTCAATCCGAATAAGATATACGTATTTTGATAGAGGAAGCTTTGGCCTCTTCAGTAATGGACGTACTGTAATTTTACTGTTGTTACTGTATTTTATAATCTTGGTGAAAGTTTGCGTTGAAATTCTCATTTTCCCACAATATTACCGTGTTTCCGCTTCTAAAATCGCTTTTCAATGCACGAGGAATGATTTCTTTGGCTTTTGAAGTTGGGCCTTCTCACAGAAGAAATATAATCTTTTCCTTACCACATCTTTTTATCTTTGTTGGACCTTGTGAGAAAAGTCTTCGCTGCTTGAGTTACGAAGGAAAAAGGTCTACTATATACACACAGCCTACTTGAGATGCTTCTAAAATCGCCTTTCAATTCACCAAGAATCCTCCTGTCATAATCGGCTCTCTCTGTGCTGTGCTGCATTTTACTTCACAAGCACACTGAAAGGTTCGTTCCATTGTAGTTTGAGTTCCCTTCCCAGAAGATATATAAAACATTGGTATCTTTTTACAGAGAAGCTTACTAGATAGTATGTTTCGAGTGTTTATGAGGTAAATTTCATGCTGTATTCAATAACGCATGTGTACATTTTCTAAAACAATCGGGAAAAGACTGGAGGCTCTTTCTCCTGTACGGGAAAACCCCGCAGGATATGCTTCACAGGGGAACCGAAAGAAGCGGAGACCCAACGGGAATTCCGCTTCCGCTTACGAGAGTGGAGGAGCATGCTCCCCATGGCGCCCCTAAGGAGCAGGGGGGGGGGGGGGGGGGCTACATCCCCAGTCCAGGCCATATGACCCTCCCCCCTCCTGCTGCCAGGTTCCAGGGAGGATGTGTTTACGGGGTCTACTGTACTCAGTTTAGCGTGTTGGCGTATTTAGGAAATTCCGTTTTGCTACCCCATTAGGATGGCTCTGGAAAATCAATCATGCAACCAAAATATTTGAATGGGGAATTGAATCATGGAAATCAAAAACCCCGTAAGTCCAGAAAACCAATTTTTTCAGGAGACACTAAAAACTGTCAAGGATAAAATTTAATATCAATGCCAACAATATTTTGTAAATTGTTAAGGTCCCTCTGGCAGTAGATATCCATGGACATGTATGTTTTATGGTTTTAACACATGCAACATGTACTCTACATGGCAGTTTCACTGTTTCCTCATTTTCACCAAAATATGGACTTAACGTTGTTTTTGATTTCCATGATTCAATTGGTTCGAGTAAGGCTAGATGGCATGAGATATCTCAACTCAATTGCAAACCCCCCCTGGCCTATAGGCAAAACATCGTTTACAAGTGAGATCTAGTTAAGGAAATATACAGGCGAAACAAAAGTGTAACCCGAAGAATGAGCGATAACCACAAGGACTTCGGGTGAGACATGAAGAGGTGGCAACCCGAAGCGGGACTTCACAAATATTTTGGATAAACAGAGAGAGGGTTTTGTAAATATTTTTCTCTGACCCGCTTACTATTGCCATTTCTTAAGTCTCAGGGACCATCTAAATGTAAACAGGCTACGGTATCACTATATCCTAAAGATAAATATGAGGGTGATTCATTGCATCTCGGACTAGTTTCCAGAAGCCTTTTTGATGACTCTCGCCTCCCTTGAGTCTTAAACCGCTAAGATATTACCGTAATATCCTTTTAATTTTTGGATTTTAATTTTTTTCATTCATTAGAACAGACACTCGACAATGTGAGAAAGTTTTATTTATCAAAAAATGAATACAGATATGTACTGCGAAAGGAAAGACTGAAAAAACTCAAATTGACTAAGGGTTTAGAATATTTTTTTCAAGCCCTGAAAATTCTTGTTTTTTCCTTCTTCATTCCCGGTTCCTACATCAATCGAATTAGGAATCAACTGAATAACTTTAAAAAGCTCTAAAAAATGACGATGTTTTCCAACCATATACTCACACTCGCATTTTAATTTCTTTCACTCTCACTTGCTCTTCTTCGATATCACTTGCATGGTACAAGTACTCACTTAAATAGGTTTTTACACGTTGCAATGAAGAAAAGCTTCTCTCACCAGACGCAACGCTTATTGGCAACGTCAAAAGAATTTTTAAGAGTTGGTTCACTAAAAAAGATATGGCTTGATCACAATTTTTAAGAGCTTCTTCAATGGATAAAGGAATTTCCATAAATCCTGCTGATATAACCCACTTTTCTCTCCAGATCTTACTGAGAATAAGTGCAGGTGGCCACCAGTATTTCCAGAATGTATTGCATTCTCTACCTCAAACTTAATAAATCCCAACGCCTCCTACATAAGGTGGCCATATAGTTAAGACAAAAAATGAAAACATTATTGTAAAAAAAGTTTTTTTCTTTTTAGTGATTTTTCACCCCAGGTGGAACGAAAATCGCCTATGATTTTACCGTTAGTAGTTTTCTATTGTTTTGAAATTTTTAATATTTTTAAAAGTTGTGATTCAATCGTAAAAAGTAACATTTTCATTAGTAGTTAAAAAGAGGAACAAGATCATTTCTTCATTAAAAAGTGAAAAAGATTCGAACAAATTTTACATCTCCACGCGTAGTAATACTTCATAGCACAGCGGTGTCAAACTCATTGCGGTTCAAACCGGACCTCAATATGCTTCATGCTTACCAAAAAATAATAATCGAAGTGTACAAACAATACAGAGTAAGATTGTAAAATTATTTCAGGAACAACAAATATTGATAGTAGCATCATTAATAATTAATGATAAGAATTGATTGCTATGAAATGCATTTACAATTACTTTATTAACTGCTGAGTCCTGATGCCACCAAAAATCACCTACCAATTCTCACTCACAGTTCTTTCCTGAGTGCCTGCCTACTAAGTCGCTGATCAGTCCAGGAGAATCAGGGGTATTTCCCTTACATCCTAAGTCGTAATGATGGCCAACATAAGGCTTTTTTTAGAAAAATATTACAGATGATTTTGAGCCTAATCAGGGAGGTTGGCCAGCTCTGTCATAGAGGGGTTTCCCCAGCTTCCAGTATTCACGTGTCCCTCCATTCTCGAGTAGGAATTGACGTAAGTTTTATTTCCTAGTGTATGTTTACAGAACTCAAGAGTATACTAACTTCTGAGGGCAGAAACAGAAAATTCTCAAGAGGGAGGAGAAGGTTTGATTACAAACGGCATACCACATAAATCAAAGAAAAAAATGTCATATACCTGAGATGATGAGAGCATTTTGGCTGGCTCATGTGTATCGTTTCGTTTCTTCGTTCATCGGTTGCAATAACAGGCCGTCTCACGACAGCATCCTCCAGTAGCGCTTTATCCACTAGGCCAAATAGGCAACTGCCTACGGGCGCCGAATTTTAAGGGGCGCGGGGACGACAAATTTCAAGAAACGGGTGCTTCATTTTTAAAGTTGATCGCAAAAAGTATGAGTTTGAGATGGCGCAAAAATGTACTCTGCCTATGGACGCACAATGTCTTAAGGCGCCCCTCGCATCCTCACCCATCTCATGTCAGCCGTGTTCCCAGATGAGTGCAGTCGTCAAAAGAAAAGATATTTTTTCGGAACTCATCATATTGGTACATGAGAAGGTTTGCTTGCAAATTATATACCACCACAATCACAGAATAAACCTCACATATCCGAGATGATGATAGTTTTTTAGATGGCTCGTGTATATTGTTTCGTTGCTTCGTTCGTCGGTTGCAATAACAGACTGCGATTAGAATACGTGAGACAAAAGAAATGCATATAGTGAGAAGAAACAGTCCCAACACAAAGAAGTCATTCATAGCACCCCAGAAGAGGAAGAAAAAATCTTGTTATCTGCGTGCGCTTTCGAGCGCCTCGTGCCGTAAGGTCAGTTTAGGTTCGGACGCTTCATGCCGGAAAGGGTCAATTCGCTAGGATATTACGTTATTTTAGGACCTAGCGAATCTACTTTCACCGATAAAAATCGGTCCGTGAGTTTGCGCCCGGGGGCAACTGGCCCCCTCGCTACGCCCCTGGCTCCGATTCAATGTTGCCGATATTCCTATAATGAGGATTTCTAAATGCCTACAAACCAACACGATACACAATCTAAAAGAGGATATATATACTTACGGAAAACTGTCGTTTTACGACAATTATTCAGAATCAAACACAAAATTATTATTTTCTCTGGATTATCTCATGTAAATAAATATTTATGTTACCTTCGCAATACAAATAAATCGATATTGGGAAAGGAAAAATTTCGTATTCTTCCCAATAAACAGAAACAAAAGATTATTATATATTTTGCCTGTTGTCTAATATCGTTTGGAGTTGAAAAGAAAATATTCTTACAGTGAAATGCACAGGAATAAATGCTCATAAGGTAATGTTTGCAATTATTTTACTATTACATTTAAGTAGCTTAGTTTAGGCTTTGTAGGTTAGAATTGAAAGCCGGAAGCTGATCTATTGGGGCCGAAGATCTCCAAGCCCTCCTCAGCAGATAGGACATGACGACCCGTAGGACCGGAAATCGATTATTATTGATTAACCTTTTAGACAAAATATCGACTCGCCATTTGGCGCCTTTTGCATCAAGACCCAGGTCGGCAATCCCGCTCGCCCAAATCACGCTTCTCTACTGATTGTATGTACACTAATGGAGCCTATGATCTGGAATTATATATTTAAATTGGAATTTTCTATGAAATATCTGACAGTCATGCAATTTGTGTCTCGGGCCACTGGTAGACACGCATAATTTTTAGCGTTTTATTTTTGAGGCTATTACTGAAATAAAAGACAAAAATGGCGTCTTTGGGTCACGATTGCCAATACACATTGATATCAAAATGTGGAAAATGAAAAAGTTGAGTTATATCACTCAGTCTAAGCTGCCATATTACCGAAAATAAAGTAACACCATTATAGAAATTGATGAGTTTTAATGTTCATAAATTTTTATCTAAAACTTTTAAGAGAAGTGCACCTCATTTCTGCCGAGCATTTAGTGCGCATTATTTCTTGTTTAAGAGCATTTTTGGGGGAAAGTCAATTGGACAAAATGGCTAAGGGAATAGTCGTTTTACAATTATTTAGCAAGAGGCTTCGAGTTTTTATTGTTAAATTCATAAACTTCTAAGCTCATCTTGAGAGGTAGCTTTGTTTATAGAAGATTATCGATGGTTGATAACCGATACAAACGGCGGATGTTTACTTTTACTTAACTGCAACACAGTGCACTATCCAGATAGTATGTTCATGCCATAAAAGGGGACAAATGTTTTTTATGGCCGGCGACTGATCGGAGTGGAGGATAATAAACTTCATCCCTTATCGGGATGATAAAAGGGTTTCCGAAATATTATCTCTCTACATTCTAAACCAGGATATTATCAAAGCCATGAAAAGTATAATACTTAAATATGCAAATACTACATCCTTTGCTTTTAATATACCTTATGCTTGAAAATGTTAACTATAGCGCAGTTCACATTTTGTGTTGAAACCGGCATCTACGTTTCACTCCGATTACTGTATTTATTGTCAGGGCCGCCGAGAGGGAGAGCGGGTCGTGGAGCATACGTCCTCGCCGCGCCCCTTTTCTCTGTGTTAAGGTAAAAAGAGATGCGTCACTTCCCCCCACCCGCAGACCTCGCGCAGTGACCCTTCTCTGTGTTGTTGACTTGCAGTGCTCTAAGCAAAATTGTCAAATTCCATTCCTTTAAAATTTTTCTCAAAATAACGTATCAAATATGTTGGGTTGTTGGTACTACATGTGTCATATCATAATTGTCAAGGTATCAATGTGGGTAAAGAAGGAATTTCTAAAAATAAAATATCCGACGAAGATTAATTGCTTTCGATAAGTGGCGATTTATCGTCATTAAATTTTTTACGGAATTAAATGTTATGACTTTTTACTTTCTCATATGAACTATCGAAAAAGTATCGTTATCGCGAAATAGTTCGACCTCGAGATTTTTACGGAAATATACGTTTTAGGTGTCGCTGAATCCGAAAAAGTGGTTTTCGCAATGCCGTCTGTCCCTCTGTCTGCCTGTTACTGGCTTTGGAGTTTAGACGGTAAAGCGAAAATGAATGAAATCTCGTATTTAGGCATTTTATCATACTGAGCAGAGTATACATAGAAATGGTTAACATTGCTCAATAATTAAGAGTAGTTTATTCAACGCATTTTTAACAACAATCCGATTTTCTCAAAAATGGCTCTAACGATTTTGATCAAATTTCTTACAGTTTGAGTTTACGTCTTCGATAATGCTGTATAGTTCATATTTCTCAAAAAATGAATATAAGGCTAGTCAATTCTAGGCAACTTTAACAACAATTCGATTTTCTCCAAAACGGCTCAAACGATTTTGACCAAATCTTCTACAATTACTTGAGTATACATCTACAATAATACTACGTATTTCTTTTTCTCAATGAATGAATATAAGGCTAGTTTATCCTTGGGACTCTTTAACAAAAATTGGATTTTCTAAAAACAGGCTCATACGATTTTCATTTTCTAAAGATAACTAAACGACGCATTAGTACCTATATATGAGAAAGTTTGTACAATATACGTTGTGCCGATTTTTACTTTCTCATACGAAGTAACGGGTAAGTATTGTTTTCGCAAAAAAATTCGACCTCGCGATTTTTACGGAAATACACCTTTTAGGTGTCGCTGAATCCGAAAAAGTGGTTTTCGCAATTCCGTCTGTCTGTTACTGGCTCTGGAGCCTAGACTGTAGAACGAAAATGAATTACATCTAGTACTTAGGCATTTTATCATACTGAGCAGAGTATACATAGAAATGGTTGACATTGATCCATAATTAAGAGTAGTGTATTCTACGCATTTTTAACAACAATTCCATTTTCTCGAAAACGGCTGTAACGATTTTGATCAAATTTCGTAGCCCTATATTCATTTTTTGAGAAATATGAACCAAACATTATTATTGAAGAAGTAAACTCAAGTAACTCTACGAAATTTGATAAAAATCGTTATAGCCGTTTTTGAGAAAATCGAATTATTGTTAAGGTTGGCAAGAATAAACTAGCCTTATTCATTTTTTCAGAAATATGACCTATACAGTATTATTGAAGACGTTAAGTCACGTAACTATACGAAATTTGATCAAAATCGTTAGAACCTTTTTTTGAGAAAATCGGATTGATATTAAAAATGCGTAGAATAAATTACTCTTAATTATTGATCAATATCAACCATTTCTATGTATACTCTGCTAAGTGTGATAAAATGCCCAAGGACGAGATTTCATTCATTTTCGTTCTACCGTCTAGGCTCCAGAGCAAGTAACAGACAGACGGCATTGCAAAAACCACTTCCGGATACCTAAGACGTATATTTCCGTAAAAATCTCGAGGTCGAATTTTTTCGCGATAACAGTACTTTCTCGATACTTCGTATGAGAAAGTAAAAACTGACCCTTCAACATTAAAATTTGGCCAATGCACACTCCAGGCGTGGATTCGTTTCTTCGAATGCCTTTTACACGTTTCTTAAGCCCGCTTCCCGCGACGCGTGGCTTGGCGAGCTTTTCGAAAAACTCGCCGAGCCACGCGTCGTGGGAACAGGGTGGCTCGGCTCGGCCTTCCTTCAATTTGTCGGTAAGTGGACGCGAGTCAAAGCGTCGAGCCGGACGAGCGCGCGTAGGCTCGCCTGTTTCCGTACGTGTTCCAACGTGATTAGTACTTCTGTATTGTGTTTAACTGCTCATTTTCAACTGACAAGAAGCTCGCCGAGTATGTACGAGCCACTCGGGACTTGCCACATCACGCGTCGCGGGAGCAGTCAGCAATCGGCTACTCGCGATATTCCGAACTTTGACGAGCATTCGCGTGCTCGCCAAGCCACGCGTCGTGGGAAACGGGCTTTATAAATTAAACATCAGAAAGTGTCAAGCTCGAAGCCACACTGACAAGAAATTCCCCGCTGAAAATAAGAAACAAATACAAGCAACATTTAAAGCCGAAATGCGTGTTTTGGTTGATCGTCCTAAACCTGGTTATGGTAGCACTAACGATGGAGAAACAGCTCGGCGATTTTTACTTTCTCATACGAAGTGACGAGAAAGTGTTTTCGCGAAAAAATTCGACCTCGAGATTTTTACGGAAATATACGTTTTAGGTGTCGCTGAATCCGAAAAAGTGGTTTTCGCAATGCCGTCTGTCTCTCTGTCTGCCTGTTACTGGCTCTGGAGTTTAGACGGTAAAGCGAAAATGAATGAAATCTCGTACATAGGCATTTTATCATACTGAGCAGAGTATATATATGGAAATGTTTGACATTGCTCTATAATTAAGAGTAGTTTATTCTACGCATTTTTAACAACAATCCGATTTTCTCAAAACGGCTCTAACGATTTTGATCAAATTTCGTACAGTTACTTGAGTTTACGTCTTCAAAAATACTGTGTGGTTCATATTTCTCAAAAAATGAATATAAGGCTAGTTTATTCTAGGCAACTTTAACAACAATTCAATTTTCTCAAAAACGGCTCTAACGTTTTTGATCAAAATTCTTATAGTTACTTGAGTTTACGTCTTCAGTAATACTGTATAGTTCATATTCCTCAAAAAATGAATATAAGGCTAGTTTATTCTTGGGTAACTTTAACAAAAATTGATTTTCTAAAGACGGGCTCATACGATTTTCATTTTCTAAAGATAACTAAACGACGCATTAGTATATGAGAAAGTTTGTACAATGTATGTTGTACCATGTTTTGAAAATGCTACGCATTCATCTAACATAAACGGGATAGATGAAGGGCTCATCTTACGATTCATAATCATTCTTTCGACTATTTCGAGTGGAAATGCAATAAACATTGAAAAATTCAAAGAATATACTTAGGAGACAGCTAAGTTATTTGTGTAGAAGTACCCGTGGTTTAATATGACAAACACAGTACATAAAATCTTAATACACGGTCCTATATTTATTTCGTCCGGAATATTATCAATTGGAATGCTGTCAGAGGAGGCACTAGAGGCACGTAACAAAGACGTGAACGCGTATCCTGAAAGTTTTTCAAGAAAATGTTCCCGAGAAAAGAATTTGGAAGACGTATTCAACAGCCTTTAATATCCTCAGACCCTGTTGTATCAAGCATTCGGGAGCTTCCAAAACGACAGACAAAGTCCTTCCCTCGAGAAGTTATAGCCATGCTAATGCCTCCAGACACAAACGTATTTTCTGCAGAATCGGAGGACTTAGATTTCTTACAATAACTAAACAAACAATACGAAACCATAAAATTCACACTTGAGGAAGAAAAACACAACAGGCTCCCCTGCCTTGATATACTAGTAGAAAGACAAGACAGATAACTAAAGTTTAACATATACAGAAAACCTACACATACAAACAAATACATACCTAATGATTCTCACCACCACATTTCACACAAAATAGCAGCTTTCCATTCCATGATACACAGACTCCTACATATACCAATGCCCAAAACAGATTTTAAAAATCGGTACAACATACATTGTACAAATTTCTCATATACTAATGCGTCGTTTAGTTATCTTTAGAAAATGAAAATCGTATGAACCTGTTTTTAGAAACTCCAATTTTTATAAAAGTTGCACAAGAATAAACTAGTCTTGTATTCATTCATTGGGAAAATGAAATACGTAGTATTAATGTAGATGCATACTCAAGTAACTGTACGAAATTTGACCAAAATCGTTATAGCCGTTTCTGAGAAAATGGAATTATTGTTTACATTTACATCAATACCCTGCAAGCTGCTAGAAGCGTTTGGCAGGGGGTGTCACAACACCATGTGAACTCTAACTAATTCCTCTGCTGGAAAAAGGATCTGTAGTATTTCTCTGTTCTAGAGATTGTTTCGACATATTTTCTCCTGTACTCTGATCTAACATTACGTTCACTAACACCGATGGGGACAACTATGCCGCGTACGTCTTCAACGAATTCGGAGCTTTCGAATTTTTCAGTTGGTTTCCTTTAGTATTCAATTCTTCTACTCTTCAACATCTGCCATTTCAGATCCCTCATTATCTCTGATACACTCGCATAAACTGGGACATAAAACGCCTTTAAATCGGTTGAAAACACAAATTAAAATCAATACAATTCAATTTTAACTTGCAAGTTGTGTTTAACGATAAAAATTATAAACGTAAATAATAAAACTTGGGTCTTGCCAAAAGTCGGTGATCATCAAAGATAGAAGATAAGGGAAATTCCATGAACACAGAGGGAAGTGAAACTTTATTTTTGCGTTGCTAACACTTCATACACATTTTAATTGTATAAAAATAACAAAAATCAACGTTTCTTCTACGGAAAGGATGGAGATATGTCCAGTTAAGGAGACATCTTTCTAAGTACTCGGTGTACCTGCACATTTCACACAGATTCTTATCTTACTTATGGAAGACCCACACGCAAATTTCTTGCATCTTGTGCACGAGTCCTTTGTTTCTGTTGCAGCATCCAACTTGACATTGCTTTCGAGTGCCGGAGGAGCTAATGTGTATGCTGGCTTCACCCTGCTGCGCCTCGTACTTTTGTATGGAGCAGACAATTCTCCGGCTACATTGATGATGTACGAGCGTCGTGAGACTTTGGAATCGGTCACCATATTGTACAACGTATGAGCCTTGATCATAGCTAATTCTAGGATGTTGTAAAATACATGCACGGGCCACCGTCGGCTCATTCCTCGCACACTGTACTTTCGAGACATCTGGTCCACAACATCGACACCACATTTAGTGACGTTGTAAAATCTTATTGTCTCTGGTGTCTTCTTCCCTGTAGTTTCATCAATAACAACACCATTGTGGAGTGTGCTGAGGACAAGCACTTTATACTTTACCTTCTCTTGGTAAGACGTCAGGGTGATATTATCGGTATTATAGATGACTGTGTTGTACAAAGGGTCTCGAGGATTTTTCACTGACGGTGGTACCTCCCTTCTAACAATAAGTCTGTTTAAAGTGCCAAGAATGCTGATGTTCCGTCTCTTTAGCTGAATGCGTAGATTCAAAGATGTAAAAAAATTGTCCGTCGTGACATTTCTCCCCTCATCTAGAAAGGGTTCAAGAAGACGCAAAAAGATATGCTCAGAGATTTGTCTGCTGGTCTTGTGTCTTCTTTCCGTAGATACGGAAAGCCATTCAGGATGTATCTCACCTTGCCATCAGTAGCCAGCCAGTACTTCACTCCATATTTGTCCGGTTCACTATTCATGTACTGTGTGAAAGGGTGCTCGAAATGTTGAAAGCATATGCTTAGTCTATTTATTCAAGCAACGTTTCCACATACAATGTGTAAAGATTGCCCTACCTAGCAAGGAAAAGGGCATTGTGTCGTCCGCCCTTCTTGTACGGAGATACGTGTCACTATGTAATAGTTAGATAATGAATGTTCTATCTTCAATAAAAGAACTCACTAGATGTAGAACAAACTTTTCAGCACATTTTGACTCGCGAAAATGCACATATACGCAACAGAGTAGTGCAGCGGTCAAATGACCGCTTCCGGTACTAGTAGGTGGGGGTGGCCGTACGAAAAAACTATCGGAGTAAAAAATAAAAAAAAAATTGCTAAAGGACCTAAGGTACAAAATATTAAAAGTCATAAAACTACATCATCATCCGATCAATAATGTAGGGGATACGGCGCTCAGAAATCAAAAACGGTCAATTTACCGCCCCCGGTACTTTTAGTGTTAAAACCTCCTCGGAGCCGCGCTTCGAGGCGTCGTTGGTCCCAGCATGGGCCACCACCCGCAACGAGGAGCAACCCGTGCCCAAAACCGACGCCCTGACCTCCTTCGTCACCTGGGGCACCGTACCTCCTGGTATACACCTGGAGAACACCCGCTCATGAACACCCTCCCGGCGGGTCCGTGACAGTAAGGGCGCCACCACACGCCGGACATTGGAGCTCCCTAACACTAACAGCCCCCTCTTTCCCCCCGAGCTCCCCTTGGGCCCGGTCCCCACCGAGGAGACGGGAGCGGGTGCGGGCGCAACGGCTTCGGAGTCGTCCTCCGACAACACCGCAAACCTATTACTAACAGGAAGAGGGCCCACCGAGGTGTTCCCAGCTCCCTGCCTCCGCAGCACAACCCCACGATCCCCCCGAGTGGACACCACTCTACACTCATCGGGTTTCCTGGCCCGAACACCCTCAGCCCGCGATAAGGAGTGACGGACAACCCCGATCGCTCTACCAGCTTCCGCACCCAGGCTAACCCGAGCCGCCAATTTGGCGCGGTTCGCTTTCAGGGATGATACCGCACCCCTCACACGCACCAAAGCCGCCTCGGACTTTTCCACCCTCTGAAGGAGGTCCGCAACCACCCTCTCAATCTCCGTGATTCGACACCTCATGGCCTGCAAACCAGCGTCGCGCAAAAAGGAGGAAACGGGAGTCCTTGGGGTAGCCATCCTAAACTCTAAACTAATCTGAACTAGCTAAATGTTTTAAAAATATAACTTAAAATACTCGGTTAACTTATTCGTGGGCTGACTTAAGCGCTGTAATCTAGGGTTAACACAGGTAAAAAGTGAAAGGGAGGGGGTGATTCACTACACAAACCACGTTAGTATCGACCTGCAAGCCTTGAGTCAAGGTCGACTACATTTACATTTACATTTACAGCAATACCCTGCAAGCCGCTAGAAGCGTTTGGCAGGGGGTGTCACAACACCAAGTGAAGTCTAGCTAATTCCTCTGTTGGATTGTCTTATCGCGTCTGGGAAAAAGGATCGGTAGTATTTCTCTGTTCTAGCGGTAGTTTCGACATATTTTCTCCTGCACTCTGATCTAACATTACGTTCACTAACACCGATGGGGACGACTATGCCGCGTACGTCTTCAACGAATTCGGAGCTTTCAAATTTTTCAAATAGTTTCCTTTTGTAATCAATTCTTCTACTCTTCAACGTCTGCCATTTCAGATCTCTCAATAATTCTGATACACTCGCATCATACCGATATTCTCCTTTTACAAATCTAACCGCTCTACGGTGAACCATTTCGAGCTCTCTAGTTAGGCCCTCCTCGAAAGGTTCCCAGACGGCGCAACAGTATTCCACGATGGGTCGTATTAGGGAAAAGTATGCAATTTCCTTCACGTTCGAGGGGCATCCCCGCAGGACTCTAGAGGAAAAGCTTTCAATTCTGTTTGCCGATGCAATATAAACTTTACGAAATTTTCAATGTTATTTACTACCAGGACATTATTTCCTAAATCTCTGGAAATTTTCAGCTTCCAGTATCTTCCGTATGTAGACATTAGTCAATTTGTTAAACATTTGAGAATTTATTACGGCCGAACAAATAAGTATTTCAAAATTTCTATATCCCCATTTTCATTATTTGGCAAATTCTAAATGTAGAAATAATTTCAGCTTCATAACGCTTTTAGAAGTAGCTGAACCATGAAAGGTTAGTAAAATAATTTATAATTTTTACGGCCAATAAAATAAAAACTGTTGCAATTTTGTATTTATTCCTCCGATAATTTTTTTGATTCACCTGTGTATTAAATTTCAGCTCTCCAACTGTAGTAGTTTGGGCCAGACATTAGTATCCTCCTATCATTCTATAAGCACTCTTCTTACAGAGGAGGATATACGATATACGATATAGGATACAAGTAAATGTGTGCTTGCACTCTGCAAGCATTTTCTCTAACCTTAAAGTAAAAATAAAAGCTGAAAAATAATTTTCAATGCTTAAAGTTGCATCTCCGCTCCGAATTACTTGTTGTTCTGTTTAGAAAATATTGTAAAAACAACCCCTAAAATTTATAATTATAAAATATTAATAGGTTTGTATCATTTGTTATGAATACCTCACATTTATACGAAATTTCATCAATGTAGCACCTCTAGAAGTGTATTTATATGAATTTCATTGTTTAAAAGTTTTTAATTTTTAACAGCCACAGCAATAAATATTTCTAAAATTTTCATAGCTATTTACCACCGGGACATTATTTCCTAACTCTGTTAAAAATTTCAGCTTCCTGGATCTACAGAAAGTACATTAACATTAGTCAATTTGTTAAACATTTGAGAATTTATTACGGCCGAACGAATAAAAATTATCAAATTTCTATATTCCCGTTTTCATGATTTGGCGAATTCTACAGGTAGAAAAAATTTCAGCTTGATAACTCATTTAGAAATGCCTAAACCATGAAATCTTAGTAAATTAATTTATAATTTTTAGCGGCCAAAATAATGGACATTGTTGCAATTTTGCAATTATTCCTCCGATTATTTTTTTCGGTTCATCTATGTATTAATTCCAGCTCACCAACTATTGTAGTTTGGGCCAGACATTAGTATCCTCTTATATCCTATATATCATTCTATAAGCACTCTTCTTACAGAGGAGGATATACGATATACGATATAGGATATACGATATAGGATATATATAGGATATAGGAGGATACTAATGTCTGGCCCAAACTACTATAGTTGGAGAGCTGGAATTTAATACACAGGTGAATAAAAAAAAATAATCGGAGGAAAAATTAAAAATTGCAGCAATGTTTATTTTCTTGGCCGGTAAAAATTATAAACTATTTTACGATGATTTCATGGTTTAGGTACTTCCATATGCGCTATGAGGCTGAAATGTTTTGCACATGTAGAATTTGCCAAATAATGAAAACGGGAATATAGAAATTTGAAAATTTTTATTTGTTCGGACGTAATAAATTCTTAAATGTTTAAAAAATTGACTAATGTTTATGTACTTTCTGAAGATCCAGGAAGCTGAAAATTTTAATCGGTTAGGAAATAATGTTATGGTGGTAAACAACATTGAAAATTTTAGAAATATTTATTGCTGTGGCTGTTAAAAATTAAACAAGTTTAAGCAATGAAATTCACATAAATGCAATCTTAGAGGTGCTGCATGGATGAAATTTCACATAAATGTGGGGTATTCTTAACAAATGATAAAAACCCATAAATGTATTATAATTATAAATTTTAGGGGTTGTTTTTACCCCAATATTTTCGAAACAGAAAAACACGTAATTCGGAACCGAGATGCTAACTTATGCACTGAAAGTAAGTTTTCGGCTTTTATTTTTACTTTCAGGTGAGAGAAAAAACTTGCAGAATGCAAGCACACGTTCACTAGTATCCTATATATATCCTCCTCTGTAAGAAGAGTGCTTATAGAATGATAGGATATAGGAGGATACTAATGTCTGGCCCAAACTACTATAGTTGGAGAGCTGCAATTTAATACCCACGTGAACAAAGAAAAATAATCGTAGGAATAATTGCAAAATTGTAACAATGTGCATTATTTTGGCCGCTAAAAATTATAAACTATTTTACTAACATTTCGTGGTTTAGGTATTTCCAAATGCGCTATCGGGCTGAACTTTTTTCTGCCTGTAGAATTCGCCAAATAATGAAAACAGGAATATAGAAATTTGAAATTTTTTATTCGTTCGGCCGTAATAAATTCTCAAATGTTTAACAAACTGACTAATGTTTATGTACTTTCCGTAGATCCAGGAAGTTGAAAATTTTAACAGAGGTAGGAAATCATGTCCCGGCGGTAAATTAAATTGAAAACTTTATAAATATTTGTTGCTGTGGCTGTTAAAAATTAATAAAATTTAAACAATGAAATTCATATAAATGCACTTCCAGAGGTGCTACATTGATGAAATTTCGTAAAAATGTGAGGTATTCATAAAAAATGATAAATACCTATAAATATTTTATAATTATAAATTTTAGGGGTTGTTTTTACCCCAATATTTTTAAAACAGAAAAACAAGTAATTCGGAGCGGAGATGCAACTTTAAGCACTGAAAATTATTTTTCGGCTTTTATTTTTACTTTAAGGTTAGAGAAAATGCTTGCAGAATGCAAGCACACATTTACTTGTATCCTATATACATACTATGTATATTTTATATCCTGCTCTGTAAGAAGAGTGCTTATAGAATCATATATAGGATACAAAGGAATGTGTTCTTGCATTCTGCAAGCATTTTCTCTCACCTTAAAGTTAAAATAAAATCAAAAACATAATTTTCAACATGTTAGTTTCCATGTTGGCTCCAAATCACGTGTTTTTCTGTTTTGAAAATATTGGGGTATTAGCAATCCGTAAAATTTATAATGCTAAAAAATTTATAGGTTTTTAGCTTTTCTTACAGATTCCTCACATTTGTGCAAAATTTCTTGAATGTAGTACCTCTAGAAGTGTATTTTATGAATTTCATTGTTTAAATTTTATGAATTTTTAACAGCCATAACAAATATTTCTAAAATTTTCAATGTTATTTACCACAGGAACATTATTTCCTAACTCTGTTAACATTTTCAGCTTCCAGGATCTACAGAACGTACATAAACATTAGTCCATTTGTTAAACATTTGAGAATTTATTACGGCCAAACGAATAAAAATTTTCAAATTTCTATACTCCCGTTTTCATTATTTGGCAAATTCTACATACAGAAAATATTTCAGCTTCATACCGCATTTAGAAATACCTAATCCATGAAATATTAGTAAAATGGTTTATAATTTTTAGCCGCCAATATAATGCACATTGTAGCAATTTTCCAATTTTTCCTTCCATTATTTTCTTTTATTCACCTAGGTATTAAATTCCAGCTCTCCTACTATTATAGTTTGGGCCAGACATTAGTATCCTCCAATAGCCTATATATCATTCTATATCGACTCTTCTTACAGAGGATATAGGAGATAGGATATATATATACAAGTAAATGTGTGCTTACATTCTGCAAGCATTTTCTCTCACCTGAAAGTAAAAATAAAAGCCTAAAAATTACTTTCAATGCATAAGTTCGCATCTCGGCTCCGAATTACGTGTTTTTATGTTTCGAAAATGTTGGGGTAAAAACAACCCCTAAAATTTATAATTATAAAACATTTATATGTTTTTAGCATTTCTTAGGAGTACATCACATTTGTGCAAAATTTCATCAATGCAGCACCTCTAAGAGTTCATTTATATGAATTTCATTGTTTATTGTTTATTAATTTTTAACAGCCACATCAATAAATATTTCTAAAATTTTTAATGTTATTTAGCACCGGGATATTATTTCCTAACCCTGTTAAAATTTTCAGCTTCCTGGATCTACAGAAAGTACATAAACATTAGTCAATTTGTTAAACATTTGAGAATTTATTACGGCGGAACGAATAAATATTTTCAAATTTCTATGTTCGCGTTTTTATGATTTGGCGAATTCTACAGGTGGAAGAAGTTCAGCATGATAGCTCATTTAGAAATACCTAAACCATGAAATGTAATTAAATTTGTTTATAATTTTTCGCGGCCAAAATAATGCACATTGTTCTAATTTCGCAATTATTCCTCCGATTATTTTTCTTTATTCACCTCGGTATTAAATTTCAGCTCTCCAACTATAGTAGTTTGGGCCAGACATTAGTATCCTCCTATATCCTATATATCATTCTATAAGCACCTTTCTTACAAAGGAGGATATACGATACTAGTGAACGTGTGCTTGCATTCTGCAAGCAGTTTCTCTCACCTGAAAGTAAAAATAAAAGCCTAAAAATTACTTTCAATGCATAAGTTCGCATCTCGGCTCCGAATTACGTGTTTTTCTGTTTCGTAAATATTGGGGTAAAAACAACCCCTAAAATTTATAATTATAATACATTTATAGGTTTTTATCATTTGTTACGGATAACTCATATTTATGCTAAATTTAATGAATGTAGCACCTCCTGAAGTGAATTTATATGAATTTCATTGTTTAAACTTTATGAATTTTTAACGGCCACAGCAATAAATATTTCTAAAATTTTCAATGTTATTTACCACCGGGACATTATTTCCTAACACTGTTAAAAATTTCAGCTTCCTGGATCTACAGAAAGTACATAAACATTAGTCAATTTGTTAAACATTTGAGAATTAATTACGGCCGAACGAATAAAAATTTTCAAATTTCTATATTCCCGTTTTCATTATTTGGCGAATTCTACAGGTAGAAAAAATTTAAGCTTGATAGCGCATTTAGAAATACCTAAACCATGAAATGTTAGTAAAATAGTATATTATTTTTAGCGGCCAAAATAATGCACATTGGTACAATTTTTGCAATAATTCCTGCGATTATTTTTCTTTGTTCACCTCGGTATTAAATTGCAGCTCTCCAAGTATAGTAGTTTGGGCCAGACATTAGTATCCTCCTATATCCTATATATATCCTATATATATCCTCCTCTGAAAGAAGAGCGCTTATAGAATGATACGATACAAGGAAATGTGTGCTTGCATTCTGCAAGCATTTTCTCTCACCTTAAAGTGAAAAGAAAAGCCGAAAAGTAATTTTCAATGATTAAATTCGCATCTGGGCTCCGAATTACGTGTTTTTCTGTTTTGAAAATATTGTGGTATAAACAACCCCTAAAATTTATAATTATAAAACATTTGTAGGTTATAGCATTTCTTGGGAATACCTCACATTTATGCAAAATTTCTTGTATATAGCACCTCTAGAAGTGCATTTATGAGAATTTCATTGTTTAAAATTTATGAATTTTTAACAGCCACAATATAAAAATTTCACGAAATTTCAAATGTTATTTTCCACCGGAACATTATTTCCTAACTTGGTTAAAATTTTCAGCTTCCTGGCTCTAATTAAAGTACATAAACATTAGTCAATTTTTGAAACATTTGAGAATTTATTACGGCCGAACGAATAAAAATTTTCAAATTTTATATTCCCGTTTTCATTATTTGGCGAATTCTATAGATAGAAAAAATTTCAGCTTGATAGCGCCTTTAGAAATACCTAAACCATGAAATGTTAGTAAAATAGTTTACAATTTTTTACGGCCAAGAAAATAAACATTGTTGCAATTTTGCATTTATTCCTCCGATAATTTTTTTTGTTTCACCTGTGAATGAAATTTTCGCTCTCCAACTATAGTAGTTTGGGCCAGACAGTATCCTCCTATATCCTATAAACATCATATATCCTCCTCTGTAAGAAGAGTGCTTATAGAATGATACAAGTAAATATGTGCCTGCATTCTGCAGGCATTTTGTACCGCCCTAAAGCAAAAATGAAAGCTGAAAAATATTTTTCAATGCTGAAAGTTGCATCTCCGCTTCGAATTACTTGTTTTTCTGTTTTGAAAATATTGGGGTGAAAACAACCCCAAATTTATAATTATAAAATATTTATAGGTTTTTATCATTTGTTATGAATACCTCACATTTATGCGAAATTTCATCAATGTAGCACCTCTAGAAGTGCATTTATATGAATTTCATTGTTTAAATTTTATTAATTTTCAACAGCCAAGGCACAAATATTTCTAAAATTTTCATTGTTATTTACAACCTGGACATTATTTCCTACCTCTGTTAAAATTTCAGCTTCCTGGATCTACGGAAAGTACATAAGCATTAGTCAGTTTGTTAAACGTTTGAGAATTTATTACGGCCGAACGAATAAAAAAATTTCAAATTTCTATATTCCCATATTCATTATTTGGCGAATTCTACAGGTAGAAAAAATTTCTCCTCGATAGCGCATTTGAAAATACCTAAATCACGAAATGTTAGTAAAATGGTTTATAATTTTTAGCGGCCAAAATAATGCATATTGTTACAATTTTGCAATTATTCCTCCGATTATTTTTCTTTGTTCGCCTCGGTCTAAAATTGCAGCTCGCCAACGATAGTAGTTTGGGCCAGACATTAGTATCCTCCTATATCCTATATCGTATATCGTATATCCTCCTCCGTAAGTAGAGTGCTTATAGAATGACAAGTAAATGTGTGCTTGCATTCTGCAAGCATTTTCTCTCACCTTAAAGTGAAAATAAAAGCCGAAAAGTAATTTTCAATCCACAAGTTCGCATCTCGGTTCTGAATTACGTGTTTTTCTGTTTCGAAAATATTGGGGTAAAAACAGCCCCTAAAATTTATAATTATAATACATTTATAGGTTTTTATCATTTGTTACGGATAACCCATATTTATGCTAAATTTAATGAATGTAGCACCTCCTGAAGTGCATTTATATGAATTTCATTGTTTCAACTTTATGAATTTTTAACGGCCACAGCAATAAATATTTCTAAAATTTTCAATGTTATTTACCACGGGACATTATTTCCTAACCCTGTTAAAATTTTCAGCTTCCTGGATCTACAGAAAGTACATAAACATTAGTCAATTAGTTAAACATTTGAGAATTAATAACGGCCGAACGAATAAAAATTTTCAAATTTCTATATTCACGTTTACATTATTTGGCGAATTCTACAGGTAGAAAAATTTTCAGCTTGATAGCGCATTTAGAAATACCTAAACCATGAAATGTTAGTAAAATTGTTTATAATTTTTAGCGGCCAAAATAATGTACATTGTTGAAATTTTGCAATTATTCCTCCGATTATTTTTTTCGGTTCACCTATGTATTAAATTCCAGATCACCAACTATTGTAGTTTGGGCCAGACATTAGTATCCTCCTATATCCTATATATATCCTATATGTATCCTCCTCTGTAAGAAGAGTGCTTATGGAATGATACGATATAGGATATATATAGGATATAGGAGGATAGTAATGTCTGGCCCAAACTACAATAGCTGGAGAGCTGGAATTTAATACATAGGTGAAACGAGAAAAATAATTGGAGGAATAATTGGAAAATTGCGACAATGTTTAATTTCTTGGCCGGTAAAAATTATAAACTATTTTACAAACATTTCGTGTTTTAGGTATTTCTAAATGAGCTATCAAGCTGTAATCTTTTCAGCCCCGTAGAATTCGCAATGTAATGAAAACGGGAATATAGAAATTTGAAAATTTTTATTCGTTCGGCCGTAATAAATTCTCAAATGTTTAAGAAATTGACTACTGTTTATGTACTTTCTGTAGATCCAGAAAGCTGAAAATTTTAACAGGGTTAGGAAATAATGTCCCGGTGGTAAATAACATTGAAAATTTTAGAAATATTTATTGCTGTGGCTGTTAATAATTAAAAAATTTAAACAATGAAATTCATATAAATGAACTCTTAGAGGTGCTGCATGGATGAAATTTCACATAAATGTGGGGTATTCGTAACATATGATAAAACCCTATATATGTATTATAATATTAATTTTAGGGTTGTTTTTACCCCAATATTTTTGAAACAGAGAAACACGTAATTCGGAATCGAGATGCGAACTTATGCATTGAAAGTAATTTTTCGGTTTTTATTTTTACTTTAAGGTGAGAGAAAATGCTTGCAGAATGAAAGCACACATTTACTTGTATCCTATATCGTATATTCTCCTCTGTAAGAAGAGTGCTTATAGAATGCTATATAGGATATAGGAGGATACTAATGTTTGGCCCAAACAACTACAGTTGGAGAGCTGAAATTTAATCCACAGGTGAACCAAAAAGAATTATCCGATGAATAAATGCAAAATTGTAACAATGTTTATTTTCTTGGCCGTAAACAATTATAAACTATTTTACTAACATTTCATGGTTTACGTACTTCTATATGCGCTATGAAGCTAAAATTTTTTCAACCTGTAGAATTTGCCAAGTAATGAAAGCAAGAATTTAGAAATTTGAAAATTTTTATTCCTTCGGACGTAATAAATTCTTAAATGGTAAACTAATTCACTAATATTTACATAATTTCTGAAGATCCAGGAAGTTGAAATTTTTCAGAGAGTTAGGAAATAATGTTTAGGTGGTAAATAACATTGAAAATTTTAGAAATATTTATTTTTGTGGCTTTTAAAATTTCATAAATTTTAAACAATGAAATTCATATAAATGCACCTCTAGAGGTGCTACATTGATGAAATTTTGCATAAATGTGAGGCATACGTAACAAGTCCTAAAAATCTATAAATAATTATAAATTGTAGGGGTTTTTTCAACCCTAATATTTTCAAATCAGAAAAACACGTAATTCAGAGCAGAGATGCAAACTTATGTGTTTAAATTATTTTTTGGCTATTATTTTTCTTTAAGGTGAGGGAAAATGCATGCAGAATGCAAGCACACATTCACTTGTGTATGTGTATATATATATATATGTGTGTGTGTGTGTGTGTATGTATATATTTATAGATATATATATATAGAGAGAGAGAGAGAGAGATAGATAGAGATAGGAGGATACTAATGTCTGGCCCAAAATACAATAGTTTGAGAGCTGGAATTTAATACATAGGTGAATCAAAAAAAATAATTGGAGGAATAATTGGAAAATTGCAACAATGTTTATTTTCTTGGCCGGTAAAAATTATAAACTATTTTACTAACATTTCATGGTTTAGGTATTTCTAAATATGCTATAAAGCTGAAATTTTTTCTGTATGTGGAATTTGCTAAATAATGAAAACTGGAATAAAGAAATTTGAAAATATTTATTCGTTCGGACGTAATAAATTCTTAAATGTTTAACCAATTGACTAATGTTTATGTACTTTCTGAGGATCCTGGAAGCTGAAAATTTTCACAGAGGAAATACTGTTCAGGTGCTAAATAACATTGAAAATTTCATGAAAGTTTTATATTGTGGCTGTTGAAGATTCATAATTTTTAAACAATTAAATTCAAATAAATGCACTTATAGAGGTGATACATTCATGAAATTTTACATAAATATGATTTATCCGTAACAAATGCTAAAAACCTATAAATGTTTTATAATTATAACTTTTAGGGATCCTTTTTACCCTAATATTTTCAAAACTGAAAAACACGTAATTCGGAGCCGAGATGCAAACTTATGAGTTGAAATTATTTTTTGGCTTTTATTTTTTTTTAAGGTGAGAGAAAATGCTTGCAGAATGCAAGCACACATTCACTAGTATCCTATATCCTCTGTAAGAAGAGTCGATATAAAATGATATCCTCCTCGGTATGAAGAGTGCTTATAGGCTGATGTGGCATCCTCCACTTGTTAATTTTCAAATAACTTCCTATTGGGATGTTAAGATATTTATTTCGATTTATACCAGGTGTATTTCTTCGTTAAAATACTTCCCATGGAGAAATTAAAATTATGAAAATGTTGAATCTCCTGAAAATTCCGATCTACGGAAAATACTTCAAACAGTGTTTCAAGGGAATGACATGCTTCATTACCTCGCTGTAATTCAAAATTAAACACATTTAAGATTTTCATAAAAACTGCTTGGAAAGAAAAAAGATCCGAAAGTGAATTTACACATCCCAATGCAGGTATTTCAAGAAATATAGGGAGTATTTGTGACTTCAATCAAATCAATGAATATAGATTATTGAGGATTTTGGATAAATGATGTTAAATATAGAAGGTCAAAAATCTGCCTCTCTCATACGGCGACAAATAGCCACACACAGAAGAATAATTCCAAAAAATTGGATAATTATATTTAGTGAAGCAAAAAGGATTCCTTTCATTAATTCAAATTGCTTTGTTCATAAAAAATACCAACGGTAGAATATATTTGTAGAATGAAAAATCTATTCTCCTTCATTATCTGTTTAAAGAAAAATACTCAAAACGAAAGATGCAGGAATAACATCCTCTATGACATGTATGTCCAACTGGTGGATGGTATGTAACAATCATTCTTTGGAAGCGTGAGTGCCACCCTTCTATGGCGTTGTTGGTCCGCTGTTGTCTGTTTACAGTTTGCTCATATACCTACACTCCATAATTCCAGACCAAACCTAGGAGGAATGGCTCCTCTCATCCCCCTGCCTTCCCTTCCTCGTATATAAGTTATTTCCACATACATTGCTAAATCCCCTAGTGTAGGGTCGAGGATTGCAAGCAAGTGGTCAAAAATATCAAGCACGTCCTCAACAGGGATAAACGGTAATGCCATCAGCATCCGTATACCATTCCTAATAACGTCGTTATTATTGAATTGAGCTTTTAGACCTAATGCCATTACATGTTCCATATGGATTGACAAAAATGGAAGAGGCATTCCTTAACGGTAGAATTTGGGAATACATTCCGCACTGCATTTATAGCACTTAATTCAAAATTAAGCATGACCAGTTCTGGATTAAAATTTAAATTTAAAAAGTCACACTGTTGTTTGAGTTGTTAAAATATTGATGCATAAGAACCTTCGTCTTTTCTTTTCGTTAAGCAATATACAAATGGAAATACACGCCCCTGCACCACACCATGTATTGTATATAGCTGGAAAAATAGCTTAGATGTTGTTTTGTAAGTGCCATCCATATAGATCTGTGTCCTGCTGCACAACTGCTTGGGTCCCCACACAACTCAAGTTTTTGGAGCCCACATTTATATAACGAGTAACAGTTTTTAAAAAATTCAAAGATAAAATCTTTTTGCTTAATAAAATTGGCGGTCTTAAAAGAATAAAACAAGAAAATTTTTGGACTATTTGCTCGTTATAAAAGGTTTTGGTTTCATATTATATTCATTACTGTTGCTTTACATATCATTTACGTAATAATTTCGCTTTGATAGGAGGTTTTCAAGGTTGAGCT
Source organism: Uropetala carovei (assembly GCA_036926305.1). Lineage (NCBI taxonomy): Eukaryota > Metazoa > Arthropoda > Insecta > Odonata > Petaluridae > Uropetala > Uropetala carovei. Next base: position 3,588,651 of record JAXCHB010000037.1, on the reverse strand, counting down.
TCATTAAAAATGTGTTTTGCTATTAACTTTATATTCAAAATCCATTTACTCCAGCTTATGGAATGAGATTATTACGTAAATGATATGTGAAGTTAAAGTAATGACAAGTACATGACAAAAATCTTTTATAACAAACAAATAAAACAAGCAAAAAGATTTTATTTTTGAATGTTTTTAAATTCTTACTTGTTTTATTCTTTTAAGTGCGAAAATGAATAATATTAAGGGAAAAATAACGAACATAAATAATTTACCTCAATCTGTCGACTTGGCTGCTTAGGGCGTGCAACAGTCGTCAAAACGGAGGATGGAGTCATTTTTAAATCGAAGAACGACAGTCACAATCATGAGCTTGATATTCAGAACGCTACGAGAGCGAAAGTGGTGGAACAATCTTAAAGAGAGCCAGAAGCTTCAGCTACTTCAGTTTATAGGGAAATACTAACCAAAGAAATGGATCCCTAAGATATAGAAGCTGCTTCTGCTATGCCCAGCTATGAGAACGTACGTTCAATGCTTCATAGAGCTGCTGCTAAATCTTGTCCTTGTCTTCCAGATTCATTATCACAATTGGTCATCCTGGATGAATATGTTATAAAATTCCTAGTCAATCAACACCAATGCCCGCAGTGTTTCCTTCGGATTTCTTCCGCACCCCATTTTCCCTCCCCCTCATACTACACTCCATCCATTTTCAATTTTTCGCTTCATATTCGTAATTGTTATAAAATTCCTAGTCGATTGATACCAATGTCTGCTGTGTTTCCTTTGGATTCCTTCCGCACCCCATTTTCCCTCCCCCTCCGACTACATCTCCTCCATTTTCATTTTTTAGCTTCATATTCGTAATTGTTATAAAATTCCTAGTTGATCGATACCAATGTCCGCAGTGTTTCCTTCAGATTCCTTCCACACGCCGTTTTCCCTCCCCCTCCTACTACTCTCCCTCCATTTTCATTTTTTAGCTTCATATTCGTAATTGTTATAAAATTCCTAGTCGATCGATACCAATGACCCCAGTGTTTCCTTCGGGTTCCTTCTGCATCCCCTTTTCCCTCACCCTCCTGCTACACCCCCTCCATTTTCAATTTTTCGCTTCATATTCGTAATTGTTACAAAATTCGTAGTTGCTCGATACCAATGTCTGCTGTGTTTCCTTCGGATTCCTCCCTCTCCCTTCAAACTCTCCTCCATTTTCAGGTTTGCCCTTCATATTTTTCATACTTAGAAATAAAGTCTATGTGGACATATGCAAAAGTGGACAAAGAAAACAGTGGACAAAAAGGCTGTGGACATATACAAAAGTGGACCAAAAAAACAATGAGCAAAAAGGCTGTGGACATATATAATAGTGGACATAAAGACAGTGGACAAAAAGGCTGTGGACATATAAGAGTGGACATAAAGGCAGTAGACATAAAGACTGTGGACATATCATCTGCGAATCATCCTCTTATATATATATATATATATATATATATATATATATATTTTTTTTTTTTAGGGCAATTAGGTGTTGAAGGAAACCCAGTGAACACTTACCGAAAGGAGTGCCACTGGGGTGTTGGAGAGCCACATTTGTGTTGTGTCTCCCTTGTGCTGAAGAAGGGATCATCCCGAAAGCTCTAACCTCTATAAATGTGTCTCTCCAACATCCCAGTGGCTCTCCTTTCTGTAAGGGTTCACTGGGTTTCCTTCAACACCTAGTTGCCCTAAATATCCTTTATACCTTGCCTCTTCTGTATTATATATATATATATATATATGTTACGCAAGCGAGGACGACCGCCACGAGAAGTGCTACCAGAAGCGGGACGGAGAAGGAGAGTACTAAGAGATCACGTGACGCGAGAGAGAAGTGTGTGTGACGGGACTCGTGGTAGTGTGGGCCGTGTGTTGGCTCGTGGGAGAGCTTCTGCTGGAGAGCAGAATGCTGGTGTAATTCGGGTTTAAATAAAGTTGGAGTCCCTTGGACGTGTTGTGTTATTTCGGGTGTGCCTCCCCGAGGAGGAAGTTGGAAACTGGTGTAGTGTGTTCTGACATATATATATACACACAGTAGAACCTCATAAATCCGGCACTCGAAAATCCAGAATTATCAAAAATCCGGCAGTTTTTGAAAAGTGCACTTTTTCAAATTTTTACCGTGGGCAACCTGATCCACTATGGAACGATAAACGCACAGCTTCGCATCAAAATTCACGAATTCTAGAACCAATTTGACGGCAGCAGTTACATTGTATGTGTGAGTCCAATTGTCAGCTGACCAGTACATGTTGGTACGTGTAAAGCCCGGTCTACACGCGGCTAGTTGTTTAGTCCAGTAGAGTAGTTTAGTTGAGTGAGAGATGTTTAGTATCCGTTTACATGCAGCCAGTAGTTTGGTCGAGGGCTGTAATTTAGTCGAGTGAGAGTAGCCGGTCTACATGCGGAAATTATTGGATTTAGTGTAGTTCATTAGTTGATTGCCGCCATGACTGGTAAACGAACGAGCTTGTGAATCGGCATCTATACATCGCTTGTGAATATGTGTCACCGATACAGAAAGCTTGATTTCAAGGGAAATAAAAAATTTTTAGCATATGAACTTACACGAGCTTGTCTGTTTTTTACTTTCTCCATACGTAGTAATGGGAAAGTATTGTATTCATGAAAAAAATCGACTTCGAGATTTCAACGGAAATACATGTTTTGAGGTCCCTAGAACACGTTTAGACTATTTTCGGAATGATGTGTGTGTGTGCGTGTGCGCGTGTGTGCGTGTGTGTGTGTGTGTTATTGTGGGCGCTCTAACTCAAAAAGTACGTGCCATATCGTTACCAAACATGAGCACAAAGAACTGATTAGTTTTTGGACAATAACGGATAACCGGAAGTCGCGGTTTATTCGAAACCCGATTCGGATTTTGCGATATTTCTTTGTTAAAACATCATTATTGTATATACAATTCTAAAAAAATGTTATAGAGAATGTAATTTCCTACAGTTTTCATTTGAAACAATTTTCTATAGCTGTTATTGTTTAGGAGTTATTTATAAATAACCGGTTTTTCGGTTTCCGTTAAATATCTCCTTAACAACATCGTTATTGGTAATCTTCGTAAGGACCAAAGTTGTAGAGAATAATATTTCTTCCAAGTTTTGTTTGAAACTAATTTTCGTAGAACCGTCCATTTCGGATATATTTCGCTTTTTCTTAATGCCAACCCTACAGCGCCAACACCATGTAGCGGTGAATTCTGTAAACATTCAAAATATACGTAATTTACAGCAACGACGTGTCTTCTTTTACGATACGAAATAATAATTTTGCCTTATAATGCTACTCATAATAATTTAAATATCTATACCCCAAATATGGAGAAAGTCATGTGTTGGCCACATCAGATTTTTTATTCGTCTTACTACGCATCCCACAAGCACTCATGTTTCACATACTCCATAACAAATTTGAGATTACGTGTTCTGACCACTTTGCCATGTTAAAAAGAAATTAAATGTAAAGAAACACGAGGCATACAGTTTATGAATAATAAGAGAAACGTAACCTCCTACGTAGACAGATGCACACAGGGCAACTGCACTCGACTAAAAAGGTACTAAAGGCATGCGTATACACAAGATTAGTTGGTGAGTCAGTCTAGTGGGCGCATGGTGGGGGAAGACACTTGACCTCAAAAATAGGATGGGCTTATATTTACTCGAATAAAGCAGCTACTCGACCTTGCGAGCTGTACTAAACCAAATTCTTGTGTTTAGATGGGTTGAGTACTAAAATTTAGTGCTACTAAACTAAAATACTCGAAGCGTGTAGACCGGGCTTTAGGGAATAGTTTCCACAGTCGCATTGTATAACTTGTATACAGTCGCGTGTTCAGATTCGTAGCGATCGAATGTGTCTTTCATATGTGTGATATTGCGCAAGTTCATATTGGAATGTATTCAAGAGAAAGCTCAAAATCCCTCCAGTAGTATTATGTAGCGTAAACATAAATCTCTTTCTATTGAGAAAAAGTAGATTTATTAAGAAAATTTGAAAAAGATGCTTCAATTAAGAGACTTTGTGAAGAATATAGCGTAGGCAGTTCTACTGTGTATGACTTGAAGAAACGAAAAAGTGAGTTGCTGACATTTTATGCAGACAGTGACACTTCTAAGGCCAAAAAACATTACACACTTCCAGGGTCAACGATATCGATATTGTTTGAATGGTTTCGACAAAGAAGAAGTGAAGGTGTACCGGCATCAGGTCTATTGCTAATACAGAAAGCAAAGAAATTCCACGACGATTTGAAAATCAATAAAGCTTGCGATTATTCGCAAGGTTGGCTTCATCGCTTCAAGCTTCGCCATGGAATACGAAAATTAGCGTGTCTGGCGAAAAACTTAAGTGCCGATTCGGATGCTGCCGAAACATTTGTAAAGGAGTTTACCAAGTTAATTTAGGATGAAAATCTAACTGCAGAGGACGCGGACGAGACAGGATTATTTTGGCGATGTCTTCCTTGGAGCACACTTTCAGCTGCCGATGAGGATATGGCATTTGGAGTGAAGGAGTCAAAGGAGAGGCTGACGGTTCCTGCGTGCGCAAATGCAGCAGGTACGTACAAACTAGAGCTAACTGTAATTTGTAAAAGTGCACACCTTCTTGCTTTAAAGAGTGTAAAGAATTTTCCTGTCAACTACCGTGCTAATAAACGTGCATGAATAACTCCTCAATTAATATTGGATTGGTTTGTGAATTATTTTGCACCGGAGGCACGTGCTCATTGTAAATCTAAGGGACTAGGTGATGATTGTAAAATAATTCTGACATTAGATAACTGTCCTGCCTATCCTGATGCATAACTTTTGGTATTGGGTAACGTGCGTGCGGTTTATTTATCTCCAAATTGTACATCTATTATTCAACCTATGGATCAGGGAATATTACGCTCACTAAAATGCTATTACAGACAGCAATTTATGGAGAAATTGCTTGTTGCTTGCAAGAGAGGCCAAGGTGTTGACGGATTTAAAAAGGAATTTAACATTAAGGACTCGATTTGGACTCTAGCTAAAGCGTGGACTGATGTAACGGCCGCAACACTGAAAAATGCCTGGCATAATTTGTGGCCTGCAAGCATGTTTGAAGAATGTGATGAATTACTACCAGATTTTCTAGGTTTCAATGTTAGTGACAAAAAGAGACTGGTGTCTGAAATTATGGAATTTGCTAAGGGATCGACGAATAACGCTTTTACGAAGGGTCTGGAAGAAGACGTTGAAAACTGGATGGAATTCGACTATGAAGTGCCTGTAGTGAATCAGATAACTGACGGAGAAATAGTTAAAATGGATTTTGAACCCGAACGTGAGAATTATGAAAAAAGTGAAAGTGACGATGATGACAATGCGGCTGCAAACAAGCCTTCAATAGACCGTTGCATAGAATTAGTCACTGATACAATATCGGCTTTAGAGCAGCGGTCATGCATCGAATCACAGGATATGATGAATTTGTACCTAATTAAAGATAAACTTATTAAGGAAAGATCACTATGTATGAAGCAATCTATGTGATATGTTGAAGAGAATTTCGCAGAAAAACCTTCAAAAAGCTTCCAACACTGAAATGAAATGGAACTTGCATCCCCGCAACTAAAGATGCTGTCTCGACCTTATCGTCTAGCCATCGAGAGTAGAAAAACGAGACGTGTAAGTTGATGTTAAATTGGTATTAAATTTGCTATGACCTTATTCCAAATTCGACCACTTGTTAATGATTCTTTCTTTTATAAGTTTTGGCATAAATTTTGGATTTTAATGTTATGTATTTTATTTGTTTTACATATAGGCTGTGATATGGTATGAAGGTGCAGTGGCGTAGCCAAGGGTGGCAAGAGAGCAAGGCGTCTATTATGATTTATTTAATATTTTGCATGCTTATTTACATACATTTTGTGTATGTATTTCATATTTTAAAATATTCTGGCGTGATTTCTGATTAAATTTTGAAATACATTATATAGATTACAAAAATCTTTCTTTTGTTTTATCCCGCAATAGGCCGATTTGCCCCTGGATACTTAGGCAATGTACAACATTTTCAAAAAACCTGAATTTTCTAAAATCCGGCTCGCTCTAGGTCCCGAGGGTGCCGGATTTATGAG